>CM055064.1:44594229-44628093 GCA_029204045.2 Tillandsia leiboldiana | reverse complement strand
TAAGCTTTTCTTATCCTTTGAGAAGTTCTCTTGCTTTCTTGACTTGTAACCTGAAGTACCCTTGCCTTTGTTCAACTTTCCGAAGGATGGAGATTTGCTTGAATTACCCCTTCGAAATTGCGGCGAAACTTCCTTGTCAAGAGAGCGAGCTGCTTCTCAAATTCCTCCATAGAAAGGTTCTCATCATCGTCTGAGGAGGACGTATCCGCGTCTTCTTCCTTAGTTGTTTTCAACGCATAACCTGAAGACTTAGAAGTGGATGCCTTCCAGAAGAATTGTTAGTAGTAAATGTCATTCATAAGTTGTAATGAACCAACTAATTCTTCTACACGTATTTCGTCCGGGTGTTTAATAGTTTCAATGGCAGTAACCTTTGGGCGAAATCGTTCAGGAAGAGTTCTTAAGATCTTTCTTACAATCTTAAATTCTGGAATCTTCTCTCCCAGATTAGCACATGAGTTTACGATGTCTTGCAATCGTGTATAGTAGTCCGTGAAAGATTCATTTTCTGCCATTAAGATAGAGTCAAACTTGCTCGTAAGCATTTGCAGTTTCTGAATCTTCACGAGGTTAGTTCCCTCATGTGTAACCTGAAGAACATCCCAGATTTCTTTCGCAGTCTCACATGCCGAGACGCGAGAGAATTCAGTTTGAGATAAGGCATTGAAGATAGCATTAATTCCCTTACCATTGTAAGAAGATGAATCTAACTCTTCCTTGGTCCATTTCGACCTAGGTTTTAAGGTGTGAACATCACCAATAAATTCTGTTGGATTAGTCCATCCTAATTCAATCGATTGCCACACCCGTTCGTCGATGGAAATTAAAAAGGCTTTCATCCGTACTTTCCAGTACGCAAAATTGTTCCATCGAAGAACGGGGGTCGGTTGATGTTTCCACCTTCAACCATTGTTTACAACCCTATTCCCTCTCTGATACCACTTGTTGGGTTATATGTAATAAGGATCTAAATAGGGGAAAAACACCTAGAGGGGGGTGAATAGGTGTAAACGCATAAACACTCAAAAATCGTTGCGATAAAAACCCAATGCGGAAATAAAAATAATACGCAAGATTTTTACGTGGAAAACTCCATCACCGGAGTAAAAAACCACGGGACCGATAACACGGCAGAAATCCACTAGAATTAAAACACGTACAAGGTGATTTACCGTACACACTTACGACTCAACCTTTTCCATACGCTCCTAGAGGATCTTCTCCGCTCGCTCCGCGACGCTTCTCGAATCCACGATCTGCGCCCAACGCCGAATCCACGGCGTCCAACGTCGAATCCACGACGTCCGACCGAATCCACGGTCTTCACCCAATAGCACCCTTCGAATCCACGAACGTGCCTCGCTCCGAATCCACGAGAGCGGTTGAACCTTGAATCCACAAGGACACGCGAATCCACGCGCCGATTTTTGGGGTAAATCGTTGTTTTGGGTGGTGATGATCCGCCGAATACTTAGATCAAAGATAGATCGGAAATACCATCTAAGTATTCATTAGTTTGATTCAACTCAAGATGTGAGTATGAAAACCTAGAATCAAACTAATCAATATAGATGAAGAAACATAGAGTATTCTCTAATGATTTCCTTTCTTCTCTATATGTGGATCTTAGAGCCGTATAAGATGATATATGAAAATGACGGCTATTTCGATTCACAGTGGATTGCCCTAGAAAAAGAATCATAGGGTCTATTTATAGGTTAGAAACCCTAGGAAGGAGATAAGAATCAAAAACCTAACATTTCTGGAGATTTTACGGACGGCGATCCGGATCGGATTAACTGTGATCCGGATCGTCGCAACGAGTCAGGCAATTCCAGAAAAACGAAGGTTCGGGATCCGGATCGAAGTGCTTGATCCGGATCGTTCATACAGTTCACCAAACATCAACGTTCGGGATCCGGATTGCGAAGCCTGATCCGGATCGTTCAAGGAAGATGGTAAACTCAGTGTTCGGGATCCGGATCAAGAGAGGCTACGATCCGGATTGAACTGGTGTATGAACGAACCACCTTCGGGATCCGGATCGAACAACCTGATCCGGATCCGGAACATGTCCCAAGTCCAGTTTTTGATTTTTATGCAATGAAAGATTCTTCCAAGTGTTTCTACACTACAAGAAGTATTCGGATCACACAAAATCTTAGGTTAATCATACCGGATCCTTTTGAATTCTTCTTTCTTGAGATTGAGTTAAACGATCCAACTTTCTTCACCTTCAATCTTCAAGACTTGAGACTTTCACGAAACTACGCCAACTCAAATTCCGTAACAACTATATCCTCTAAAATGCCAAGCTAAAAGAATAGCTAAATGTATGCATCAGAATATAAATGCCTGCCTGACTAAACCCAATCCATACACCAGTAAACACTGGTACTGCCTGCTATGCCTGCCAAATCGGGTATGCCGGCCAATGCATAACACCGATAGGGGATAGGAGTCTCAAGGACTCAAAGTCTGTATATCGCACACTCCGGAGTGGCACTCGAGGGTAGCGACCCACACGAGTAAAGTGCCTGAGTAATAAGTAATATAGTAGTATAAGTCAGCAGGACTGGATCATGACACTGATCAAAGTGGTAAAACCATCCACTAAAAGAAGCCCGATCCCTCTCCCCCAATCTGATGCAATAATAACCGTCCGGTCAACCGCCCAAAATTCGCGGTTGCCGCAATACCCTGCCATCAAAGCCTGCATGTCCCAAATCCCCAATGTCTGGCTACACTATCCCAGCCCCTGCTCGAACACTAGCATAATACCCCCTAAGCCTAGAAACAGGTGAAGAAATGAAAACATGGTTTCTCCTAAGTCAGTTCCAGCATGATGGTGTAGCAGAAAATGGTGGCCTAACTAGGTGACCATACAAGCATGCAAAAGTCCTCATGATGGTAAAATAAATGTAAGTATCGATGTTCAAGTATTTATCAAAGCATGCTATTCCAGGATGATAGTAATCACATAAGACACTGTGTACCAACATGATCGATGCCCGCCTATACCACATGCATAATAATCACAATGCACTAGTCAGCATACCTATTAGCCTGATACTACATTTCCTGATAATAAATTTCATCCAAAGGCGAGTACTAATGTAGCAATCTTGAATTCATACAAGCATTTTATCCACATATGCATTTTAATCTAACAAGCATGCCAATTTATCCACATATGCATTTTAATCCAACAAGAATGCCAATTTATCCACATATGCATTTTAATCTTTCAAGCATGCCAATTTATCCACATATGCATTTTAATCTTTCAAGCATGCCAATTTATCCATATATGCATTTTAATCCAACAAGCATGCCAATTTATCCACATGCATTTTAATCCAACAAGCATGCCAATTTATCCATATATGCATTTTAATCTTTCAAGCATGCCAATTTATTCACATATGCATTTTAATCTTTCATATATGTATTATTCCAATAAGCCTAGTGGGTAGCCCAAATTAAGAGGTTCACAATGATCACCCACCTCGAATGCTAAATCCCCGTCCAAACGACGTCCTTGCCCAAACAGATCAATCGCCACAAGCACTGTACAACATACCCCAAAAATAAACACAATTAAACATACAAATACTCCAACACAAGCTGTCCAAACACAACAGTCTAGAGATGCACTGTTTTCACCTGCGAAAAAGGGTCGAAAAATTCCAAGAAATGTCACGATCGTCGCGAAGAACCGGTCGAAACGAGTACCTGCACGTTCAAATCCGAGTTTCCTACACTGAGATAAGTTGTAGCCCTACCTGTCGAGAATCCAACGGCGCAAGAATCGCCTGAATCGGAGGTCGGGGTAAGCCGGGGAAGTCCTCGCACTGAAATGCGACGAAACGGGTCGCCGGTGAAGGAGCGTCGCTGTGCGCCGAATCGCAGTTAACGCCGAAGTCGTGTCCTCCAAAAATCCTCAAAGTCCTCCAAAGTATAGTGCACTGTGAGAGGGAGAAGCTTCCTTAAGCTCTCTGTGGGAAGATGTCCAGAAAAGAGAGAAAGAAAGGCTAAAGAAGCCTATTTATAGGCCCAGCCCAATAAGCCTTTTGGGCCGGATTCGGGCACATTTTTCGGGCGCCCGAATCCCCCCGGTCGCACTGTCCCCCGTCCGACGCAGCGCCCGAATCATCCTACGCCCGCCACGTGTCCCCAAATAGCGGACAGCGTGCGCGGGCGGCTGAGCTTCGGCCGCGTGTCCCTGCCTGGTCAACGGTGGTAGGTATAGCCCGCCAATGGCGGGGCGACACGTGGCCCGCACTCGAGCGCGGCCACGGGCGCCCAACAGCGCCGCCTGACCACTGTGCGCGCACGCGCCCCGAGGCGCTCCTCCGTGCTCCCGTGGACCGCGCCTACGTGAACCAGCCAACGCCAGGCTGCCACGTGTCCCTGCACCCGGTCCACAGAGACCGCGCAAATTCCCTGGTCCGCGCCGCGTGCGCCGGCCATTCCGGGCACGCCACGCGTCCCGCCCCGCGGTCCATGCACCAGCCGTGCCTCCCCATGGACTGAGCTGCATGAGCCGGCCAATGACAGGCCGCCACGTGGCTCCAGGCCGGTCCACTGTCACGCCCCGGGGTCGAAACTGCGACTCGGGCTCGCCAACAGATCCGCCGCCTATGCCAAACCCGTATAGGCGAAGCATCCTACCTGCAAGAAAAGTACGACAGCTAAACAGATATCAGAGCTATAAATAAAAATCTGCTGTAAACTAAAATCAATCACTGTACAACTAGAAATAATACAACAATGACTGTCTCCCAAAAATAATAATAATGATACAATGTCCTCAAATACAAGCTCTGAGCCCAACCGGGAGATATCTCTACTGAATACATCAGTGTACAGTCTCTCAATACGTAATATATCCTCGCTACATCAGTCTCTCAAAAGAGGAAAATAAAACAACTAATCTACTGAAGATCTCCTCTGAAGGGGTACCGCTACTCTCCAACGATGGGTAGGGATCTAGCACGCGACTCCCTCGCCTCGATCAACAACCGCAGAATCAGCAACACCCACTAAGACTCTGCAAAACAAAGGAGAGGAAGGGAAAAAGAGGGGGAAAACCCCCAAAGGGTGTGAGAACTACACCAAAAGGGGAGTCCTCAGTGGGTACCACCGCCAGACTCGACGGTCTGCCCACCAAGTCCTCAAGAGACATAAACTAACCAAAGGCGCAAAGACTGAAATAAGGAAGCTGGAGACTCTCAACAGCTACCAAGCCTCTATCAAAATGCTCAAGAGGGGAGAATCAAAGAATGGTATGCAACCACTAGCACATGAAGTGCACAATCGACCCAATCGAGCTGACTGCCACATCTGGTCCAGTCAAACCTGCGCCCCACCTACGACCACCTCCCGCTGACGGGCAGGAATTACGTAGGGCGTCCAAACGGACTAACTCGCTATCGAATAGTGGCTCATGCAGGCTATAGTCAAAATCCACGCTCTCTCTCTCAGAACGGATAGAATGATGATGCTCAACCTCTCACACAACGGTCAAAGTACTCTCGACGACACGGGACCACCGTCAACCAAACGGCTCTCAACAATACTAGCATGGGTCTAAACTCAGCTACCAGACTGTACTCGGCCCTCGGGCAAGAGTGCAACAATAACAGTATCTGACCGAAATAAACCCAATCAAATGAACCGGTATAAAACCCGGTACTGCCTGCTATGCTGTCGAACTCAGTAACTGATCGGCACACGGCTCGATCTCAATATAAGTAACGGACCGGCACACGGCTCGGTCGAAATATAAGTAACAGACCGGCACACGGCTCGGTCAAGCCTACCTCCGCAGTGGCACTCGAGGGGAGCGACCCACATGAGTAAAGTATCTCTCAGTAACAAGTATCTCTGTATAGCAGGACTTTGATCACAAATCTGATCAAAGTGGGAAAACTCAACCACTAAAGAAAGACCCTACCTCAATCGGATGCAACTAAACGATAAGTGGGAAACTCCATCCACTAGAGAAAACTGATACCCAATCTGGTGCATAGATAAGCATCCGGTCAACCGCCCAATATCCGCGGTTGCCGCAAAGCCCCAAGACTAATCCAACCTGTCCCTGACACAAATGTCTCGGCTACACTACCCCAGACCCCTGCTCGCACCCGAGCAACACAGACCGCCCGACTAACAAGGAAGGAGAAAAAGATAACATGGTTTCTCCTAAGTCAAATTCCAATAAGTAGTGCAGCAGTAAAAGATGGCCTAACTATATGTCCATTCAAGCATGCTTTTGTCCTTGGAAACAATAAAAGAGAGTAAAACATAGTAGCAAAGCATACTACAATATTCCTACTATGATATACCAATCTGTAACGATCGAGCACCCGAACCCTAGATGGCGAGGAGGGAGGAGAAGTAGGAGAAAGGGGATTTGAGGGAGAGAGCGGTCAACAGGGAAGTGAACCGAGAGAATCCAACAAGTAGAGGCTTCTAACTCTCTGTAGGATAGAGTAATGATCACCAGGCCTCGGTCGGGAGGAGAGGGAGCAAAGGCCACAGCGGGCCCACAGGCGGAGGCCCATCAAGGCACACTTAGTATCACTCATTTAGTAGGACCAGCGGGGGGCCCACTTTCTGAGCCCAACCCATTAGCAAAATAAGCCTCAGTGGCCTAGTATCGTAAATTTACCATTCTAGATATTTCAGTGTAATCATTTCATTACCGCAAATTAGAGATTAGTTAAGAAGAGTATATAAGAGTAAATGTAAGAAGGAAAGAATTATGAATGAAATAGTAATCTTCTTCCAACTTCTTCTCTTACTCTTTTCTCTTACCTTCTTCCTCAATCAACCCCTCCTTCTATTCTCATTCTCATTCCCCTCTCAATTCTGTCTTTCCGCCTCCAATTGAACACCATCATCCTCCCCGCCCGCCTCGTCTCAGAGCACTCTCATCATTGACGGGTAAGCGGGTCGTCCGGAATTGTCTCGCGCCAACCGTCATCCTCACCGCCATCCACGCCTCCGAGATAACTCGTCACCGGCGGGTTGCGGATCGTCGGGATATAACATTTATTGGTATCAGAGCCGCACGATCCCAGGGATCGGCGCTACCATCCTGTACCCGAAGCAGGCAACCGAACCGAAGGCATCCAAGCAACAGCAAGCGGCAGGCAGCAACCTACCGAACCAGCAAGGCAACCAGGCAACTCATTCGAAGGCCACAAGCAACTCTCAGGCAGTAACCGAAGACAACAAGCCACAGGAAACTCGAAGCCCACTCAAGCATATCGTCGAACAGCTGGTGGGCGTGCCATAGGATCACTCCAGCGTGAACCACCAGAATTACCAACCATCACAATAGGGGCAAAGAGAAGAAACAAGATCAGGACCAACAACAGAAAGCTCACAGAAGATACACAAATGGCAGAAGGGACCAGAATGAAGGACATGCAAGAGCACATACGTACCTTAGAGGAGAAGCTTCAACAATTTGCAGTGGAATACAATGGCAAGTTGGAGGAGAAGATTGGCACCTTAAATCAACAAATGGAAACAATGCAACAGGAGAGCCAGTTGCGCCATGATGCGTTGCAAACCGAGGCGACCAAGCGACACGAGGCACTGCTCCAGGAGACTACCCGGAGGCATGAACAGCTACTCAAGTTGTTAACAACTCCACCGCAACCAGCTAGCCCATACTCCACTGGCATCTCAACAGCCAATAGCCAACCACTCACTATTAGGGAAGGCAAACAACCTGCTAATACACAGGCAGGGGGAAGTTCCTCTCGAACACAGATTGATGAAAGGGGCAAGGGTATTTTACCGAACCCAGGTCGGTTCCAGGAAAGGATGGAAGAGCCACACCATAGAGCCAATACTCACCTTCCTTACCCCAAACTGAAGTTCCCGTCGTTCAGCGGAGATGAACCTCGAGAATGGAGTAGCAAATGCGATCAGTACTTCAAAATTTATCAAATTCCCGAGTTACAGTGGGTCGAGATAGCTACGATGCACTTTACAGGGAGGGCCCATAAGTGGAAGGAAGGGTACCTCATCGACAAACCCAACGTTACCTGGGAAGAGCTAATTGAGGCAACTTGTCGTAGATTCGAAGGATCGGATACCCGAAGGTTGGTCAGAGAATTTAACAAATTGTCGCAAAATGGCACAGTGGAGCGGTATCAAGAAAAATTCGAGGATCTGAGGGCCAGGATGCTTTATTCCAACCCTGCGCTGAGCGAACAGCATTTCATCGAGAGCTATATTAGTGGATTAAAAGACGAGCTGATACCATTTATCGACCTCTCGCAACCGACCACGCTCGAGGAGGTGTATAAACAAGCCACCTTACACGAGCAAGCCTTATCCATCATCATGAGAAAGAGCAAAGCATCCTACAAGCCACCAGCAACTCAGTACCAAGGCAACAATGCTACCAAGGCTGCTGTAACAGGGGAGGGAAACAAAATCATGCCACCAAGGCAATACCCGAGCCCACAACAAGGGATTAGCAGGCAACTCTTTGAACAAAGGAGGGCCGCGGGGCTTTGTTACAAGTGCGGCGAGAAGTATCAACCAGGCCATAGATGTCAACCCAAATCTCTCCACCACATCAAGGCCTATTGGGAACCCGACGAGGTGTTCGACGAACAATTGTTACAATGGGAGAATGAAGAAGAGGAGAACCCAGAGGCTGAAGAAGAAGAAGAGGAGGTGGGTATTTCAGTGCATGCTCTAAGTGGTCAAAACCCCCACGACACCATTAAGGTGCAAGGGGCAGTGGGAGAAAAAAATGTCACCGTTCTAATCGATACGGGCAGCACCCACAGTTTCATCGATTTTAAGGTGGCTAAGGAGGTCAAGGCGACAATGACAGCAGCCAGCCCTCTGATCGTAACCGTCGCGGATGGCCACAAGGTTATGAGCAAACTCAAATGCTCTAATTTTCAATGGGCCATGCAAGGAGAAAGTTATCAGGCGGAGCTGAGAGTCATTAGGTTGGATGGTTCCAGCATCATTCTGGGGATCGACTGGCTGAGGCAATACGGAAGGGTCACATTCGATTACATCGATAACTCAGTGTCATTCGTCAAGGAGGGACGACCCATGAACCTCAAGGGGATAGCCGAAGGATCTAAACTGAGCGTAACCACCGCGGAGCTGAAGCTTATGACCGCGGTACAATGGTACAGAGAGAGTAGAGAAGGAAATTGTTGTGCCGTTGGCAAATACTGCCCCGAGGAAGCAACCAGTGGGAAGGGGGAAATTCCCAAGGAAATTCAAGAGGTCCTCAACCTATACACAGATGTGTTTCAGGAACCCCAGGGGTTACCCCCCAGTAGGCCCCAAGATCACAGGATCCCCCTACAAATCGAAGCGCGGCCAGTCAACCTTAGGCCCTACCGGTATACACATGAGCAGAAGGAGGAAATCGAGAGGCAAATAAAGGAAATGCTACAGAATTCCATAATCAGACCGAGCACCAGCCCCTATGCATCACCAGTGCTCTTGGTCAAGAAAAAAGACAAGACTTGGAGGCTCTGTGTGGATTACAGACACTTAAACAAAGCCACCGTGAAGGATAAATATCCGATACCCTTGATAGACGACTTGTTGGATGAGTTGGGGGGTTCTCATTATTTCTCGAAGATCGATTTGCGGTCCGGCTACCACCAAATCAGGGTGAATTCCGAAGAGGTGCACAAGACCGCATTCAAAACCCACCAAGGCCACTATGAATTTCTGGTAATGCCCTTTGGGCTAACGAATGCCCCCTCAACTTTCCAAGCCATCATGAACAACCTGTTCGAGCCGTATCTCAGAAGGTTTGTGCTCGTGTTCTTTGATGATATACTAATTTATAGCAAATCACTTTCAGATCATATAGCTCATTTAAAAACTGTGCTGGGAGTGTTGAGGGAGAACCGGCTCTTTGCCAAGGAGGCCAAGTGCTCTTTTGGGCAGGAGAAGGTGGAGTTCTTGGGCCACTTAATATCAAGAGAAGGAGTGGCCACCGACCCCGATAAGGTGGCTGCAATGAAGGAATGGCCGGTGCCCAAAACAGTGCGAGAATTGCGGGGTTTTCTAGGCCTCACGGGATACTACCGGAGGTTTATTAGAGGTTACGGGGGATTGAGCAAACCCCTTACCGAGCTGCTAAAGAAAGACAACTTCGCATGGAATGACGAAGCGCAAAAGGCATTCGAAAGGCTGCAGGAGGTGATGACGACAGCCCCGGTATTGGCCATGCCCGACTACACCAAGCCTTTTACTATAGAGGTGGACGCATGTGATAAGGGTATAGGGGCCGTGCTTACTCAAGACAGGAAGCCACTGGCTTACCTCAGCAAGGCAATCAGCCCGCGCAACATGGGGCTGTCGACGTACGAAAAAGAATTTTTGGCCATACTTTTAGCCGTGACAAAGTGGAAGCATTACCTCAGCTCCAAACCATTTGTCATCAAGACGGACCACGAGAGTCTGAAATACTTGCTGGAACAGCGAATAACCACAGCAGTACAACAAAAAGGGATGCTCAAGCTAATGGGAATGGATTACACGATCCAGTATAAGAAGGGGAAGGAGAACATCGCGGCGGATGCCCTCTCAAGGAGAAGGAGAGAAGAGGGTGACAGCAATGCCATTACTGCCATAATCCCCTCATGGGTCCAGGAAGTGGTGGGGAGCTATGAAGGGAATGCCCAGGTGCAGCAAACCATAACCCAACTGCTGTTGAGCCCCGATGCCCAACCAAATTTTTCCTTCCAGCAGGGAGTGCTTAAATACAAAGGGAGACTCTATATCGGAGGCTCGGGGGACCTAAGGATGCAACTCATGGATCAGATGCATGCGTCGGCCCTAGGCGGACACTCAGGTATGAATCACACTTATAGAAGAATGAAACAAATGTTTTACTGGCCCGGCATGAAACAGGACATAGAGAAGAGGGTGAAGGGGTGCGAAGTATGCATCAAAAACAAGGTCGACGGGACGCCTTACGCTGGATTGCTACAACCCCTACAAATCCCTGTACAAGCGTGGCAATCAATCAGCATGGACTTCATAGAAGCGCTGCCAAAATCCGAGGGGAGGGATACAATACTCGTGGTAGTCGACAGACTCACGAAATATGCACACTTTATTGCGCTCACTCATCCCTACGGTGCCCAAGATGTGGCCAGAGCCTTTATGGATACTATATACCGATTGCACGGGCTTCCCCAAGGGATCGTTTCAGATCGCGATAAGATCTTTACCAGCCAGATGTGGCAAGATCTATTCAAGCTCATGGGGGTCAAGCTGCATATAAGTACGGCATATCATCCGCAGACCGACGGCCAGACAGAGAGGGTTAATAGGTGCTTAGAGACCTATTTGCGCTGCATGTGCTTCCAGCACCCGCGCAAATGGCACAGGTGGCTGACCCTGGCGGAGTGGTGGTATAACACCAACCACCACTCCTCCTTGGGGATGACCCCGTTTCAGGCCATGTACGGATACCCCCCCCTGGCATACCCAGTAGTTCACTTGAATGTGAACGTCGGCCCCACAGTGGAAGAGTGGAATCTTGAAAGAGAAAAGATGGTGCACTTACTGCGAGCGAGGCTGAAGGAGGCGCAAAATAGGATGAAACAAAATGCCGACAAAAAGAGGATCGACAAGGAGTACCAAGAAGGAGAGGAGGTTTACCTGAAGCTCCAACCCTACCGCCAGAGCAGTGTTGCCCTGAGGCACCACCTCAAACTTACCGCCAGATACTTCGGGCCTTTCAAAATACTCGAGCGAATCGGGCCAGTGGCCTACCGCCTGCAGCTCCCCGAGGAATCCCGAGTGCACCCGGTGTTCCACGTCTCTCTGCTCAAGAAAGGGATCCCAGAGAAGGCGCAGATATCACCGGCAGCCCCCAAGGTTAGCGAAGGTGGCCAGATCTGGGCGGCGCCGGAGAAGGTGCTTGATCGTCGCCTAGCGCGTCGCGGTAAGCGGGCGACGACGCAAGTCCTCGTCAAATGGAGCAATCTGGATGAAGCCGAAGCTACATGGGAGGACTACTGGGCTCTTAAGAAGCAATTCCCGGAGTTCGATCCTTGAGGGCAAGGATCGTTTTGAGGGGGAGGGTGTGTAACGATCGAGCACCCGAACCCTAGATGGCGAGGAGGGAGGAGAAGTAGGAGAAAGGGGATTTGAGGGAGAGAGCGGTCAACAGGGAAGTGAACCGAGAGAATCCAACAAGTAGAGGCTTCTAACTCTCTGTAGGATAGAGTAATGATCACCAGGCCTCGGTCGGGAGGAGAGGGAGCAAAGGCCACAGCGGGCCCACAGGCGGAGGCCCATCAAGGCACACTTAGTATCACTCATTTAGTAGGAGCAGCGGGGGGCCCACTTTCTGAGCCCAACCCATTAGCAAAATAAGCCTCAGTGGCCTAGTATCGTAAATTTACCATTCTAGATATTTCAGTGTAATCATTTCATTACCGCAAATTAGAGATTAGTTAAGAAGAGTATATAAGAGTAAATGTAAGAAGGAAAGAATTATGAATGAAATAGTAATCTTCTTCCAACTTCTTCTCTTACTCTTTTCTCTTACCTTCTTCCTCAATCAACCCCTCCTTCTATTCTCATTCTCATTCCCCTCTCAATTCTGTCTTTCCGCCTCCAATTGAACACCATCATCCTCCCCGCCCGCCTCGTCTCAGAGCACTCTCATCATTGACGGGTAAGCGGGTCGTCCGGAATTGTCTCGCGCCAACCGTCATCCTCACCGCCATCCACGCCTCCGAGATAACTCGTCACCGGCGGGTTGCGGATCGTCGGGATATAACACAATCTCGCATAAATAGGCCACTGAATAACCAGGTATGATCTCTATATCATCTAGTGTGGGATAAATATAATCTGTCTATCGCATGCTAAGTCTCTCGTTTAACGAGCATGTACAATTGTCAGGTAAACATCAATCCACATGATCTAGGCCGTTTCCATACTTACCTCTCACTCATATCGGTTGTACATCAAATATGCCTGCTATCAGTCATAGAGGGGTGACATCCCCACAAGTGCACCTACGTTCATCATAACAAAAACACCTTATACAGTTACCAATATCAAGCTTACCCACCTGAAGTGCTCAATCCAAGGCAAACCTGGGGTCGGTGAAGAGCGTGGCCACCTACACGCACAATCCGCTGAACTCGTATCCACGGTACATGTCGCGCAAACCTCGGCTCCTAGCAGTGTTCCGAAACACTTGCGAACCCACCTGGGTACAACAAAAAGGTCCAAAGTTACACTTCATGCCAAAATATCCAAGTATCCACCAACTACTGAACCCAGCCCCGAAGATATGAAATTTTCACCTGCAGAACAGACTCTGAAAAATCCACCAAAATACGGACGCGATCGTCGCGTCGAGCCCTTCGAAACGAGTACCTGCACGTCAAAATCCGAGTCACGGAGGCCAAGTTACAAATTCCACAACGTGGTGAGCACGAAAGTCCACAACATACACATCTGTATCGCATTGCACAGGAGAACGGGAAAAGTATACCTTCGGGCAATTCCCGGAAAATACGGTGATAATCCTCGCGTCGAGTAGATAAAAAAAGAGTATAGGCTCGCCTCGATCCCACGCTCGTACAAGAAGTTGCACGCAAAACGGTGCACACCTTACGGGTCCACGCGCAAAACGAGGCGCGTCCAAAATGCCAGCAGCAGTCCGCGTAGTAAAATGGCACAGTAAAACACGGTCCCTAACACACACGAGAGCAAGGGGTCAAATCCAATGTCCAAAAGGATGCTCCAAAACTGTGCCAAAGATACCGCAAAACTAACACGCGGGACCTACCTCGACCGCGTCGCGCCGCCCAACCGTCTCCTCGGAACACCTCGCGCGCTTCGCGAGGTCCACGGCGCACCGTCGCACCCCACCAAAATCCCCTCCTCACACCCTCTCTCGCTCGGTTGGAGAAGAAAGAAAAGAAAATGGAGGAGGAATGGTGTGCGGGGAAGAAAGAAGAAGAAGAAGAAAAGGAGGAGAAAGGTGGTCCACGGGTCCGGTCCACGGTGCACCGTCCAATGGGGAGCCACCGCCATTCGGTCCACCACACTCGGGCGCGTGCACCCGGCCCAGGCACGCGCCTGCCTGCCCACGCGGCACGCGGCCAGCGTGCCACGCGGGCACGGTTGCCGCGCGCCACACGGGCGCGTGACACCCAGCGCCGCGTAGGCGCGGGACATGCCGCACGCCACACGGGCGCGCGCCCCCCCGCGTGACCGCGCGTGCCAGTGGGGGCCCGCCACGTGGCGGCCCCCCGCGCCATGTGCCGCAGGCGCGCTTCCCCAGCGCGCCTGCCTGCCGCGCCCACGCGCGCCTGCCTGCCGCGCCCACGCGCGCCGTACGCGCCTCGAACTGCGCGCCAGCGCCGCCATGCGATCCGTGCCATGTCGCCTCGAGATCCGGGCACGAGCCTCGAAAAACGCACGCGTCAACCGGTCTCTGAAAAAGCAAGTAGATAGTCAATTCTCAACGATTTCGCGCGCTGAATCCAAATACGATGTCCGTTTCCCCAAATTCTCATCCGAAAATTTGCCGAAAGCCCCCGGAAAGCCTACTTGATCCGATTTTCGTGCCGGGTCCATTTCTAAAGTCCAATTTGCCAAATTCCAACTCTATAAATTTCCGAAGGCATCCGGAGAGGTGATCCTTTATCTAAACTTCGCCCCGAGTCCAATTTAATATCCATTGCGCGCGAAACCACATCTAAGCATTCGACGGGGCCATCTGACTATTCTCGTGATCCATTTAACACATCGAGTCCATCACTAGTGTCCAATTGGTGCACAAACACGACCAACGCGCCACAAAGGCCTCCAGAAGCTGCTGGTCAACCAGTAATCTCGTCGTGGGGATCCGGGTCCTCACATCCTCCCCCACTAAAGAAAGTTTCGTCCTCAAAACTAGCTCAATTCCACCAGGAGTCACAAACACCAAGGGTAAGTACTCAACATCATCATCTCCAGCTCCTAAGTCATCACTCACTCCCCGTGATTACTCCTCAACAACAATAACAGCAACATCCAATACGGCATAGCCCGATTGCGCAATTCCCCCATCTCTCGAGCCAGAATTCGCAACGGGCGTCCCTCGTACTCCAAACACTCATAGATCTCAATGGGGCGAGTCAATCACGGGCGAGGGATCCAAAAAACACATCACTCCTTAGCTGAGACGTGAGATACCAGAGGGGCTCCAATAAAAAGCTGGGGGGAACTGGAATAACCTCAAGTGCAACACGCACCAAACCACACCCTATGCCAACTTAACCAAGGTCACCCGAAGCATACTCACACTTTCATCCAATAAGGAAAAGAATCCAATAAGCTGGGGTCTTCACTCGGCCACTTCCCGATCCAAAACCACTCGAGGGGACTACTTAACCGCAGGCTACCCTCAAAAGGGATCCTCCGGAGATACAAACTCATGCCACAGTTGGTCACTCAACATGTCAACATAACCCCAACGGATTCACGGGTCGAAGTCGATCTTTCATCAAGTAAAAAGCACCCCTTCAGTGGCCTAACCGTCGGTGAATGGGACTGAAAGCTGGCTCGAAAGGCGATCATAAAGCTGATGCCCAAATTGGCGGTCAAACGTCCGAACCATCGACGACAATCCGAGTAAATCCTACTCAAGATGCTGAAAGCTGTAGTTTCCACTGATGCCGAATAGCAGAAACTGTAAACTGAAGCTGAACCTTTAATCTATCATATAGCATAGAACAGGAATGCTGAGTAATCAAGACTGATAGCCAAGCAGGAATGGCCTACGCCCAGGTATATCAATCAAAGCCGGAAGAAAAAGGCGTACTGAAAGGCTCATCTGAGGGGTCCAAGCTGCCTACAAAACAGCGGTTCGTCCTGCCACAATACTCATAGGGTTGGACTAATGAAGTGTGGATCGAAAATCAACCCACGGTAACTCTACAGCCACAATGGGAGGCATCACTAAAGCACACAAATCTCTCTCCCAACACTGGAAATGCTAGCATTGGCGCTGGTATCAGTCTCATTGTCCATTGGCCATGCTCTCCCGACACTGCCAAGTCTAAGAAGCTCCTCATCTCAAGAATAAATGTTGGTCTCAGCCAACCCTGCATAACATCCAATTGGTCGGGTTCCACCGCCGCTCCAATGGCTAGGATAAGGTGACCCAAAGAGGTATGTTTCAGAAGCTACAACTTGTACCTCAATAACTTGGCATACAGCTTCATCCACACAAGCATCGGAGCATAACCATGAGTGCTCCTCTTACTCCAAGTCACACAGGGAGTAAGTCATGACATCCTTGGGGAACACCACTCCCAATCCGTCCAAGTACAACTGGGACATACAATTCCTTAGATCTTGAAGTCACAGGGCATTAGTCATTCCATTTGGCCTCACTATACTCTCATAATGCCCTTACCGGATCCTGAATGCCCTCTAGGCAAAGTCCTCGGCTGTCTGATTCCAAGTAGGTACTCGCATCATACAATAACTGCCGGAGTATAGCTCCATCAAAAAGGTCCTAGATACCACCCGGACCTGTCTACACTCGAACCATAAGAGGACCCTTACAGTCGTGTATCAACGACGTGGCACTAGGTCAAACAGACCCCTCGATCCATCAGATCCTGCAACTGTGTCGTCAGCTCTCTCAGCTCTACAGGCGGTATCCAATGAGGTGCTGTCAAGGGTGGCGCGGTTCCCTCGAACCACGTCAAACGCAATCTCTATCTCCCTAACCGGCGGCATCACAAATAGCTCAGGTGAGATCACACCCGGGATCTCGTGGGCAACAGAGATATCTTTGAATCCTGGTGCCACCAAAAGCACCTCTCACAATGTCACTATAGCCTGTGTGCTCTAATAATCTCAACAAGCAAGCCTCCTCTTGTCTGCCTCGCAGAAAATCGATGTCCTCAGTTAAAACATCCTGTGGCATTGTGCCAACCAATCTCAAGCACCTGGTCAAAACACCAAACTGCCACAATTACCAATAAGTCTGCCGGTACAACTCGCGGCCTCAACTGCATTGGACATGATCCACAAGCCTCCTCCACATGCACAGCACTAACAGGAACCTGTGCCTCGAGCGCACGTGGTAACAAATCTGCCTCTAGTCCATGCAGGAATACAACATGCTCTAACTCCGACTGTTGTGATGAAATCACACCTGCGACACTCGATCCACTACCGTGGCGCCCTACAATCGAGTGGCACAGATTCATCCCCTCGATGCAAGTGGTTGTCGCTCAATCTGCCTGAAAATCAGGACTATCCACAAGGGAGTACGACCTCTGTCTCTGCTCACATTGAGGCGACGAATAGGGTCCTCCGTAGATAACAAATCCACGCTACCGCTGCGCTACTCCGATACAGACGCTGATACTGCCATCGGGGTCCACCCGATCCCTGATATCTTAGAAATCCAATACCTTGGAGAAAGAAATCAGAAATGCCTCTGCCAGCCGATCTGTCCTCCATCACCCGGCGCCAAGCGCCAATATCCAGAACTCGCCTCTTGCGGCAGATCCCTAACCAAAGGAACTGCAGCGCCATGCTCCATACACAACGGCTACTCCATCGAGGCATCCAAGATCCAAAATCAATACAGGAGGGATCGAATAAACTGGAAGGTATCTTGGTGCAATCCACTCCCAGTCTCACATATCCTATGCGCCTCGTCCCTCGAAACCTGGAGCGCGCAGTTCAACAACTGCATAAACTCTCTAGCACATGGAGGCTCTCATTTAATCACACCATCACCACCAACCACGACTCTGCCTCCAAAGGCTCCAAACTCAATCTTACGAGTCGGGGTGGTTCATCTGCAGAATCTGGCTCAATAGATCGATCATGTCCCCTCAGCTCACTAGCCGTCAACTATCCACCCTGCCTCGGTGCCTCGACACTAAACATCGGCACAGAGGGAGCTACCTACTCCATCGGTGCCACAAAAATCCTCGCCCCTGAGGATACCGCAACCGGGTAGTCTCAGAAGGAAGCACTGTCGAGCTGCCCGCTGCTCCGACAACTGTGTCACCAAGACCAGCTGCTCACTCTGCCGCTGATAAGCCTCTGGCAATCCTGTCATCTGAGTCCGGAGTTCTCTGACCTCAATCCAGGTATCCGGCCCAAAACCAATCGCTCCAGCTCAGCTGCTATGACAGGATGCACACGGGTCAAAACCCAGCGTCGGGGAGACACCGCTCTCCACGACGAAACCACAAAACAGTACACAAAAGCCACTCGACCCAATCCAGCGAAAGTCTAAAGCATGTCACCCGTTTCACAGCATTATGTTGTCTGCAGCCAACATAATCACTTAGAAGAATAAACATGCTAATCACTCTTCCCGTCCCTTGGGAGAGGTATAAAACACAATCAGGACTCTCGCTATAGATCACGACTCTCACGAAGTCAACCAAGGGTCAAACCATAAGCCTAGGGTTTCTAAGTCCACCATGACCTACAACCTAAGCGATGATACCAACCTAATCTGTCACGCCCCGGGGTCGAAACTGCGACCCGGGCTCGCCAACAGATCCGCCGCCTATGCCAAACCCGTATAGGCGAAGCGTCCTACCTGCAAGAAAAGTACTACAGCTAAACAGATATCAGAGCTATAAATAAAAATCTGCTGTAAACTAAAATCAATCACTGTACAACTGGAAATAATACAACAATGACTGTCTCCCAAAAATAATAATAATGATACAATGTCCTCAAATACAAGCTCTGAGCCCAACCAGGAGATATCTCTACTGAATACATCAGTGTACAGTCTCTCAATACATAATATATCATCCCTACATCAGACTCTCAAAAGAGAAAAATAAAACAACTAATCTACTGAAGATCTCCTCTGAAGGGGTACCGCTACTCTCCAACGATGGGTAGGGATCTAGCACGCGACTCCCTCGCCTTGATCAACAACCGCAGAATCAGCAACACCTGCTAAGACTCTGCAAAACAAAGGAGAGGAAGGGAAAAAGAGGGGGAAAACCCCCAAAGGGTGTGAGAACTACACCAAAAGGGGAGTCCTCAGTAGGTACCACCGCCAGACTCGACGGTCTGCCCACCAAGTCCTCAAGAGACATAAACTAACCAAAGGCGCAAAGACTGAAATAAGGAAGCTGGAGACTCTCAACAGCTACCAAGCCTCTATCAAACTGCTCAAGAGGGGAGAATCAAAGAATGGTATGCAACCACTAGCACATGAAGTGCACAATCGACCCAATCGAGCTGACTGCCACACCTGGCCATGTCAAACCTGCGCCCCACCTACGACCACCTCCCGCTGACGGGCAGGAATTACGTAGGGCGTGCAAACGGACTAACTCGCTATCGAGTAGTGGCTCATGCAGGCTATAGTCAAAATCCACGCTCTCTCTCAGAACGGATAGAATGATGATGCTCAACCTCTCACACAACGGTCAAAGTACTCTAGACGACACGGGACCACCGTCAACCAAACGGCTCTCAACAATACTAGCATGGGTCTAAACTCAGCTACCAGACTGTACTCGGCCCCCGGGCACGAGTGTAACAATAACAGTATCTGATCGAAATAAACCCAATCAAATGAACCGGTATAAAACCCGGTACTGCCTGCTCTGCTGTCGAACTCAGTAACTGATCGGCACACGGCACGATCTCAATATAAGTAACGAACCGGCACACGGCTCGGTCGAAATATAAGTAACAGACCGGCACACGGCTCGGTCAAGCCAACCTCCGCAGTGGCACTCGAGGGGAGCGACCCACACGAGTAAAGTATCTCTCAGTAACAAGTATCTCTGTATAGCAGGACTTTGATCACAAATCTGATCAAAGTGGGAAAACTCAACCACTAAAGAAAGACCCTACCTCAATCGGATGCAACTAAACGATAAGTGGGAAACTCCATCCACTAGAGAAAACTGATACCCAATCTGGTGCATAGATAAGCATCCGGTCAACCGCCCAATATCCGCGGTTGCCGCAAAGCCCCACAACTAATCCAACCTGTCCCTGACACAAATGTCTCGGCTACACTACCCCAGACCCCTGCTCGCACCCGAGCAACACAGACCGCCCGACTAACAAGGAAGGAGAAAAAGATAACATGGTTTCTCCTAAGTCAAATTCCAATAAGTAGTGCAGCAGTAAAAGATGGCCTAACTACATGTCCATTCAAGCATGCTTTTGTCCTTGGAAACAATAAAAGAGAGTAAAACATAGTAGCAAAGCATACTACAATATTCCTACTATGATATACCAATCTCGCATAAATAGGCCACTGAATAACCAGGTATGATCTCTATATCATCTAGTGTGTGATAAATATAATCTGTCTATCGCATGCTAAGTCTCTCGTTTAACGAGCATGTACAATTGTCAGGAAAACATCAATCCACATGATCTAGGCCGTTTCCATACTTACCTCTCGCTCATATCGGTTGTACATCAAATATACCTGCTATCAGTCATAGAGGGGTGACATCTCCACAAGTGCACCTACGTTCATCATAACAAAAACACCTTATACAGTTACCAATATCAAGCTTACCCACCTGAAGTGCTCAATCCAAGGCAAACCTAGGGTCGGTGAAGAGCGTGGCCACCTGCACGCACAATCCGCTGAACTCGTATCCACGGTACATGTCGCGCAAACCTCGGCTCCTAGCAGTGTTCCGAAACATTTGCGAACCCACCTGGGTACAACAAAATGGTCCAAAGTTACACTTCATGCTAAAATATCCAAGTATACACCAACTGCTGAAACCAGCCCCGAAGATATGCAATTTTCACCTGCAGAACGGACTCTGAAAAATCCACCAAAAATACGAACGCGATCGACGCGTCGAGCCCTTCGAAACGAGTACCTGCACGTCAAAATCCGAGTCCCGGAGGCCAAGTTACAAATTTCACAATGCGGTGAGCGCGAAAGTCCACAACATACACATCTGTATCGCATTGCACAGGAGAACGGGAAAAGTATACCTTCGGGCAATTCCCGGAAAATACGGTGATAATCCTCGCGTCGAGTAGATAAAAAAAGAGTATAGGCTCGCCTCGATCCGACGCTCGTACAACAAGTTGCACGCAAAACGGTGCACACCTTACGGGTCCACGCGTAAAACGAGGCGCGTCCAAAACGCCAGCAGCAATCCGCGCAGTAAAACGGCACAGTAAAACATGGTCCCTAACACACACGAGAGAAAGGGGTCAAATCCAATGTCCAAAAGGACGCTCCAAAACTGTGCCAAAAATACCGCAAAACTAACACGCGGAACCTACCTCGACCGCGTCGCGCCGCCCAACCGTCTCCTCGGAACACCTCGCGCGCTTCGCGAGGTCCACGGCGCACCGTCGCACCCCACCAAAATCCCCTCCTCACACCCTCTCTCGCTCGGTTGGAGAAGAAAGAAAAGAAAATGGAGGAGGAATGGTGTGCGGGGAAGAAAGAAGAAGAAGAAGAAAAGGAGGAGAAAGGTGGTCCACGGGTCCGGTCCACGGTGCACCGTCCAATGGGGAGCCACCGCCAGCCGATCCACCACACTCGGGCGCGTGCTGTGAGGACCTGGATCCCCACGTCGAGATTACTGGATCATCTACAGCTCCCGGAGGCCTATGTGGCGTGTTGGTGGTATTTGTGCCCCAATTGGACATTAGTGTTGGGCTCAGCGTGTTTAATGGATCACGTGGGTGATCATTGGACTCCGTCGGATCGTTAGAAGTGGTTTCGCGCGCCAAGGATATTTAAATTGGACTCAGTGCGAAGTTTGGACCAAGGATTACCTTTCCGGATGCCTTCGGCAAATTTTGGAGTTGGAATTTGGCAAATTGGACTTCGGATTTGGATTCAGCGCGCGAAAACGGTTAAAACGGACTACCCACTTGTTATTTTTGGACTCTGGACACTGTTCACGCCGGAACAGTGTTTCCGGCGGCGGCGGCAGCGGCGGAGCGGCCGCAGGCGGCGCGGCGGACGGAGGCGCGGGCCGCCCGGTCCACGCGGCAGGCGTGCACCGGGGGCTGGACGCGTGGCGGCCCGGGAGTGGGCCGGTCCGCGGGGCGCGGTCTACGGGGGAGTGCGGGGCGCACGGTGGACCGGGGGTGACACGTGGCAGCATCTTAGAGGTGGGTTCACAGCGGTTGGTCTACGCAGTATTCGGGATGGCTCGTGGTTTACGGTGCACCGGGCTTGGACACGTGGCAGGTTCGCATTGGTTCGGTCCACAGGATTTCGTGCACCGGGTTCACTAGGCAGTGGCTTGACACGTGGCGTTCTCCGATTGGTGGGGCTACTGTGCGCGGCAGGGTGGCAGGCGGCGGCGTCAGGCGCACGTGGGCGCGGTCGGGCGGATTCCCGCGCTTGGGGAGGACACGTGTCGTCGTCCGCGGGTGGCCACGCGGCGCGACGGGTACGGCTGGAGCGGCTGTCGCCTGTTTGGCGGGCGACGTGGAGGCCTGGATGGGATTCGGGCGGCTACAGTGTTCGGGCGCGGGGGGTTTCGGGCTGCTACAGTGCGCGCCCGAAAACTCCCAGCGCCCGGAAACGGGGACTTATTCGGTATTTTCCCAATTGTTTCTGCTGCCTATAAAAGGCGATCCGAGCTCCCTTTCTTCCCTTTCTCCGCCATTTCCAAGCCTCATCTCGCCTGGGTGTCTTCAACAAAGATGATCCCCGAGTTTGGATGCATCTTTCTGCAAAGTTTTGGGATTTTTGGTGGCACGCTTATCGAGGTTTCTATTTTTACGGCGCGGCGCGACGCTCGTTCGTTTGTGGTCTTCTTCGTCGCGTTTTGGTGCGAGGACTCTCCCGGCCTACCCCGGGCACCTTTTTCGGTGATTCTTGCGCCGTTGGCTTCACGACAGGTAGGGCTATGTTTCCCATGTTTACTGGTTTTTCCCATTCCGAGCTTTTCATGGGTCTTTCGGATCATCTTGTAACCCCTTTTTCTGGGCGGAGTTTTGGGACAGCGGTGCGGTATTTTGGCGATATCTTCGCGCACAGGCATCGGATTGGGGTGATTCAAGAGGCGATTTGCATCTACACATCACGAGGAATATGCCCAAATTTTCTTGGAATTTTCTGAATATTTCTCGAAGGTGAAGATTATCTGTGAACAGTAATTGTTGCTACAGTTTTTGAGTGTAGTTTGATTCGGGGTGGTTCCCTTGTCGGAATTGTTTCTCAGTGTAGGAAGCTCGGAATTGGACGTGCAGGTACTCGTTTCGAAGGTATCGACGCGAGGATTACTGTGGTATTTTTATTGGATTTTTCGGGGCACTTGCAGCAGGTGAAATATGCGCGGCTTTGGGACTGACTTTCAGATTGTGTATGTTTGGTTAGTTTTGGAATAAAAGTGTAATGTTGAGCGTTATTGTTGTGCCCAGGGGTGTCTTTAGCTGTTTGAAGCCGAGGCTTACGCGACTTGTACCTTGGGTGATATGTTGGCAGATTTTGGACCGCGGGCGTCTACCCACTTCACCGACTTCAGGTTTGCCTTGGGTTAAGCGCTTCAGGTGGGTGAGCTTATTATCAGTAATTGTTTAAGGCAATGTTTATGTTGTGGCAAGTATAAGCCCACTTGTGGGGATGTCCCCCCCTCTGTGACTGATGCATGCATGTGTAGGGTACATAGTCTATATTGGCAAGTAGGTAAGCTTGTTATTGATATTGGTATAAATGTTTGCAAGAATAGTATGTATGAGGTATACCGAGGACTTGCATGAGTTGGACATCTATGTGATGATTAGTGTAAGCTTACCTAGGATAATGTTACCCTATGAGATTATGTAACATGCCATGTTAGCACATAGCCTTTCTTGTGATGGATTATGCTTGGGACAGGATTTCGTAGCTATGTGCGGATTTGTACTCTGAGGAGTTATTATGATCATTCTATTGTTGAACCCTGAGTTGTGGACAGGTCTAGTTTTGAGATTCCGGCATGTTGTTTATTCCTAAAGGAACTATTATTATGCTTTACCCCTTTATTTCCTTGAGGACATTTGCATGCTTGTATGGTCATGTAGTTAGGCCATCTTTTACTGCTGCACTACTTATTGGAACTTGACTTAGGAGAAACCATGCTTTTCTTTTCTCCATCTTGTTGGTCAGGTGGTCAGTGTTGCTCGGGTTCGAGCAGGGGGTTTGGGTAGTGTATATTCGGGACTTCGTGTCTGGGACAGGTTGGTTTAGTTGTGGGGCTTTGCGGCAACCGCGGATATTGGGCGGTTGACCGGATGTTTCTCTATGCACCTGATTGGGTATCAGTTTTACTTAGTGGATGGAGTTTCCCACTTAGCGTTTAGTTGCATCTGACTGAGGTCGGGTCTTTCTTTAGTGGTTGAGTTTTTCCACTTTGATCTGATTGATGATCTAGTCCTGCTGTTTCGAGATACTGGTGATATTGATGACAGAGATGCTTTACTCGTGTGGGTAGCTCCCCTCGAGTGCCGCTCCGGAGTAGGCTTCAGACCGTGTTGGGTTCCGGTCAGACCGTGTTGGGTTCCGGTGAGACCGTGTTGGGTTCCGGTCAGACCGTGTTGGGTTCCGGTCATTTGGACAGAGCAGGCAGTGCCGGGTTTTATACCGGTTCATTCGATTGAGTTTATTTCGGTCAAATACTTTTATGGTTACACTCGTGCCTGGGGGCCGAGTGCAGACTGGTAGTTGAGTTTGGATCAGTGTTGGTATTGTTGAGAGCCATCTGGTTGACGGTGGTCCCGAGTTGTTGCGAGTACTTTGACCGCTGTGTGAGAGGTTGAGCATCTTGATTCTATCCGTCTGTGAGGGAGCGTGGATTTTCACCATAGCCTGCATGATCCTCTACTCGATAGCGAGCTAGTCCGTTTGGACGCCCTACGTAATTCCTGCCCGTCTTGGGAGGTGGTTGTAGGTGGATGCAGGTTGACTGGACCAGATGTGGCAGTCAGCTCGATTGGGTCGTTGGTGCACTTTATGTGCTAGTGGTTGCATACCACTGTTTGGTTCTCCCCTTTTAGCCTTTAGTGAGGGGCAGGGTAGCTGTTGAGAGTTTCCAGCGTACTCATTTCAGCCTTATGACTTGGGTCAGTTTTTGTCTCTTGAGGACTTGGTGGGCAGACCGTCGGGTCTGGCGGTGGTACCCACTGAGAACTCCCTTTTTGGTGTAGTTCTCACACCCTTTGGGGGTTTCCCCCTCTTTTTCTCTCCTCTCCTTTGTTTTGCAGAGTCTTAGCAGGTGTTGCCGACTCTGTGGTCGTTGATCGTGGCGAGGGAGTCGCGAGCTAGATCCCTACCCGGCGTTGGAGAGTAGCGGTACCCTTCTGAGGAGATCATCAGTAGATTAGCAGTTTCTTTTCCTCTTTTGAGAGACTTGTAGTGAGGATATTTTGTATTGAGAGACTGTACACTGTTGTATATAGTGGAGTTACCTCCCGGCTGGGTTTAGAGCTTGTACTTGAGGATATTGTATTATTATTATTATTTTGGGAGGCAGACAGTGTTGTTTTATTTCCAGTTGTACAGTGATTGATTTTTAGTTACAGCAGATTTTCATTTATAGCTCTGATATCTGTTTAGTTATAGTACTTTTCTTGCAGGTAGGACGCTTCGCCTATGCTGGTTGGCATAGGTGGCGGATCTGTTTGGCGGGCCCGGGTCGCGGTTTCGACCCCGGGGCGTGACAGATTAGAGTGGTATCAGAGCCTAGGTTGTAGGTCATGGTGGACTTAGAAACCCTAGGCTTTTGGTTTGACCCTTGACTGACTTCGTGAGAGTCGTGATTTTGCGAGAGTCCTGATTGAGTTTTATACCTCTCCCAAGGGACGGGAGGAGTGATTGGCATGTTTATTCTCCTAAGTAATTATGTTGGCTGCAGACAACATAATGCTGTGGAACGGGTGACATGCTTTAGACTTTCGCTGGATTGGGTCGAGTGTTGTTGTGTGCTGTTTTGTTGTTTCGTCGTGGCGAGCGGTGTCTCCCCGACGTTGGGTTTTGACCCGTGTGCATCCTGTCATGGCAGTTGAGCTTGAGCAGTTGGTTTTGGGCCGGATACCTGGATTGAGGTCAGAGAACCCCGGACCCAGATGACAGGATTGTCAGAGGCTTATCAGCGGCTGTGGGAGCAGCTGGTCTTGGTGACACAGTTGTCGGAGCACTGAGTAGCCCCCTCTGTGCCAATGTTTAGTGTCGAGGCACCGAGGCAGGGTGGATGGTTGACAGCTGGTGAGCTGTGGGACATGATCGACCTTCTGGGCCATATTTGGCAGATGAACCACCCCGACTCGTAAGATTGAGTTTGGAGCCGTTGGAGGCAGAGTCGCGGCTGGTGGTGATGGAGTGATTAATTGAGAGCCTCCCTGTGCTTGTGAGTGTATGCAGTTGTTGAACTGCGCACTCCAGATTCGAGGGACGAGGCGCATAGGATATATGAGACTGGGAGTGGATTGCGCCAGGACACCTTTCTGTTATTCAGTCCCTCCATTGTAGATTTAGACGCCTCGTTGGAGCAGGCACAGTGTATGGAACGCGGCATTGCAGTTCCTTTGGATAGGGATCTGTCGCCAGAGGTGAGTTCTGGATTTTGGGCGTTTGGCGCCGGATGATGGAGGACAGATCGGCCGGCAGGGGCATGACTAATTTTCTTTCTTGGATGGCGAATTCCCGAGATGTCAGAGGTCGAGTGGACCCCGAAGGCGACATCAGTATTTTATCAGAGTGGCGCAGCGATAGCATGGATTTGTTATCTGCGGAGGACCTTATTCGTCGCCTCATTGTGGTCGGAGACAGAGGTCGTGCTTCCTAGTGATAGCCCTGATTTTCAGGCAGATTGAGCAACAACCACTTGCTTTGAGCGAATGGATCTGTGCCGCCCGGTTGGAGGGCGCCACGGTAGTGGATTGAGTGTCGCAGGTGGGATTTCACCACGGTAGTCGGAGTGAGAGCATGTTCCACTCTTACCTGGGTTAGAGGCAGATTTGTTACCACGTGCACTAGAGGTACAGGTTCCTGTTGTTGTTGTGCACGTGGGGGAGGCTTTTGGATCATGTCCAGTGCGGCCGAGACCGCGAGATGCCGGCAGAATTATTGGAGATTATAGCAATTAGGTGTTTTGACCTTATGCTTGGGATGGTTGGGCACTATGCCACAGGATGTTCGACTGCGGCAAAAGAGGACTTGATCTTCGGCAAGACAGGCAATTGGAGGCTTGCTCGTTGAGGTTGTTAGAGCACTCTGGTTTTAGCGACAGGATGAGAGGTGCTTACGGCGGCACCGGGACTCGAGGATATCTCTGTTGCCTGCGAGATCCCGTGTGTGATTTCCCCTTAGTTGTTGGTAATGCCGCCGGTTAGGGAGATAGAGATTGCGTTTGACGTGGTTCGAGGAACCGCGCCACTCGGGACGGCACCTCATTGGATATCGCCGGTAGAGCTGAGAGAGAGCTGTTGGCACAGTTGCAGGATCTGATGGATCGAGGGGTCTGTTTGACCTAGTGCCACGCCGTGGGTATACGGTGGTGATGCCACGTCGTTGATACACGACTGTGAGGATCCTTTTATGGTTCGAGTGTAGACAGGTCCGGGTGGTATCTATGACCTTTCGATGGAACTATACTCCGGCAGTTGGTGGATGATGCGAGCACCCACTTGGTGTTAGACAGCTGAGGACTTCGCCTAGGTGGCGTTTTGGACGCGGTGAGGGCATTATGAGTTGTTAGTGAGGCCAATGGAATGACGATTGCCCCGTGGATTTCAGGATCTGTGGAATAATAGGTCCCGGTTGTACTTGGACGGACTGGGAGTGGTATTTTCCCGGTGATATTTTGATTTACTCCCAGAGTGATTTGGAGCACGAGGAGCGCTTTGTGGATGTGCTATCATGCCGTGGGGATGAAGCGGTATGCCAAGTTATTGAAGTACAAGATGTAGCTGCAGAAGCATACCTTCTTGGGTCGTTTTGTTCGAGCCGTAGGGGCGGCGGTGGAACCCGACCTAATGGATGTTATTCAAGTTGACTGAGACCGATTTTCATTCTTGAGGTGAGAAGCTTCTAGACTTGGCGGTGCCGAGAGAGCATGGCCAATGGATAATGTGTCTGATATTAGCGCCAATGCTAGTGTTTCCTGTGTTGGGAGATGGAATTGTGTGATTTAGTGATGCCTTCCATTGTGGCGGTGGAGTTACCGTGGGTGGATCTTCGGTCCACACTTTATTAGTCCAACCCTATGAGTGTTGTGGCAGGATGAACCGCTGTTTTGCAGGCAGCTTAGATTCCCCGGTTGAGCCTTCAGTACGCCCTTTATTCCCAGCTTGGATTGTTATACCTGGGCGTAGGCCATGCCTGTTTGGCTATCAGTTTTGATTACTCAGCATCTTGAGTGGGATTTCCGCGGAATGTTGTTGCTGATTTGGGATTTTTGACCGCGGGTTTGAGCCTCCGCTTTTTGATCGCCTTTCGAGCCAGTTTTCCCTCCCGTTCACTGACGGTTTGGTCCCCGTCAGGGCATCTTTTCGACCCGTGGGTCCGCTGGAGTTATGTTGGCTTGTTGAGTGTCCAACCGTGGCTTGAGATTGTGTCTCTTGAGGATCCCTTTTGAGGGTAGCTCGTGGTCGAGTAGGCCACTCGGGTGATTTTGGATCGGAAGTAACCGAGTGAAGACCCCAGCTTATTGGATCTTTTTCCTCATCGGATGAATTTGTGGGTATACTTTGGGTGATCCTGGTTGAGTAGACACCAGGAGGTGGTTTGGGGCGTGTTGCGTTGTTGATTATTCTGTTTTCCCCGGCTCTTGTTGGGGCCTCTGTATTGTTTCACGTCTCAGCTCAGGAGTGTTTTGCTTTTGGATCCCTCGCCCGTGATTGACTTGCCCTTCCGAGATCGGTGATTGTTGGAGTACGAGGGACGCCCGTTGCGATTTCTGGCTCGGGAGTTGAGAAAATCGCATGTCGGGCCATGCCGTACTTGTTGTTGTTGTTGTTGGGAAGTAATCACGGGGAAGTGAGCGATGTTTCGGGAGCTGGAGGCGTTATTGATGAATACCTACCCGTGGTATGTGGGACCCTTGGGGGATTTGAGTTAGTTTCGAGGACGAAACTTTTCTTAGTGGGGGAGGATGTGAGGACCTGGATCCCCACGTCGAGATTACTGGATCATCTACAGCTCCCGGAGGCCTATGTGGCGTGTTGGTGGTATTTGTGCCCCAATTGGACATTAGTGTTGGGCTCAGCGTGTTTAATGGATCACGTGGGTGATCATTGGACTCCGTCGGATCGTTAGAAGTGGTTTCGCGCGCCAAGGATATTTAAATTGGACTCAGTGCGAAGTTTGGACCAAGGATTACCTTTCCGGATGCCTTCGGCAAATTTTGGAGTTGGAATTTGGCAAATTGGACTTCGGATTTGGATTCAGCGCGCGGAAAACGGTTTAAAACGGACTACCCACTTGTTATTTTTGGACTCTGGACACTGTTCACGCCGGAACAGTGTTTCCGGCGGCGGCGGCAGCGGCGGAGCGGCCGCAGGCGGCGCGGCGGACGGAGGCGCGGGCCGCCCGGTCCACGCGGCAGGCGTGCACCGGGGGCTGGACGCGTGGCGGCCGGGAGTGGGCCGGTCCGCGGGGCGCGGTCTACGGGGGAGTGCGGGGCGCACGGTGGACCGGGGGTGACACGTGGCAGCATCTTAGAGGTGGGTTCACAGCGGTTGGTCTACGCAGTATTCGGGATGGCTCGTGGTTTACGGTGCACCGGGCTTGGACACGTGGCAGGTTCGCATTGGTTCGGTCCACAGGATTTCGTGCACCGGGTTCACTAGGCAGTGGCTTGACACGTGGCGTTCTCCGATTGGTGGGGCTACTGTGCGCGGCAGGGTGGCAGGCGGCCGGCGTCAGGCGCACGTGGGCGCGGTCGGGCGGATTCCCGCGCTTGGGGAGGACACGTGTCGTCGTCCGCGGGTGGCCACGCGGCGCGACGGGTACGGCTGGAGCGGCTGTCGCCTGTTTGGCGGGCGACGTGGAGGCCTGGATGGGATTCGGGCGGCTACAGTGTTCGGGCGCGGGGGGTTTCGGGCTGCTACAGTGCGCGCCCGAAAACTCCCAGCGCCCGGAAACGGGGACTTATTCGGTATTTTCCCAATTGTTTCTGCTGCCTATAAAAGGCGATCCGAGCTCCCTTTCTTCCCTTTCTCCGCCATTTCCAAGCCTCATCTCGCCTGGGTGTCTTCAACAAAGATGATCCCCGAGTTTGGATGCATCTTTCTGCAAAGTTTTGGGATTTTTGGTGGCACGCTTATCGAGGTTTCTATTTTTACGGCGCGGCGCGGACGCTCGTTCGTTTGTGGTCTTCTTCGTCGCGTTTTGGTGCGAGGACTCTCCCGGCCTACCCCGGGCACCTTTTTCGGTGATTCTTGCGCCGTTGGCTTCACGACAGGTAGGGCTATGTTTCCCATGTTTACTGGTTTTTCCCATTCCGAGCTTTTCATGGGTCTTTCGGATCATCTTGTAACCCCTTTTTCTGGGCGGAGTTTTGGGACAGCGGTGCGGTATTTTGGCGATATCTTCGCGCACAGGCATCGGATTGGGGTGATTCAAGAGGCGATTTGCATCTACACATCACGAGGAATATGCCCAAATTTTCTTGGAATTTTCTGAATATTTCTCGAAGGTGAAGATTATCTGTGAACAGTAATTGTTGCTACAGTTTTGAGTGTAGTTTGATTCGGGGTGGTTCCCTTGTCGGAATTGTTTCTCAGTGTAGGAAGCTCGGAATTGGACGTGCAGGTACTCGTTTCGAAGGTATCGACGCGAGGATTACTGTGGTATTTTTATTGGATTTTTCGGGGCACTTGCAGCAGGTGAAATATGCGCGGCTTTGGGACTGACTTTCAGATTGTGTATGTTTGGTTAGTTTTGGAATAAAAGTGTAATGTTGAGCGTTATTGTTGTGCCCAGGGGTGTCTTTAGCTGTTTGAAGCCGAGGCTTACGCGACTTGTACCTTGGGTGATATGTTGGCAGATTTTGGACCGCGGGCGTCTACCCACTTCACCGACTTCAGGTTTGCCTTGGGTTAAGCGCTTCAGGTGGGTGAGCTTATTATCAGTAATTGTTTAAGGCAATGTTTATGTTGTGGCAAGTATAAGCCCACTTGTGGGGATGTCCCCCCCTCTGTGACTGATGCATGCATGTGTAGGGTACATAGTCTATATTTGGCAAGTAGGTAAGCTTGTTATTGATATTGGTATAAATGTTTGCAAGAATAGTATGTATGAGGTATACGAGGACTTGCATGAGTTGGACATCTATGTGATGATTAGTGTAAGGCTTACCTAGGATAATGTTACCCTATGAGATTATGTAACATGCCATGTTAGCACATAGCCTTTCTTGTGATGGATTATGCTTGGGACAGGATTTCGTAGCTATGTGCGGATTTGTACTCTGAGGAGTTATTATGATCATTCTATTGTTGAAACCCTGAGTTTGTGGACAGGTCTAGTTTTGAGATTCCGGCATGTTGTTTATTCCTAAAGGAACTATTATTATGCTTTACCCCTTTATTTCCTTGAGGACAATTTGCATGCTTGTATGGTCTGTAGTTAGGCCATCTTTTACTGCTGCACTACTTATTGGAACTTGACTTAGGAGAAACCATGCTTTTCTTTTCTCCATCTTGTTGGTCAGGTGGTCAGTGTTGCTCGGGTTCGAGCAGGGGGTTTGGGTAGTGTATATTCGGGACTTCGTGTCTGGGACAGGTTGGTTTAGGTTGTGGGCTTTGCGGCAACCGCGGATATTGGGCGGTTGACCGGATGTTTCTCTATGCCACCGTGATTGGGTATCAGTTTTACTTAGTGGATGGAGTTTCCCACTTAGCGTTTAGTTGCATCTGACTGAGGTCGGGTCTTTCTTATGGTTGAGTTTTTTCCCACTTTGATCTGATTGATGATCTAGTCCTGCTGTTTCGAGATACTGGTGACTATTGATGACAGAGATGCTTTACTCGTGTGGGTAGCTCCCCTAGAGTGCCGCTCCGGAGTAGGCTTCAGACCGTGTTGGGTTCGGTCAGACCGTGTTGGGTTCCGGTGAGACCGTGTTGGGTTCCGGTCAGACCGTGTTGGGTTCCGGTCATTTGGACAGAGAGGCAGTGCCGGGTTTTATACGGTTCATTCGATTGAGTTTATTTCGGTCAAATTACTTTTATGGTTACACTCGTGCCTGGGGGCCGAGTGCAGACTGGTAGTTGAGTTTGGATCAGTGTTGGTATTGTATGAGAGCCATCGGTTGACGGTGGTCCCGAGTTGTTGCGAGTACTTTGACCGACTGTGTGAAGAGGTTTGAGCATCTTGATTCTATCGTCTGTGAGGGAGCGTGGATTTTTCACCATAGCCTGCATGATCCTCTACTCGATAGCGAGCTAGTCCGTTGGACGCCCTACGTAATTCCTGCCCGTCTTGGGAGGTGGTTGTAGGTGGATGCAGGTTGACTGGCCAGATGTGGCAGCAGCTCGATGGGGTCGTTGGTGCACTATTTATGTGCTAGTGGTTGCATACCACTGTTTGGTTCTCCCCTTTAGCCTTTAGTGAGGGGCAGGGTAGCTGTTGAGAGTTTCAGCGTACTCATTTCAGCCTTATGACTTGGGTCAGTTTTTGTCTCTTGAGTGACTGGGTGGCAGACCGTCGGGTCTGGCGGTGGTACCCACTGAGAACTCCCTTTTTGGTGTAGTTCTCACACCTTTGGGGGTTTCCCTCTTTTTCTCTCCTCTCCTTTGTTTTGCAGAGTCTTAGCAGGTGTTGCCGACTCTGTGGTCGTTGATGTGGCGAGGGAGTCGCGAGCTAGATCCTACCCGGCGTGGAGAGTAGCGGTACCCTTCTGAGGAGATCATCAGTAGATTAGCAGTTTCTTTTCCTCTTTTGAGAGACTTGTAGTGAGGATATTTTGTATTGAGAGAGATGTACACTGTTGTATATAGTGGAGTTACCTCCCGGCTGGGTTTAGAGCTTGTACTTGAGGATATTGTATTTATTATTATTTTGGAGGCAGACAGTTGTTTTATTTCCAGTTGTACAGTGATTGATTTTAGTTACAGCAGATTTTTTTATAGCTCTGATATTGTTAGTTATAGTGTTTTTTTTGCAGGTAGGACGCTTCGTATGCTGGTTGGCATAGGTGGCGGATCTGTTTGGCGGGCCCGGGTCGCGGTTTCGACCCCGGGGCGGACATATTGTGTGCGTCTTGTGCCCAGTGCATAGTATGTTCTTTTGGTCCACGCGGCACGCGGCCAAAGTGTCCACGATTTGCTTGGGTATGGTTCTCGGGTGTTCCACACGGGCGCGTGACACAGCGCGCGCAGGCGCGGACTTGCCGAACGCACACGGGCGCGCGCCCCCCAGCGTGAATGCGCGCGCCAGTGGGGGACGCAACGTGGCGGCCCCCGCGCCATGGGCCGCAGGCGAACTTCCCCAGCGCGCACTGCTGCCTGCGCCCACGCACGCCGTTACGCGCCTCGAACTGCGCGCCAGCCGACGCAATGGGATCCGGCCAGTGCCTCGAGATCCGCGCACGAGTTCGAAAAATGTGCGCGTCAACGGTTGCTCGAAAAGCAAGTAGATAGTCCATTCGTCAACGATTTACGCGGCTGAATCAAATACGATGTACGTTTCCCCAAATTCTCTTCCGAAAATTTGCGAAAGCCCCAGGAAAGCCTACTTGATCCGATTTTCGCGTCGGGTCCATTTCTAAAGTCCAATTTGCCAAATTCCACTCTAAAAAATTACGAAGGCATCCGGAGAGGTGATCTTTATCTAAACTTCGCCCGAGTCCAATTTAATATCCCATTGCGCACGAAACCACATCTAAGCATTCG
>CM055064.1:44499611-44594129 GCA_029204045.2 Tillandsia leiboldiana | reverse complement strand
CACGTGGCATCATCTTAGAGGTGGGTTCACAGCGGTTGGTCTACGCAGTATTCGGGATGGCTCGTGGTTTACGGTGCACCGGGCTTGGACACGTGGCAGGTTCGCATTGGTTCGGTCCACAGGATTTCGTGCACCGGGTTCACTAGGCAGTGGCTTGACACGTGGCGTTCTCCGATTGGTGGGGCTACTGTGCGCGGCAGGGTGGCAGGCGGCGGCGTCAGGCGCACGTGGGCGCGGTCGGGCGGATTCCCGCGCTTGGGGAGGACACGTGTCGTCGTCCGCGGGTGGCCACGCGGCGCGACGGGTACGGCTGGAGCGGCTGTCGCCTGTTTGGCGGGCGACGTGGAGGCCTGGATGGGATTCGGGCGGCTACAGTGTTCGGGCGCGGGGGTTTCGGCTGCTACAGTGCGCGCCCGAAAACTCCCAGCGCCCGGAAACGGGGACTTATTCGGTATTTTCCCAATTGTTTCTGCTGCCTATAAAAGGCGATTCCGAGCTCCCTTTCTTCCCTTTCTCCGCCATTTCCAAGCCTCATCTCGCCTGGGTGTCTTCAACAAAGATGATCCCCGAGTTTGGATGCATCTTTCTGCAAAGTTTTGGGATTTTTGGTGGCACGCTTATCGAGGTTTCTATTTTTACGGCGCGGCGCGACGCTCGTTCGTTTGTGGTCTTCTTCGTCGCGTTTTGGTGCGAGGACTCTCCCGGCCTACCCGGGCACCTTTTTCGGTGATTCTTGCGCCGTTGGCTTCACGACAGGTAGGGCTATGTTTCCCATGTTTACTGGTTTTTCCCATTCCGAGCTTTTCATGGGTCTTTCGGATCATCTTGTAACCCCTTTTTCTGGGCGGAGTTTTGGGACAGCGGTGCGGTATTTTGGCGATATCTTCGCGCACAGGCATCGGATTGGGGTGATTCAAGAGGCGATTTGCATCTACACATCACGAGGAATATGCCCAAATTTTCTTGGAATTTTCTGAATATTTCTCGAAGGTGAAGATTATCTGTGAACAGTAATTGTTGCTACAGTTTTTGAGTGTAGTTTGATTCGGGGTGGTTCCCTTGTCGGAATTGTTTCTCAGTGTAGGAAGCTCGGAATTGGACGTGCAGGTACTCGTTTCGAAGGTATCGACGCGAGGATTACTGTGGTATTTTTATTGGATTTTTCGGGGCACTTGCAGCAGGTGAAATATGCGCGGCTTTGGGACTGACTTTCAGATTGTGTATGTTTGGTTAGTTTTGGAATAAAAGTGTAATGTTGAGCGTTATTGTTGTGCCCAGGGGTGTCTTTAGCTGTTTGAAGCCGAGGCTTACGCGACTTGTACCTTGGGTGATATGTTGGCAGATTTTGGACCGCGGGCGTCTACCCACTTCACCGACTTCAGGTTTGCCTTGGGTTAAGCGCTTCAGGTGGGTGAGCTTATTATCAGTAATTGTTTAAGGCAATGTTTATGTTGTGGCAAGTATAAGCCCACTTGTGGGGATGTCCCCCCCCTCTGTGACTGATGCATGCATGTGTAGGGTACATAGTCTATATTGGCAAGTAGGTAAGCTTGTTATTGATATTGGTATAAATGTTTGCAAGAATAGTATGTATGAGGTATACCGAGGACTTGCATGAGTTGGACATCTATGTGATGATTAGTGTAAGCTTACCTAGGATAATGTTACCCTATGAGATTATGTAACATGCCATGTTAGCACATAGCCTTTCTTGTGATGGATTATGCTTGGGACAGGATTTCGTAGCTATGTGCGGATTTGTACTCTGAGGAGTTATTATGATCATTCTATTGTTGAACCCTGAGTTGTGGACAGGTCTAGTTTTGAGATTCCGGCATGTTGTTTATTCCTAAAGGAACTATTATTATGCTTTACCCCTTATTTCCTTGAGGACATTTGCATGCTTGTATGGTCATGTAGTTAGGCCATCTTTTACTGCTGCACTACTTATTGGAACTTGACTTAGGAGAAACCATGCTTTTCTTTTCTCCATCTTGTTGGTCAGGTGGTCAGTGTTGCTCGGGTTCGAGCAGGGGGTTTGGGTAGTGTATATTCGGGACTTCGTGTCTGGGACAGGTGGTTTAGTTGTGGGGCTTTGCGGCAACCGCGGATATTGGGCGGTTGACCGGATGTTTCTCTATGCACCTGATTGGGTATCAGTTTTACTTAGTGGATGGAGTTTCCCACTTAGCGTTTAGTTGCATCTGACTGAGGTCGGGTCTTTCTTTAGTGGTTGAGTTTTTCCACTTTGATCTGATTGATGATCTAGTCCTGCTGTTTCGAGATACTGGTGATATTGATGACAGAGATGCTTTACTCGTGTGGGTAGCTCCCCTCGAGTGCCGCTCCGGAGTAGGCTTCAGACCGTGTTGGGTTCCGGTCAGACCGTGTTGGGTTCCGGTGAGACCGTGTTGGGTTCCGGTCAGACCGTGTTGGGTTCCGGTCATTTGGACAGAGCAGGCAGTGCCGGGTTTTATACCGGTTCATTCGATTGAGTTTATTTCGGTCAAATACTTTTATGGTTACACTCGTGCCTGGGGGCCGAGTGCAGACTGGTAGTTGAGTTTGGATCAGTGTTGGTATTGTTGAGAGCCATCTGGTTGACGGTGGTCCCGAGTTGTTGCGAGTACTTGACCGCTGTGTGAGAGGTTGAGCATCTTGATTCTATCCGTCTGTGAGGGAGCGTGGATTTTCACCATAGCCTGCATGATCCTCTACTCGATAGCGAGCTAGTCCGTTTGGACGCCCTACGTAATTCCTGCCCGTCTTGGGAGGTGGTTGTAGGTGGATGCAGGTTGACTGGACCAGATGTGGCAGTCAGCTCGATTGGGTCGTTGGTGCACTTTATGTGCTAGTGGTTGCATACCACTGTTTGGTTCTCCCCTTTTAGCCTTTAGTGAGGGGCAGGGTAGCTGTTGAGAGTTTCCAGCGTACTCATTTCAGCCTTATGACTTGGGTCAGTTTTTGTCTCTTGAGGACTTGGTGGGCAGACCGTCGGGTCTGGCGGTGGTACCCACTGAGAACTCCCTTTTTGGTGTAGTTCTCACACCCTTTGGGGGTTTCCCCCTCTTTTTCTCTCCTCTCCTTTGTTTTGCAGAGTCTTAGCAGGTGTTGCCGACTCTGTGGTCGTTGATCGTGGCGAGGGAGTCGCGAGCTAGATCCCTACCCGGCGTTGGAGAGTAGCGGTACCCTTCTGAGGAGATCATCAGTAGATTAGCAGTTTCTTTTCCTCTTTTGAGAGACTTGTAGTGAGGATATTTTGTATTGAGAGACTGTACACTGTTGTATATAGTGGAGTTACCTCCCGGCTGGGTTTAGAGCTTGTACTTGAGGATATTGTATTATTATTATTATTTTGGGAGGCAGACAGTGTTGTTTTATTTCCAGTTGTACAGTGATTGATTTTTAGTTACAGCAGATTTTCATTTATAGCTCTGATATCTGTTTAGTTATAGTACTTTTCTTGCAGGTAGGACGCTTCGCCTATGCTGGTTGGCATAGGTGGCGGATCTGTTTGGCGGGCCCGGGTCGCGGTTTCGACCCCGGGGCGTGACACGTGCACTGGGCCCAGGCACGCGCCTGCCTGCCCACGCGGCACGCGGCCAGCGTGCCACGCGGGCGCGGTTGTCGCGTGCCACACGGGCGCGTGACACCCAGCGCCGCGCAGGCGCGGGACTTGCCGCACGCCACACGGGCGCGCGCCCCCCCGCGTGAACGCGCGCGCCAGTGGGGGCCCGCCACGTGGCGGCCCCCCGCGCCATGTGCCGCAGGCGCACTTCCCCAGCGCGCCTGCCTGCCGCGCCCACGCACGCCGTACGCGCCTCGAACTGCGCGCCAGCGCCGCCATGGGATCCGTGCCATGTCGCCTCGAGATCCGCGCACGAGCCTCGAAAAATGTGCGCGTCAACCGGTCTCCGAAAAAGCAAGTAGATAGTCCATTCTCAACGATTTCGCGCGCTGAATCCAAATACGATGTCCGTTTCCCCAAATTCTCTTCCGAAAATTTGCCGAAAGCCCCCGGAAAGCCTACTTGATCCGATTTTCGCGTCGGGTCCATTTCTAAAGTCCAATTTGCCAAATTCCAACTCTAAAAATTCCCGAAGGCATCCGGAGAGGTGATCCTTTATCTAAACTTCGCCCCGAGTCCAATTTAATATCCATTGCGCACGAAACCACATCTAAGCATTCGACGGGGCCATCTGACTATTCTCGTGATCCATTTAACACATCGAGTCCATCACTAGTGTCCAATTGGTGCACAAACACGACCAACGCGCCACAAAGGCCTCCAGAAGCTGCTGGTCAACCAGTAATCTCGTCTTGGGGATCCGGGTCCTCACATCCACGGTCTGCCCCATGCACCAAAATTTCCCGAAAACTTTCGGAAGCCCGTTTTTGGTCATCCGGACTCAGAATTTAATAAGCAAATAGCCGTGTTCAAGCGTTTTTCCGCGCTGAATCCAAATCCAACCTCTGTTTGTCCCAAAACATTTTCTAAAATTCGGGAAATGCAGCCGATGGCCAAGCCAGCAAAAGATACCTCACAGGGTCCATCTGTGGCATCCCTTTGATGCACTATGGGCCAGACACACCAACACTAGGTATTCTACACAGTGGATTCACCGAAAAGGTTGCATGGGAATCTGGACCACCACACCTATAATGGAATATCTTCAAAGATTATGATTATGGAGTGAAGTTGATAATTAATATGAAATTAAATCGGAGTGAATGAAAGTAAACCGTTTTCATATTCAATGCACTCGTTCGTTAAAACCCTATTGTTTGAAAACAAAACATAAAAACGAAAAGCATTGAAATCATGTAATGCAAAGATCAAGAAAAATTAGAAGGGAAAACCAATCAACGCATTACATATAGTCAAAAGCTATTTAGGACTTAAGACAAGGAAAGATATCACCTTTCCGAATCCAAAATCGTCGGATTTTGGGTTGTCTTGATTCATTGTGGCCGTGAGTTGATAGCTTTGACTGTTGGTCCACCTTAGGTCTTTGCGTTGCAATGATCCACTTGAATGATTGATGTTGTGGCTCGGACCTTTGGTGGATTGAGGGAACTCCATTGAATTGATGTTGCTTTTGATTCCGTTGAGTCCGCTCCTTAGATGAAGTTGCCGAAGAATTCTTCTCTCTTTTTCGGGCACGTCTTCATCAAGTGTCCTTCAAGTCCACATTGGTGACAATTTCTTCCTTTCAATTTAGTTGTGGAACTTGAAGCCTTCACAGTTTGGTTTTTTTTGAATCCCAAACCAGCTTTGCTTGTTTGACCTAATCTAGACATACGGTCAAGTTTCTTTGAACCGGTTGAAAGCCCTTGTATGTCAGATTTGAGTTGATGAACTTGCTTGGTCAAAGCTTGGTTGGTGACATGAATTTCCTCAAACAGCTTTTCAAGAAAACCAATCTTATTAATATCAGAATTAATGATCATTTCTGATTGGTTTATCTTATCTTGGAGGATTTTATTATTATCCAGTAAAAGTTTTCATTCCTCCTCGAGATCATGAAGTTTGATCTTTAAAGCATGGTTCTCGTCCTGAACCTCAAGTTGTTGCTTCCTCAACTTCTTAATATGCTTGGCCATCTTCTTCGATTCCGTAAGAAGTTGTTGATATGCCTCAACTAGTTCTTCTTCGTCCGACTCCCCCTCAATTGATGACTCTCCATCGGATGTTGATGTTTCATGCAAAATCAAAGGAATAGAGTCAGTAATTAAAGATGATAAGCAAAAATTAGAAGAGGGAATTTGAGAAGCATGAAAGGCAACAACTTTATCCTTTTCCTCATTACTTGAGGCCGATTCATCGGAAGTAGAATCGTTCCAAGTTTTTGCTTGCAAAGCCTTCTTTTTATAGAATTTCTTAGAAGGACAATCCGTTGAAATATGGTCGTAGCCTTTGCATCTATAGCATTGGATTTCCCCTTTGAAATTATCTTTTTCATTTTCTTTAGAAGGTTTTGCAAAGCTTTTGAGTTTAGAGGATTTAGAACCCGATGATCCTTTAGATGGTTTCGAGGATGAAGATCCATCAGTTCGATTCTTCCAAAACTTCCGATGAAATTTCTTTGTGATCCGCGCCAATTGTTCTTCAAAATTGGCAAAAGAGATTTCATCGTCGGAACTCGATTCGCCATCTTCTTCCTTTGTTGATTTGAATGCAATACCTGTAAGCTTAGAAGAAGACTTGGAAGAAACTTGATTAGTAGGAAAAGTCATCTCATAAGTTTGTAAAGCACCTACTAATTCCTCTACTCTCATATCATCTGGATGATTAACGGTTTCAATGGCGGCAACCTTTGCCCTAAACCGTTCTGGAAGAGTCCGAAGAATCTTTCTTACAACTTTCGACTTCGGAATCTTTTCTCCTAAATTAGCAAATGTGTTGATTATATCTTGAAGTCTAGTGTAATAATCAGTAAACAATTCATGCTCATCCATATGAATAGAGTCAAATTGACTTGTAAGCATCTGGAGCTTTTGAATTTTTACTAGATTAGTACCCTCATGTGTAAATTTGAGAATATCCCAAATCTCCTTTGCAGTTTCACACGCGGAAATACGTGTAAACTCGGTCGAGGAAAGAGAATTAAATAAAGCGTTCATACCTTTCCCATTGTAAGAAGATTTTTCGATTTCCTCTTTGGACCATCTAGAGCGAGGTTTTGGGGTAGTAGAATTTCCTACTTCCTGAATTGGATGCACCCAACCGTATTCCACGGTTTGTCATACCCGCTCATCAATTGCGATGAGAAAAGCTCTCATCCGCACTTTCCAATACGCATAATTGATCCCATCGAAAAGAGGAGGTCTATAAATATTACCACTTTCACCCGACATGATAGATAAACCTAAAACCCTCTCTGATACCAATTGTTGGTTTTATAAGGATCCACAAGGATCTAAATAGGTACTATCAAACAACTAGGGGGGAGGGTGAATAGGTGTAATACTCAAAAACCAATCTCAGTGCAGAATAAAAACCAATGTGGAAAATAAAAATAGCACACCGAGATTTATGTGGAAACTCCAATCCAGGAGAAAAACCACGTGACCTACACGCAATAACAATCCACTAAGAAAAGAAGAATAACAAGGTGATTACCGACTCCACGGACTCAAACCCCTCCTTCAATTTCTTCGGATCTTGCGCTCCACCGATTGCACGTCCACTGCACACGTTCGAATCCATGAACGCCACTCGAATCCACGAGCACACGTTTCGAATCCACGAAACGCCTTCAACACACCGAATCCACGATGCTACGTCGAATCCACGACGCAAACTCAGCCGATACATAATATAGGCTTCGATGGTGATCCTTTGCTTAGATTATCATTGAAGAACCATGGGTGGAATCTCTAAACAAAGACTAGATCAATTCGACAAAAAGTATGTCTTGGAAGAACCGTCGAATTGACCTAAAAGAGGCTAAAGAGAAGAACGATAAAAACCTAGCCTCTAGGGTTGCTCTCGAGTGTTTCTGAATTGGTCGGTAGTTCTCGAGAAACCCTAAGTGTCTATTTATAGGTTAGAAACCTTTGGAAAGAGATAAGCATCAAAAACTGACTTAACAGAATTTTTCCCGAACGACGGTCCGGACTGGATTTGGCTGATCCGGACTGTGGTGTCCCGGAATCGCCGTGCGATTCGACCGTGTGCTTGGTGGTGAGAAAACACCTATTTTTGGTGTATCGAGTCCGTTGTGCGTCGAATGGATGCCAAAAACGGACTCAGCGTGCGAAAACAGTCAAAATTGGCTATTTTCGGGCATAAATGGGCTAACGGGCCCATTCTTGGTCGTGGGCCGGTCCACGGCCCACCCGCGTGCACCGGGAGCAACGAACCCGCGCCACTGCCACATGGCGGGCGTGGGTTGGTCGAGCCGGTCGCAAGCGCAGGCGGGGAGCGCGGCGACCCAGGCGCTGGCGCGGGGCGTGGGCGCACGTGGGGAGGCGCCACACGGCCGAAACGCATTGGGCGCGCCAGTCCACGCGCTGACGCGCGCGGGGAAGCGGCGCGGGCCAGCGCGGGATGCGCGTGGGTGGCGACACGCGGCGCGGGCTGCGTGGGAATCGCGCGGATCGCGACACGTGGCGGGCGCCGGTTCGCCCGCAACGCGCTAGGGGACGCGTCCCTGGCGCGCGTGGTCGCGGTGTGGAGTCGTGCCGCCACGTGGCGGCCTCCAGCTGGTCGCGCCTGCGCGTGGGGAGCGTGGTGCTTCCACGTGGCGGCCTGTAGTGGCACGCGCGGCGCGGGAGGCTCCTTGGGTTACTATAGCCCGCCCGATTTGGGGGTTTCGGGCTCCCAAATTACATATTCGGGCACCCAAATTCCAGATTCGGGCGCCCGAATCTTCGCGCTTTGGGCTATTTAAGCCCAAAACTCCCCCTTTTTCTCCTTTCCTCTTTTGGCTCCGTCTGTGCACGCGAGAAGGAGAGAGAGTGAGCGTTTTGGGGGAGTTTCGGGGTGCCGTGAGCGCACCATTTGTGCCGTGGAGAGCGCGCGAGGTGTCCCTTGGAGCCGGGCGAACGTGTGGGTGCTTGTTTGACGACGCGCCGACTTTACGGTTTTTTCCGCTCATCTTTTTGTGGTGTTTTTCGGCACAGTTTTGTGGTTCACCCTTTTGGATTTTTGGTTTTTACCCCTTGTCTTATGTTTGTTAGGGACTGTTGTTTACCCCCTCCGTTTTGCGTGTGGACTCTGGTGGCGTGCACCGTTTCGCGTGTGGACTCCGTTTGCGTGCGAACTCTGGCACCGTGCTCCATTTTGCGTGCGGACTCTGGTGGCGTGCACCGTTTTGCGTGCGGACTCCGGCGTCGTGCTTCGTTTTGCGTGCGGAATCCGGCGGCGTGCACCGTTTTGCGTGCGGACTCCGTTTTGCGTGCGGACTCCGGCGGTGTGCACCGTTTTGTGTGCGGACTCCGGCACTGTGCTCCATTTTGCGTGCGGACTCTGGCGGCTTGCACCGTTTTGCGTGCGGACTCCGCCGGCGTGCTCCGTTTTGCGTGCGGACTCCGGTGGAGGCAAGGAATCGTGCGGAGGCCAGTTGCAAGTGTCTACGAGCAATTGGTGGCATACCAGGTGGGTTGGATTTTCTCTAAGTCTGCGGACTTCTTTCTAATTCTATTATGATAGGATTCAGCATGCTAGAATAAGTGTTTTATTGGAACCTTGACTATCACCCCCGTCATTTGTTGCATGTGTTTAACCAGACCAATAGAGAACCTTAATCTGGGATAGGTTCTTTTATGCTTTAGTCATCTCACACATTGCATTTCTTCTGGACATAGAGTTCCTCGCCCGGGTAGTGGGCCGAGTGGTCAGGACATTGTGGGACGTATGTTGCACTCGGGCCTGGGGGCTGAGTGGGGTCTGGTAGCTGTGTTAGTGTTTCGGGAACCGTTTTGGGTAAACGGTGGTCCCGAATCTTTGGGTATTTCTCTGTTTGGTTGTCACCACCAAGTTGTGATCGTGGTGAGCGTGTGTTATCAGGACCTTGAACCCAGAATGTTTTTGGACACTCATGATTTTAGTAAACCAGTGTTTTTCCTTCCGAATTTCTAGGGGTCGCCGAAGCCTGTTCTTGTTTGATTGGGCGGAGGCATTAACCCTTTGGAGTCCGGAAAATAAACTTGTTTTTACCTGATTTTCTCAAGAACTAAAATCTATAAAAGTTGGTTTTCTCAATTCAAGACGGTATTTTATAATAAAGGTCACCTTTTCTCCAAAATTGTTCCTCACCCGACAGGGGTGAGTGATCTAGGTTCTAAGGGTTGATTTCTTTCTGGGGTCGAAAGCAACGGGAGGCTACGCCTATAGCCTGTTCTTGTTTGATTGGGGTCGTAGGTATTAGTCTCCCGGGGTTTTCGGACCCTCCGCTATTTGGTTGTAGAGCATTTCCAGCCCGTGAGTTTAGCTTGTTGTGTTGGTTTCCCACTTTAACCGAGGGAGCCGAATCCCTGAACGGTAAGGGATCGAGAACTTCGATAGGCTAAGCCTAGAGTCTGTTCTTGTTTGATTGGGGTTCTAGGCACCGGCCTAACGAGATTCTCGGACCCTTGCTGCGTCAGACGGTTCTTCTCGTCTATGAGTGGGGTGTCGTTTTGGGAGCCGTTTGGGCTGACGGCGGTCCCAGTGGTTGTGTACTTTCTTTTAGTGGGTTAGCTTTCTGAGATTGAGTCGTCGAGGTTTCTCCGACATAGCTTTGAGATTGTGTGGGCATTTCCTGATCGAGTCGTGGAGTCTTTCTCCGACTGAGTTATGCTAGTTGAGCATTGAGTTCCGATCTGTTTGATCGTGGATTATAGCCTGCTGAGACTGAGGTTTTATGCCAGTTGTGAGATACTTGAGTTCGCGGGGTCGCTCCCCGCGAGCTACGCTCCGGATGCGATGATGATACCGAGCCTGACGAGGCTGCGATGTGGTTACTGAGATAGTCCTTGAGGGACACCCTACGTAAGACCAAGCCCTGTTTGGGCATGAGTGGCAGTAGATGAGCGCAGGCTTGACTGGTCCAAAGAGGGACAGTCATTGAGATTGGGTGATATGTGAGAGTGAGTTTCATAGCATGTTCATAGATGAGTTTTACTTTGAGCATGATACTTGAGACATATTAGCAGTAGCGAGTGGAGGCATACCAACATCTGTGTTTTTCCCTTTTGAGCATAGTAGATAGAGGCATGATAGCTGTAGATACTTTTCTAGCTTAGTTTTCTTCATCACAGTCTTTTTCTGTTATCTTTGCCTCTAGTAGACTTAGTGGGCAGACCGTGGGTCTTGGAGACGGTACCCACTGAGAACTACTGTAGGATGTAGTTCTCACACCCTCTGTCGGTGACAGGTTGCTGAGGCTTTTCCTTCCGTTCCTGCTGAGCTGGCTTGACGGACCGAAGACAGGGAGTCGCGAGATAGTTCCCTACCAGCATAGTTTGATTAGAGTGAGGTAGATGTACCATCCCGGACTATGGGATTCACTGTTTATTGTTATATTTCCAGTTTTAGTTATCTCCTTTTTTTTTGTTTCATAGATGTTGTATAGGTGGATTTTTGTTTGTATCTGACCTTGTATTATTCAGGTATTTGGGAGATGGACTTTGTATTTTTTTCCAGCTTATTAGTAGTTTGATTTTATATTACAGCTTTTATTTTTCCGCTCTGATATCTGTGTAGCTAAGGTTCTATCTTTTGCAGGTTAGACGCTTCGTCGGTGCGAGGCTTCCCGTGTCGACGGCGGATCTGTTGGCGAGCCCGGGTCGCAGTCTTCGACCCCGGGGCGTGACACGGACTGTCATCTTTTTTCAGCAACTTTCCTGAAAATACGTTTCGGGGTCCGGACTGGAATTTTCTGATCCGAACTGTTCATGCGATTTCATCAAACACATAGTTCGGGGTCCGGACTGAAACAGGGGACGTCCGGATTGGATTTCCGCATGAACTAAACTATGTTCGGGGTCTGGACTGGAATGGTCTGATCCGGATCCTGAACATCCAACATGTCCAGTTTTTGATTTTTAAGCAATGAAAACTTATCCAAGTGTTTCTAAACTACACAAATGTATTCGGATCACCAAACTTATTTAGTTAAACGTACCTGATCAATCCGAATCCATTTTCCTTAAGATTGATGTATATGATCCACAATTCTTCATCTTCAATCTTCACGACTCAAAACACTGAGTGTCAACTTGAGCTCTTGTTGAATCTTCTCTGAGTCTTCGATTCCTGATTGACAATTTGATCACTTCAAGACTCCGACTCAACTCACGAAATATGCCAACACAAAACGCCATAACAGAATCCACGAGCACACGTTTCGAATCCACGAAACGCCTTCAACACACCGAATCCACGATGCTACGTCGAATCCACGACGCAAACTCAACCGATACAGAATATAGGCTTTGTTGGTGATCCTTTGCTTAGATTATCATTGAAGAACCATGGAAGGAATCTCTAAGCAAAGACTAGATCAATTCGACAAAAAGTATCTCTTGGAAGAACCGTCGAATTGACCTAAAAGAGGGTAAAGAGAAGAACGATAAAAACCTAGCCTCTAGGGTTGCTCTCGAGTGTTTCTGAATTGATCGGTAGTTCTCGAGAAACCCTAAGTATCTATTTATAACCTTTGGAAACTAATTAGAGTCGGTTTAGCAATCTTATCACGACATGGCATGGTGTACCGGTACTAAACAATGGGTTCCGGTACTCAATGATGCAAAACACAGATTTTCCTATTGTGTTCCAGTACTCCAAACTGTGTTCCGGTACTCAATGAGAATTACAGAAAATCCTGTGTCGGGTTTGAGGGACTTAAAGTGGGGTTCCGGTACTCAATGTAAAAACTGATTTTTCCAAGATAAGTTTTATCCAAAACAAACCAAGTACCGGAATCCAAACTTAGAATAAGTTGTGAGTTAAAAACCAAGTTCCCAAAACCACGTCTAAACTGGGTTTCAATAAATTTCTGATTCCAATGATTATAAATGTACTTAAATCACCATGATTAAATTAATCATACCTGAATGTCAACTTGAGCTCTTGTTGAATCTTCACCGAGTCTTCGATCGTTGATTGACGATTTGATCACTTCAAGACTCCGACTCAACTCATGAAATATGCCAACACAAAAAGCCGTAACAATCTCCCCCTTTGGCAATTTCGTGACAAAACCCAAAATTACATAAAAACGCTCAAGTCACTCATCTTAAACCAAAAAATCGAAACTCAATGTTATCACCAAAACATTGACTTTCTTTGCGTGAAAGATCCAATAAACAAAAATTACATTTGAACTAAACAATCCTAGAACATACTCTATGACTTAGGACTTGGAGTCTTAAAGTGATGTAAATCCTGCAAAACAAAACCCCAAACAAAATCAAACGTTAGTCGTTAGAAATTAAATGTAAATCCTACATTTGATTCGTCCTTTTGGTTCTTTTGTTTTTCCAGTGCTTTTGTTTTGTGGCTCGTCCTCAATTTTTTTTCATCTCCCCCTATCTTGAGCATCTCTTTTCATCATCTCTGTTCTCCCCCTTTTTGATTCGTCCATCATTTGTGTTCTCCCCCTTTTTGTCACAAATTGTCAAACAGTGAATATAGACAAAAAGTAAAAATACTAGGAGGATAAGTTCTTAGTTACATGACCATTAGAGTTCTTGTTCATCAACATTGTGAAAAGAAACTGAAAACCAAAAACAAGAAAGAAAAAAAAAAAAGTCACTCATCCTCATGTGAATCATCATCGTCCTCATGTGATGTAGGTCCATGTGATGTACTCGGTGCGGTTGCTCCAGGGACCACATCATCATGTTTGCACCTGAGGATATCAAAGATCTTCTTTAAACCATCCTCAAGTTTCTTAAAACCTTGCTCCATCCTTTTCTTTAATGAGCGAACATCTCGATGCAATGTTTGTAGTGTTACTACCTCATCTGATCCAGGAGATTCTTGGTGTTCCACATGACGAGGAGGTGCACTCGGAGTCGCTTCACTTGCATAGCCTTTTGCATGCCCAAAAGTCTTCAGAGTGCTAATCGACTTGGCTAAGGTGATTCCATCAATTGCGCCCAAGCCGTAGTAATATTTGACACAAGAAATGTCAACTCCGTGATCTTCCAGAATGCGAGTTATCAGAATTGGATATGGAAGAAGTTCACGTCGACATGATCCTTCAATGACATGTACCATTTGTTGCTGTGACGCCCCACTTCCCAGGGGGTCACCCATCCTAGAACTACTCTAGTTCTAGCACGCTTAACTCTCATATTCCTCTTGGATCTTGCTACCATCCAAAATGCTATAGCCGGGTTAGAGATTTAGTCCTATTATATCATTTATATAGAGGACTAATCTAAATTCCGGGGGTGTTACATTCTTCCCCCCTTTAAGCCCTGACGTCCACGTCAGGCTCAAGCACACTCACAAGCACCAGGCGATGTGAGACTCGTCTCGCTAGCCTTAGCCGACCTTGTGAGGAGCTGCACTCCACTCACAACGGTCATTAGCCGGGGAGCCTCGCTCTACCCGCTATATAACCCTGGCTCAGCCGAGACTCATCTCACATTTTCGGCTGGTGAATGGCTCTGATACCAACTGTGACGCCCCACTTCCCAGGGGGTCACCCATCCTAGAACTACTCTAGCTCTAGCACGCTTAACTCTCATGTTCCTCTTGGATCTTGCTACCATCCAAAATGCTATAGCCGGGTTAGAGATTTAGTCCTATTATATCATTTATATAGAGGACTAATCCAAATTCCGGGGGTGTTACAGTTGCCAAATAAGGAATGGAATGCTGACATTAATTCCATTTGCACTCTCTGGGTGACCAAGGAAAAAGAGAAGAAGAAGTCGATCCCATCGAATCCTTTTCGTCCCTAGTGCAGGCAATAGGTTGTAGCATATGATTAAAGACAGAATATGGTATTCTGGCTTTAGATCCTTTGAATCAACATACAATGCGTCCCTGACTTGCAAATAGAGTTCACAATAATGTCCCAATGGGTGTCATATTGGAAGTCTCCGTCAGTGTAATATAGACCAGATGTGTCGACAGCTAATCCAAGGTTTGCACCAATTACTGCTGGAGTAATGTCAAACTTGATGCCTCTAACTGTCGTTTCAATGACGAAAGTCCCTGTGTCATGGTCTTTATGAAGTATAGTAGCTCTCATGTAGAACTCCCTGAGTAACTCCACACAAAAACTCATTTTAGGTGGAACTCTACCAAGTGGCTGAATTTGACTTCGTTCCAATAGCCTTGAGAAGTCTGGAACTTCTCGACATAACTCGTTAAAGTTAACATGTCGCTCTCCAATGCATGTAGCAGTATCCTGGCGTTCCAATGCCTTTGTATACCTTCATTTTATGACGGGATTGTTAGGGAAGCGTTTCACTGTGTTTTCTGCAATGGACCGGCCTGGACCGCGAGTATTTTCTGCATTTGAGCTCGGAAAACGGAGAACGGCAAAGCGATCGGATTCGGATTCCGATTTGCGGATCTTCCGAAATGGGGGTCAAAGCGTTTGCCTGTGAGTGGTGCATTAGAATCCGTGCTAAGTGGCCGGCACGCTTTTCGAGGCGATCGGACGGGACCCTTCTACGATCAGACTTTTTCACCTTATTTATGTTATTGGTTTATTTTATTTATTTTGTAATACCTCGACCTTCCGATTTTCCATTTTGGTCTTAATTGAATCTTTTTAGTTGATAGAGGGGGGATTAAAAGTTCGAGAATTTTTGGGCTGACCGCCGGGGTTCGCGGGTATTTTTAGGTGCTAGAGCTCGCAAAACGGTGAACGGCGGTGCGATCGGTTCTGAAATCGGACTTACGGATCTCCCGAAATGGGGGTTTGAAACTTCCGGTGACCGTAAAGTGCACCGAGATTCGTGCATGGTAAATTGCACAATTTTCGAGGAAGAATGAGTCAGATCTTGACCTAGGGTTGAATGGAGGTATTCATATAAATAGCACCCTTTTAGTAGTAACCCCCTTTTTCTTTTCTTTTGGAGAACTTAAACGGAGAGGAAGAGTTCAAAATTTGAAAATCCAAATTCGGGGAGCGAGCGAAAAAGGAGAAGGAAGAAAAAAGGGGAATCCATCTCTCGGGGGGCTTTACGCTGGAGACGAGAGGGACGATCCACCTTCTCCTTCCTCGCAGGATCACGGTAAGCGATCGGGGGAAACCCCTCTTGTTGTTTTCCTTTTTGCAATTTCTGTGGGGTCGAGGGTTTGGGTGTTGTGGTAACGGGAAGCCGCCACCGCCGTTGTTAAAAAGGAGGCTGCCGCCGCCGTTATCGTGTTCTCGGGGTCGTCGCCGCAGTCGCGGTAGTCGTGGGGTCGCAACCGGAGCCGCGAAGGGCGGAAACGGAGACGTACTGTTCATCCCGTACGGCTGCCCTCACGCGGTCCACCGGACCGGCGTGCACCCGGCGCACGTGTCCGCGGCCCGAAGGCGCGGACCCGGCGCACGGGCGCGTGCGCCAGCCCGCCCCCGCACCGCGCGGTCCACCGGGCTGGCGTGCACCCGGCGCACGTGTCCGCAGCCCGAAGGCGCGGACCCGGCGCACGGGCGCGTGCGCCAGCCCGGCCCGCAGGCGCGGTCCACACCTGGGCGTGCACCCGGCGCTGTCGCCGCGACCGGGAACGCGTGAGCCCGATGCGCGCTCTGTCCGTGCACCAGCCCGGCCCAATTCGTCTGGTGCACGCTCCCGGGGTGAGCCCGGTCTGCGCCGCCGCTTCCTCTGCGCTGTGAACCCAGTCCACGCCTGGACCCGTGCACCAGCCATCAGCCTAAGAGTCCAAAAACTCCGTTTTTGGCCCGTTTCGCCCCGTTTTTGAGTGTTTTTGACCACGACGATGTTTTTAACAACAATTCTTACTGTAGCTTTTTCGGGCACAAGGTGAGAGTGTTTTAGCTGGAGTTTCCGCACATCTTCTTCTTCGTGTTTGAGGTGGGTACCCCTTGGAACCTCTTTGTGCATGTTTTTGTTATTGTTATGTTTGTCATTTTAAGGGGTAGTGGGGGTGACGTGGACCTCCGGATTACTGAACGTCGAGGTGGGAGGTTGGACGGGCAATTCGCCCTCTCCGAACAATAGTAGGATTGTTCGGGGCATACTAGCGATGAGGACGGTGATCGGTGTGACCAGTCGGAAGTCGGAAGGTGGGTTCCTCTTTCGACAGTTCTTGAGTCGGAAAACGAGGATAATTGGTAAGAGCAAAGGTTTGACATGTTAAAATATTGCTAACCCCCGTATATGCTTATATTTTTATTATCATTACATTTATGGCGACTAAGGGTCGCTCTGCTCGATGATACATCATGTTCTGGGGGATTGCCGAGGCAGGTGCTCGGTCTGGCTCGCCGAGGTGGGTGCTCGGTCGAGGCTCGAGATTGCTACACGCACACCAGCGGTTTGGCCACCGCGAGGGTGTGCTTTTCCGGAAAAGTGGTACGTTGACCCATGTACCCCACATTTGGGTGACGTAATGGGGGCCCTCATGGGTGGGGAGTGTGAGCGGTGGTGCCGAGGCGGGTGCTCGGAGTGATGCCGAGGCTGGTGCTCGGTGTGGTGCCGGGGCAGGTTCTCGGTGCAATTTGCCGAGGTAGGTGCTCGGTGTGGTTGCCGGGGCAGGTGCCCGGGTTTGGATTGTACAGGGGAAAGGTTTTTACTATCGATTGCACGATGAGGAGGGCGGTTCCTCTGGCTTTACTGCGGTTTGCTTTAGTTATAGCTCTTCGTGCTTTTCATACTTTGTATCTTGTGTCGCTGACTCCCCACTCTGTGACAGGTGCAAACAGGGGTGAGAGCTAGTGTAGTGAACCGGAATTTTGGTATATAAATAAATGTAAATAAAGGTGGTATGAAATACTAGTGTTATGAAAGTTGGGGAAGTAAGGAACATTTGGACGCGAGTTGGGCCAAATCGGGTTAAAATAGAGAGATCTAAAAAATTTATTTGAGAAAGGGGGCCCAGATTTTTAGTGCAAAATTCACAGTGTCAGAAAATTCCGAGAAAATTACGGGAACCCCGTAAATATGTTTTAAGACCACAGAAAAAGTTTCGCGTTGATCGGATACCCGATAGTGAGAACGGGGTGCGCCAATTATGCCGAAAAATTCTGAGAAAATTTGGGGAGCTCCGTAATACTATTTTAAGGTTACAGTAAAAGTTTCGTATTGATCCGATACCCGGATTGCGAGAACGGGGTCCGCCAGTGATTCTGGATACAGCGAGGCTTTTGGTGGCCCAGAAATGGCCCAAACTGAAAATTTAAAATTTTCTGTGATTAATTAAGCTGAAACGAAGCTGCCTGTCAAATTTGGACGGAAACGGACGAAAAATGAATAGAAAACGGGACGAAAACGGAATTCCGAAGCAACGACGGCACTCGGCTCGAGGGGTGACTTACTGCGCAAGGCACGCTGCAGGGCGCTAGGGAAGTGCGCCTTCCCGCGTGGCGCAGTGGGCGCGCGCACCTGGTGCGCGCCCGCCTGTGGGGTGGACCGCCACATGGCGGTCCCCTCTTGGTGGGTGCCACGGACCGGGTCCAGAACTCTTCTTCTCTGTCATTTTCTTCTCCTTCTTCTTCTTCTTCTTTTCTTCCTCCTCCAACCGAGTACCATTTCTCCTTCTCCCTGTTCTTCTCCAACCGAGCAAGTAGAGAGAGAGAGAGAGAGAGAGAGAGAGATGGAGGAAATTTTGTGGGTTGGAGCGGCGCGGCGGCGATTTCGTGTAGCGCGCAAAGTGTTCCAAAAATCAGATGGGCGACGCGGCATTGTCGAGGTAGGTCCCACGTGTTAATTTTGTGATATTTTTGGCACAATTTTGAGGCGTCATTTTGGACATTGAATTTGACCCCATGCCGTTGTGCGTGCTAGGGACCGAGTTTACTGTGCCGTTTTATTGTGTGGACTATTACGGACAGTTTGGACGCGCCTCGTTTTGCGTGCCAACCCGAGGTACGTGCTCCGTTTTACACGTAGATTGAGTTGTTGTGCACCGTTTTACGTGCAAACTATAATATTTTATATCGTTTTGCGTGCAGGATTAAAAAGGTGTGCACCGTTTTGCGTGCAAACCTACTACAAAATGTGCACCGTTTTGCCTGCAACCTTACAGTTAAGAGTGCACCGTTTTACGTGCAGATCGTTTTGTCGTGCACCGTTTTGCGTGCAGTCTCTAATATTATACATTATTTTTTGTGCAGGGATAGAAAAATGTGCACCGTTTTGCGTGCAATCCTACAGTAGAGCATGCACCGTTTTGCGTGCAGATTTGTGGTACGTGCACCGTTTTGCGTGTGGGTTTTACTGACGCGCACCGTTTTGCATGCAGGTTTGGTGGACGTGCACCGTTTTGCGTGCGGACTCGAGGAAAGTGCACCATTTTGCGTGCAAGCTCGAGGAGATAAGTGGAATCGCGCAGTGACCAATTGCAAGTGTCTACAAGCAATTGGGGACACCACAAGGTGGGGAATTCTGCCGAAATTGGGTGACCTCTCCCCTTGCTCCTTTGCTTTTCGATTTCGAAGAATGATAGTAGCCTGTTAGAGGCGTTAGGTAATTATGAATAAGATTGCATGTTTAGAGGAACACAGATTGTGACGCCCCACTTCCCAGGGGGTCACCCATCCTAGAACTACTCTAGCTCTAACATGCTTAACTCTCATGTTCCTCTTGGATCTTGCTACCATCCAAAATGCTATAGCCGGGTTAAGAGTTTTAGTACTATTATATCATTTATATATAGGACTATTTCAAATTCTGGAGGTGTCACATTCCTCCCCCCTTTAAGGCCCTGACGTCCACGTCAGACTCAAGCACACTCACTAGTACCAGGCGATATGAGACTCGTCTCGCTAGCCTTAGCTGACCTTGTAGGGAGCTACACTCCACCTACAACGGTCATTAGCTGGGGAGCCACACTCTACCCGCTATATAACCCTGGCTCAGCCGAGACTCATCTCACATTTCCGGCTGGTGATTGGCTCTGATACCAACTGTGACGCCCCACTTCCCAGGGGGTCACCCATCCTAGAACTACTCTAGCTCTAGCATGCTTAACTCTCATGTTCCTCTTGGATCTTGCTACCATCCAAAATGCTATAGCCGGGTTAAGAGTTTTAGTCCTATTATATCATTTATATATAGGACTATTTCAAATTCTGGAGGTGTCACACAGATGAAAAGAGCAACTGTTGGTTGCCAATAACAGATGATATATGTGCATGTGTAGAGAAATTTAGAGGAAAAGTGATATTTATGATTTATCCACAATAGGGGATAAATTTGTATGTGTAGATGGACACAGATGATAAATGCAACTGTCGGTTGCCAAAAGGAGATAATTCATTTTCATGTGCAAAAAGGACTTAGAGGATAAATATTATTTTTATGATGGATATGAAAATAATTGCATGCGTAGAAATGAGTAATATTTTGATGACTGTGATCATGTTAGGGTACAACCCTAGGAATTATGTGATAAAAGGGAACAGAACTTGTTGGTAGTAAGACTAGGAGAAAACCTAGTTTAGGGGTTTGACGAGTGACATCAACTTAGGAGTTATCCTAGGAAGGATGAGTGGCATGGTCTTAGGTGATAACCTAAGGACACTGGATAGAGTGATCAACATAGAGTCAGAAAACTCTAGGGTGTATATGACGTGGAACTTAGGTAAAGAGAACCTAAGGAGAACTAGTGTTCAACATAGAGTCAACGAACTCTAGGATGAGTATGACATGGAACTTAGGTAAGGAAACCTAAGGTGAACTAGAGGTCAGCATAGAGTCATGGAACTCTAGGACAAGTATGACATGGGACTTAGGTAAAGAGAACCTAAGTTGAGCTACAAGAGTTTAAGCTCACAGACAGGAAATAGAGTCAAGTTGACTCTAGGTTTCAGTAAGGAATCAGGAGGATGGAAAAGGTGGATCAAGTGTGGAGATATGAAAGAGAAAAGAGAAAAGTAGAGTAAATGTAATTCTAAGATAACAGTGGAACATGGAATTAGAGTCAGTGTAACTCTAAGTTAATGGTGAAGCAGGAAAACAGAGTTTAGTTAACTCTAGGATTCAGTGAGGAATCAGGAAAGCGGGATAAGATCCCAAGGTTAAAGAAGTGAACAAATACAACCCTAGAAAGTCATAGGGTGTCTGGGCTATTGGACAATAACTTTAACTTCAATTTGAGTTAAGTAAATGAAAGTGAAATGATATGAGTCCAGGAGACTCTTAGTTATCCTTATGGCGAGACCTAGGATAAGAGGTAAATTATTGTAAAAAGGCAAAGATTAAAAGCAAGCTAAAAGTGGCTAAAAGCATAAAGAAAACGTAATTGGCGCCTTCGAATTTGAGACTCGTCAAGTGGAGCAGGACTCCCTGGGCAGTGACCCGTCGGACGAGGTACTTTCGAATGGCTAAAAGTGAAAGCAAGGAGCTAAATGCTCAAAGAAAAGAGAAAGTGATTTGCCAGTGGCAAAAAGGGAGCTATAAGCCTGAATAAGAAAGGAAAGCAAGTGTTCAAAGGCAAAGAGGCTAAGAACTAAAGTAGAAAGAAAAGAAAGAAAATATAAAAAGATAAAATGGGCGTACCTTCGGGGGTGAAACGTAGATCTTGTCGGAGCCATGGGCAGTGTCCCTCTCCCGGGCAGTGACCCGTATGACAAGTTCCCCATTGGGCGGGGTAACACTTGCGGGTGTTATCGGCAACCTTAGAAATCTTATCTTATGGTAGCAAGACTACCGGGCTCGGGCCCGTTGGATAAGAATTTCCGAGGGTTAACTTGAACTAAAGCACCAGAATCTTAAGAATAAAGAAAAATAGAGTGGCCAAGGTGGCCGGGTTAGTTGGACCCTGTATTCAGCGGCATAGTGGCCGAGTTGGTGCTTAGCAGCCTAGTGTGGCTAGACAGAGTAGAGCTGGGTAGATGGTTATACACAGATAGTGTAGTGATATGTTATATTGCATAGCTGCATTTTGATTTTGAGGATTTAGTTTCCTAGCACTATTATTATTGCTTCCATTGGACCAAGTGGTGTAGGACACTTTTTCTCAGTGGTTGAACCCACTGGGAACTCTGTCAGGAGTTCTCACACCCCTTGGGTGACCCCCCCACAGGTGCGGGTATGGATGCAGCGGACGAGACGGTTCAGAGGCAGACGGCGAGGTATGCGACAGGGGCAAGGGCCCAGCAGCGTAGAGACCTAGAGGGTCTAGCAGAGGTATCCCATTTTTATATTTCTCGAGTGAACCTTGTATGGTGAGGAAATGATGTAAAAGAATTGTAATAATTTTATTTGCAAGTTCAGAAATGTAAAGTGTAATAAATTTAAGTTATGGTTCACTCTGGTATGCTGCCATTTCTGCATTAACTAATTATTGTTGAATGAAAGTTTTAAATTTGTAGTGATTTTAGTACTCTGATATTGAGCTTCCGCATACACTTGTTGTGTTATTATGGATGTTACCGTTCCTTTCGGGTAGGAAAAGGTCTTACCCGATTGGCGGGTCTGTTGGCGTGCCCGAACCGTACAAATTGGCGGACTCGGGGCGTGACAGATTAGAGTGGTATCAGAGCCTAGGAATAGTCCTAGGTGGTTAGCAACCTTAGGGAGACACCATGGAATTAGCACGAGAGAGTGCGACGATTATTGGGCGAAAGTATTTGATTGGTTATTGTTGTTCCCAAAAAGGATGTTGGGACTGATTGAGGGCGACGAGCTTTCATTCTTCGGATATTACGTTGGCGGCCGACAACGTAATGTTGGAGATGAAAAGGAGTACCCTCTTATACTTTCGCATGATTGGGTCGACGAGCTTTTCTGTCGGTATATAGACTGCGCGTTGTTCAAACGCCTAAGTTTGGGCTAGTTGTTTCGTCATGGTGTGCATATTGGCGATGACACCACATATGGAAACGCACCTGTTTCGACTCGAGTCACGAGAGGGCTCAGGGTCAAACGCCGTACATGAGCTGCGATAGCAGGTGGCCGCACTTATTGGGTGGTCCAGCAGCAGATCAAGCTTCTTGCCGCTAGACGGGGACTTCCCGCCGACAGGCAGACAGATTCCGACGCCTATAGGTGGCGTCAAGGTGACGGTCGGAGCAGATCAATAGGCTCCAGTGGCAGATAGCGCAGCAAGCTGAGGCTGCATAAATGACGCATGAGCGTACGGTGTCGCCGCATGTAGGAACAGTAATAGAACGGGTGGCAGTGGCCGCCGAGCTTTTATCGGTGCACCCCGCACCATCAGCAAGGGGGTGTAATAAGCTGATGTCAGCTAGTTTGCTGGCAAAGTATGGTTGGAAAGGTCCAGTGAGAGACCGACTTGTGGAACGCTGGTAATCGCTATGTGCGAGAACCAGGTGAGTATGTCCTAAGGGTTAGGGCAAGGAAGATTTACGGGCCTGGCGGCGTGAGTTCGCCCTGATGACGGTAGTGACCGTGTGGCGTGTTGATTGTGGCTAGGTTGCCGCGTAGTAGTGTTGGTGAAGCCTAGAGTAGGCTTCAGGATGCGAGAACCTCTCGAAAGAGCGAGAGTTTTGTGGCGCCGTTCTGATAGATCGGTGTAATGGCGAGGATTGCCACCGCAGGATTTGCGAGTTAATCACCAGAGTTGGTGGACAGTTATTGTGGTGCCTCGACCCAGTGGGAGAGTTGCACAAGAGCCGTAGGGGTACGTAAGCGAATCGCTTAACGCTGGATTTTCTGCGAGTTAGCATGGGGGCGTAGGACGCCCAATTGTTTGGGTGCTCATGGAGCACAAGTATTGTTTAGCCAGAGAGAGCTGATTAGGTGGCATAGTAGCCTTTGCCCAGTGTGGCTAGAGTTGATAGAGAGTTTTGGGTCGTGGATTGACGACTGGTTAGTTGGTTTTGCTCAGTGAGTATAGTGGTCGCGTGGCGACGATTAGCGGGTTCGCTTGGGGACGATCCGTGCCTGGACCATGTTTGTGGACTGTGGGCCTGTAGCCCAGTGGGCAGGCGCAGTCGGCGGTGAGAGACAGCGGCCCGAGACCTGATGGCGGGGCATGATAGAGATTTGGTCGGGACGGTAGTCCGAGCGATGACCCGGGAACGTGGAACGCCACGTGTGAGCATTGAGGCTATTAGTACACTGAGATTAGTACACTGAGAGTGTGATATGACCAGGCCGTAGAGCTAGTGGTGATTGAGGTACTGTAGCTCCTAGTGGGAGTGTGGATGTAGTAATCCTAAGTGAGGATCTACCCGTAAGATGATTGGGTCTGTGTGCTAGTGAGAGCCATTATACAGAGTTGGACTGGTTGGGCTATAGGCCCCTATTGGACCGTGGTCTGTGGACCTATTAGTAGTCCGAGGTATCGGGTTAGCTGATAACCCGTGGACTTAGAGCGCTAGCAGCGTGTGAGATAGTTGAGGACTTGTGGATTGGCCTTTGCACTCCACATTAGGCAGCGGATTGACCGGAAAATGCGGTAAATGTAATTAGTTGCAGATGCAACCTCCTTGTGAAAGATCAAATGATCGCGGAATTAGAGTGAAGATTTCGCAAGAAAAGACTTGGTCATTCGTGGCAATAGAGAGAGCAAGTGCTCAAATGTGTTTCTCACCTACTTGGTGAAAGTGGCCAGACGCCAGGTGTGAGTTTGTCCCTGAGTTGAGATAGGGATCCAAGAATGGGCTGCTCGTGTAATTGTTGGGCGAGCAGGCAGTGTGATGCCGGTCACGAGGTTCAGTCAGCCCAGTAGTGAGGGCACGTTTTTCCCCCTCTTGATCAAGTAGGAGTCGAGATGTGACTCAAGTTTCGAGGACGAAACTTATTTTAAGGGTGGTAGAATGTAGTGAACCGGAATTTTGGTATATAAATAAATGTAAATAAAGGTGGTATGAAATACTAGTGTTATGAAAGTTGGGGAAGTAAGGAACATTTGGACGCGAGCTGGGCCAAATCGGGTTAAAATGGAGAGATCTAAAAAATTTATTTGAGAAAGGGGGCCCAGATTTTTAGTGCAAAATTCACAGTGTCGGAAAATTCTAAGAAAATTACGGGAACCCCGTAAATATGTTTTAAGGCCACAGAAAAATTTTCGCGTTGATCGGATACCCGATAGTGAGAACGGGGTCCGCCAATAGTGTTGAAAAATTCTGAGAAAATTCGGGGAGCTCCGTAATACTATTTTAAGGTTACAGTAAAAGTTTCGTATTGATCGGATACCCGGATTGCGAGAACGGGGTTCGCCAGTGATTCTGGATACAGCGAGGCTTTTGGTGGCCCAGAAATGGCCCAAACTGAAAATTTAAAATTTTCTGTGATTAATTAAGCTGAAACGAAGCCGCCTGTCAAATTTGGACGGAAACGGACGAAAAATGAATAGAAAACGGGACGAAAACGGAATTCCGAAGCAACGACGGCACGCGGCTCGAGGGGTGACTTACTGCGCAAGGCACGCTGCAGGGCGCTAGGGAAGTGCGCCTTCCCGCGTGGCGCAGTGGGCGCGCGCACCTGGTGCGCGCCCGCCTGTGGGGTGGACCGCCACATGGCGGTCCCCTCTTGGTGGGTGCCACGGACCGGGTCCAGAACTCTTCTTCTCCGTCCTTTTCTTCTCCTTCTTCTTCTTCTTCTTCTTTTCTTCCTCCTCCAACCGAGTACCATTTCTCCTTCTCCCTGTTCTTCTCCAACCGAGCAAGTAGAGAGAGAGAGAGAGAGAGAGAGAGAGAGAAAGATGGAGGAAATTTTGTGGGTTGGAGCGGCGCGGCGGCGATTTCGTGTAGCGCGCAAAGTGTTCCAAAAATCAGATGGGCGACGCGGCGTTGTCGAGGTAGGTCCCACGTGTTAATTTTGTGATATTTTTAGCACAATTTTGAGGCGTCATTTTGGACATTGAATTTGACCCCATGCCGTTGTGCGTGCTAGGGACCGAGTTTACTGTGCCGTTTTACTGCGTGGACTATTACGGACAGTTTGGGCGCGCCTCGTTTTGCGTGCCAACCCGAGATACGTGCTCCGTTTTACACGTAGATTGAGTTGTTGTGCACCGTTTTACGTGCAAACTATAATATTTTATATCGTTTTGCGTGCAGGATTAAAAAGATGTGCAACGTTTTGCGTGCAAACCTACTACAAAATGTGCACCGTTTTGCGTGCAACCTTACAGTTAAGCGTGCACCGTTTTGCGTACAGATCGTTTTGTCGTGCACCGTTTTGCGTGCAGTCTCTAATATTATACATTATTTTTCGTGCAGGGATAGAAAAATGTGCACCGTTTTGCGTGCAATCCTATAGTAGAGCGTGCACCGTTTTGCGTGCAGATTTGAGGTACGTGCACCGTTTTGCGTGTGGGTTTTACTGACGCGCACCATTTTGCGTGCAGGTTTGGTGGACGTGCACCGTTTTGCGTGCGGACTCGAGGGAAGTGCACCGTTTTGCGTGCAAGCTCAAGGAGATAAGTGGAATCGCGCAGTGACCAATTGCAAGTGTCTACAAGCAATTGGGGACACCACAAGGTGGGGAATTCTGCCGAAATTGGGTGACCTCTCCCCTTGCTCCTTTGCTTTTCGATTTCGAAGCATGATAGTAGCCTGTTAGAGGCGTTAGGTAATTATGAATAAGATTGCATGTTTAGAGGAACACAGATGAAAAGAGCAACTGTTGGTTGCCAATAACAGATGATATATGTGCATGTGTAGAGAAATTTAGAGGAAAAGTGATATTTATGATTTATCCACAATAGGGGATAAATTTGTATGTGTAGATGGACACAGATGATAAATGCAACTGTCGGTTGCCAAAAGGAGATAATTCATTTTCATGTGCAAAAAGGACTTAGAGGATAAATATTATTTTTATGATGGATATGAAAATAATTGCATGCGTAGAAATGAGTAATTACTTGATGACTGTGATCATGTTAGGGTACAACCCTAGGAATCATGTGATAAAAGGGAACAGAACTTGTTGGTAGTAAGACTAGGAGAAAACCTAGTTTAGGGGTTTGACGAGTGACATCAACTTAGGAGTTATCCTAGGAAGGATGAGTGGCATGGTCTTAGGTGATAACCTAAGGACACTGGATAGAGTGATCAACATAGAGTCAGAAAACTCTAGGGTGTATATGACGTGGAACTTAGGTAAAGAGAACCTAAGGAGAACTAGTGTTCAACATAGAGTCAACGAACTCTAGGATGAGTATGACATGGAACTTAGGTAAGGAAACCTAAGGTGAACTAGAGGTCAGCATAGAGTAATGGAACTCTAGGACAAGTATGACATGGGACTTAGGTAAAGGGAACCTAAGTTGAGCTAGAAGAGTTTAAACTCACAGACAGGAAATAGAGTCAAGTTGACTCTAGGTTTCAGTAAGGAATCAGGAGGATAGAAAAGGTGGATCAAGTGTGGAGATATGAAAGGGAAAAGAGAAAAGTAGAGTAAATGTAATTCTAAGATAACAGTGGAACATGGAATTAGAGTCAGTGTAACTCTAAGTTAATGGTGAAGCAGGAAAACAGAGTTTAGTTAACTCTAGGATTCAGTGAGGAATCAGGAAAGCGGGATAAGATCCCAAGGTTAAAGAAGTGAACAAATACAACCCTAGAAAGTCATAGGGTGTCTGGGCAATTGGACAATAACTTTAACTTCAATTTGAGTTAAGTAAATGAAAGTGAAATGATATGAGTCCAGGAGACTCTTAGTTATCCTTATGGCGAGACCTAGGATAAGAGGTAAATTATTGTAAAAAGGCAAAGATTAAAAGCAAGCTAAAAGTGGCTAAAAGCATAAGGAAAATGTAATTGGCGCCTTCGAATTTGAGACTCGTCAAGTGGAGGAGGACTCCCTGGGCAGTGACCCGTCGGACGAGGTACTTTCGAATGGCTAAAAGTGAAAGCAAGGAGCTAAATGCTCAAAGAAAAGAGGAAAGTGATTTGCCAGTGGCAAAAAGGGAGCTATAAGCCTGAATAAGAAAGGAAAGCAAGTGTTCAAAGGCAAAGAGGCTAAGAACTAAAGTAGAAAGAAAAGAAAGAAAATATAAAAAGATAAAATGGGCGTACCTTCGGGGGTGAAACGTAGATCTTGTCGGAGCCATGGGCAGTGTCCCTCTCCCGGGCAGTGACCTGTATGACAAGTTCCCCGTTGGGCGGGGTAACACTTGCGGGTGTTATCGGCAACCTTAGAAATCTTATCTTATGGTAGCAAGACTACCGGGCTCGGGCCCGTTGGATAAGAATTTCCGAGGGTTAACTGGAACTAAAGCACCAGAATCTAAAGAATAAAGAAAAATAGAGTGGCCAAGGTGGCCGGGTTAGTTGGACCCTGTATTCAGCGGCATAGTGGCCGAGTTGGTGCTTAGGAGCCTAGTGTGGCTAGACAGAGTAGTGCTGGGTAGATGGTTATACACAGATGGTGTAGTGATATGTTATATTGCATAGCTGCATTTTGATATTGAGGATTTAGTTTCCTAGCACTATTATTATTGCTTCCATTGGACCAAGTGGTGTAGGACACTTTTTCTCGGTGGTTGAACCCACTGGGAACTCTGTCAGGAGTTCTCACACCCCTTGGGTGACCCCCCCCACAGGTGCGGGTATGGATGCAGCCGACGAGACGGTTCAGAGGCAGACGGCGAGGTATGCGACAGGGGCAAGGGCCCAGCAGCGTAGAGACCTAGAGGGTCTAGCAGAGGTATCCCATTTTTATATTTCTCGAGTGAACCTTGTATGGTGAGGAAATGATGTAAAAGAATTGTAATAATTTTATTTGCAAGTTCAGAAATGTAAAGTGTAATAAATTTAAGTTATGGTTCACTCTGGTATGCTTCCATTTCCGCATTAACTAATTGTTGTTGAATGAAAGTTTTAAATTTGTAGTGATTTTAGTACTCTGATATTGAGCTTCCGCATACACTTGTTGTGTTATTATGGATGTTACCGTTCCTTTCGGGTAGGAAAGGTCTTACCCGATTGGCGGGTCTGTTGGCGTGCCCGAACGGTACAAATTGGCGGACTCGGGGCGTGACAGCTAGGGCGATAGTGAGGCCGCGATGAGAGGTCTATTGGCCCTTCGAGGCTACAGACTGTGGTTAGTTCTTCTTTTGCTCATTTCATTATCTGTTAGTAGCTATGTGGGTGTGATACCTTTGTGGGGTTGACTTGGATGTTGGATTCATTACAGTACTCTGTGGATGCATGTTTAGTTACTATTGGGTAGTTGGCCGTTTTCAAACTAAAAAGAAAAGGAAAGAAAACATTGCGAAAAGGATTTGAAAAATATTGGTGTCGAGTGGGCACAGATTTCAAAACTCTGTGGATTTATGGGTTTCGAAATAGTTTTGGAAAACACAGGTTTCGAGTGGGCACCGTTTTCAAAACCCTGTGTATTTATGGATTTCAAAACGGCTTTGTAAAACCTGGGTGTCGTGTGGGCACCATTTTCAAAACCCTGTGGATTTATCCTTTCCAAAGTTAATCGGCCTCTTGGTTACTTGTAGAAAAATGGTTGTATGTACTTTAATGTCGATCTAGTGTGGTTAAAGTGATGAGTGTTTGATTATTGTAGTCGGGACGCCGTGCATATACAAATGAGACTCTGCCCGTTTGCAGAGTGAATTTGTATATGCGGCGGGTCTGGGCACGTACCGGGGAAGAACGGTTTTAAAAAAAAAAAACATATGCAAAATTTGAGAGCTAAACGGTGACGTTTCTTCCGCGTGTTTAAACCCCGGGGCGTGACAGATTAAGATGGTATCAGAGAAAAACAACTTTAACCACAGTAGTCGCTGTTCAACATCCACATAAGTACATTACCACTGGCTACTAGCCAATGAAATGATCATGGTATAGGTGCGTAGAGATGCGAGAGTGCGGGACTGCTGAGTATTGTTTCTCGACTTAGTTCGGTTGTTGTGCTTGGGTAGTCGTGTTGTTTTGGAGGCTGGGGTCGAGGCCGGCTGCCACCGCGGTCTTGATGGTTGCTGGGAATCAATGGATTAAGCAACCAGCACAGGACACGGTGGGCCCGCTGACGATGTTCATGCACTTGGTGCGGCTGTTGACACAGCAGATCGTTACGCCGGCTTTTGTTTTTTCGAACCCCTTCCTCTGCCGACGTTCTGGTCGTCGTTAGTAACGGCGACTGGTGGTAGTGTAATCCGCCGGTGTTTGTTAGTGTGTCGGCCGTTTTGTCGGTCGTGAGTAACTGGGTAGCCTCTTGTCGAAATTTATACCTTCTAGGTCTGCTGGTTTTAGGTTGCAGCAGATAGTCGGCCGATTCTTTTGCATCTTGGGCAAGGTATGGGTGCGAATGAGGATTCTTCCCCTATGGTTGTTACCCATAGTTTGGCTTTTTACCGTAGACACTCCGATGGTTGTAGAAATCGTCGTGATGGGGTCTCTGGGTGCTCCTTTGGGTTAGAAAGGGAGACCACCGGGGCTAGTAAATCTTATTCGGTTGGGGCTCGATTTCGGTTAGAGAGGCCGTGTCTCGCTTCGCACAAGTGTGCGTAAGTGGCGACTGTTTATTGGGGGGTTTAGCTTTTGACGCTGGGTGGTGCCAGGTAGCTCTGGGTCGAGTTCCTGTGTTCTGCACAAGAGGGTCGGTTAGGTTGTCCTACTGGTGGGTTGGCGCGTGATCCCTCGAGTGCGTTTAGTGAACCTAGGCAACTTTTGACAAGGTTCTTCTCGCTGTTTTCGTTGCTTGTCGTCTTCCGACCCTTTAGGCTTCGGATGGATAGTCTACTGTACCTGGAGGTCATTGTTGAGCGGACCTAGAGCTTAGAATTCTCCTAGTTGGGAGTGTCACTGTTTGGTCTGGAGGTTCACCGCTCGATTCGATGCCCGGTGCTTGGAGGGGCAACGGATTGGGACCGAGCGTTAGTGGTTAATCAGAGTGTCGCACCCCATCAGTGCCAGGACGGAGGTAGGACCATATCTTGTGGGTTTTGTCGCCAGCTTCCCATGACCAAGGCATAGTCTTGAGGCTTAGTTTGGGAGCGTTTTGGGTCGTTGATCAATTGGGGCAGGTGTGGGTCAAGGGAATCCGTCGACTGCTTGGAGCTTTGGCACTGGTCAATTTTGGCTAGCATGCCCTGTACGCAGCTCTTTCTTTGGGCTAGACCTTGAGGTAGGTCTTAGAGCTGAAACCTAACTTTAGTTTTGACCGTCGCCCCGGTAGGACGGACCGTCGGAGCGGGTAATCCGGGACGGTGGATATGCTCCGAGCTTGTGGCCCGTGTTGGTGACGGGTGGAGGTGGCCCTTGTTGGTGACGGGTGGAGGTGGCCCGTGTTAGTGACGGGTGGGAGCGGTCCGTGTTGGTGACAGGCGAGTTCGTTGTTCTCAGGGGAGAATTTTTGGTAGTTAGTAACCCAGCCTGTTTTGTTGGCACCTCTTGGAGCCTTGTGAGGGCGTTAGTGTGGTTTTTTTTTTTTTCCCTTGTCGTCGGGTTAGTTGTTTTGAACTTTTAAGGGCTCATCGGTACGGGTTGGGCGGTATGACTGGGGTACCTCGACGCATCGCGAGGCTTTTGTTGCTGACTGCTCAGCGCCGGCAGAGGTGGTCTGCGGACTGGTGGCGTCGTGACGGGGAACTCCAAGTCGGGAAGCAGGAATACGACGTGGTGCTGGGCATGGATTGGTTTACGAGGTATCAGGCGGTTGTATAGTTACTTGGTTTCAGTGGGCCTAGCGACTCGACTCTCTGCATCGCTCACAGATACCCCGGTTGTAAGGATTACTTCCGGCGTCTTCCCGACTGAACTGCTGGGAATACCCCCGAGCGAGAGGTCGTCCTCTCTTTCGAGCTTCTACCGGGCACGCAACCTATCACTTAGGCGCCTCACGGAATGGCTTTCGCGGAACTGAAGGCACTTAAGGCACAACTAGGAGATCTTCTGGATAAAGGGTTCATCAGACCGAGTGGGTCGCCTTGGGGCGCACCCGTACTCTTCGTGCGAAAGAAGGACGGAAGCCTACGTCTACGCATCGACTACAGGGAGATAAACAAGGTTACAGTGAAGAACAAGCCCAGGATTGAGGACCTCTTCGATCAACTGCGAGGAGCACGTGCGGATTATTCTCCAGACTCTCAGGGACCAGAAGCTGTTTGCTAAGTTTAAGAAATGTGAGTCCTGACTTCGTGAAGTGGGCTTTTTGGGGCACATAGTTTCAGCAACGGGAATCGCGGTAGATCCCAAGAAGGTGGAGTTGGCGACCAACTGGGCTAGACCGACTACAGTAACGGAAATTCGGAGCTTCTTGGGCTTGGCAGGATACTTTAGATGCTTCAAGACAACTCAGAGAATATGAGCGGAACTACCCGACACACGATCAGGAACTGGCAGCAGTCGTCGTCGTTTTAAAGCTGTGGAGACATCACCTTTTTGGAGTTCATCGTAATGTGTTTTCGAATCGCCAGAGCCTTAAGTTTTTTTGTTCACATAGAAGGAATTGATTTTGCGGTAGAGGCGTTGGTTGGAGTTGCTGAAGGACTCGACTTGTCCATTCAGTATCACCCCGGAAAAGCAAGTGTAGTAGCTGATGCTTTGAGCGGGAAGGGTCAAATCGAGGAGGAACCGATGAGCGCGATTACTCAGCAGGACTGGTACTGTCGTGCGACTTTTGTCCTTGATGGTCAAGCCAACCCTATTAGAGAAACCCTGGAAGGTCAGAAGACAGGCGCACAGATACAGCTTGTTAGAGACAAGATCCCCCGGACCACGCGAGCGACTTTTCGGCGAGTGCGAACGGCGCAATACGTTTTCGAGGGCGGAATTGCGTGCCCGAGCTGCCAGAGTTGAAGGAAGAGTTACTGTCAGAGGCGCACTGCGCTCCCTATGTGGCGCATCCGGGTGACACGAAGATGTACAAGGACCTCAAGCAGAATTTTTGGTGGACTAAACTGAAAAGGGGAGGTAACACAGTTCGCTACTCGCTGTTTGGATGGTTAACAAGTAAAGGCCGAACATCAGCGCCGGCGGGGGAAAAATACAATCTCTACATGTACCCGAGTGGAAATAGGAGCGAACCAGCATGGAATTCGTCACGGGTCTTCCGCATCGCATCAAGGACACGATGCGGTTTGAGTCACAGTGGATCGACTGACGAAGTCGGCTCTTTTCCCACCCATCCATACGATGTGGACTAGAGACACTCGGCTCGTGTCAAACCTTTGGCAAAGTCTACAATGAGCTCTAGAGACTAAACCACACTTCAGCACGGCGTTTCACCCCCAGACCGACGGACAGTCCGAGAGAGTGATCCGGATTCTCGAAGATATGCTCCGAGCCTGCGTACTTGATGCGGGTGATGGATGGTTACTGCTTTTGAGCTTAGAGAAGACCTGAGCTTCGATGAAACACCCGTACGGATCTTAGCACGGGAGGACAAAAAGGTTGCGCAACCGGACGATCCCCTATGTGAAGGTGCTGTGGAGCCACCAGGAAGAACGTGAAGCGACTTGGGAACTGGAGACAAAGATGAGGGAGTGCTACCCAGTTTTATTCATTGTGGACCAGGGTTAAGTTTCGAGGACGAAACTTGTTTTAAGAGGTGAGTGATGTAGTATCCTGGCGTTCCAATGCCTTTGTATACCTTCGTTTTATTACGGGATTGTTAGGGAAGCCTTTCACTGTGTTTTCTGCAATGGACCGGCCTAGACCGTGAGTATTTTTTTGCGTTTCAGCTCGGATAACGGAGAACGACAAAGCGATCGGATTCGGATTCCGATTTGCAGATCTCCCGGAATGGGGGTCAAAGCGTTTGCCTGTGAGTGGTGCATCAGAATCCGTGCTAAGTGGCCGGTACGCTTTTCGAGGCGATCGGACGGGACCCTTCTACGATCAAACTTTTTCACCTTATTTATGTTATTGGTTTATTTTATTTATTTTGTAATACCTCGACCTTCCGGTTTTCCGTTTTGGTCTTAATTGAATCTTTTTAGTTGATAGAGGGGGGATTGAAAGTTCGAGAATTTCTGGGCTGACCGCCGGGGTTCGCGGATATTTTTAGGTGATAGAGCTCGCAAAACGGTGAACGGCGGTGCGATCGGTTCTGAAATCGGACTTACGGATCTCCCGAAATGGGGGTTTGAAGCTCCCGGTGACCGTAAAGTGCACCGAGATTCGTGCATGGTAAATTGCACAATTTTCGAGGAAGTCTGAGTCGGATCTTGACCTAGGGTTGAATGGAGGTATTCATATAAATAGCACCCTTTTAGTAGTAACCCCTTTTTCTTTTCTTTTGGAGAACTTAAACGGAGAGGGAGAGTTCGAAATTTGAAAATCCGAATTCGGGGAGTGAGCGAAAAATGAGAAGGAAGAAAAAAGGGGAATCCATCTCTCGGGGGGCTTTACGCTGGAGAGGAGAGGGACGATCCACCTTCTCCTTCCTCTTAGGATCACGGTAAGCGATCGGGGGAAACCCCTCTTGTTGTTTTTCTTTTTGCAATTTCTGTGGGGTCGAGGGTTTGGGTGCTGTGGTAACGGGAAGCCGCCGCCGCCGTTGTTAAACGGGAGGCTGCCGCCGCCGTTATCGTGTTCTCGGGGTCGTCGCCGCAGTCGCCGTGGTCGCGGGGTCGCAACCGGAGCCGCGAAAGGCAGAAACGGAGGCGTACAGTTCATCCCGTACGGCTGCCCTCACGCGGTCCACCGGACCGGCGTGCACCCGGCGCACGTGTCCGCGGCCCGAAGGCGCGGACCCGGCGCACGGGCGCGTGCGCCAGCCCGCCCCCGCACCGCGCGGTCCACCGGGCCGGCGTGCACCCGGCGCACATGTCCGCAGCCTGAAGGCGCGGACCCGGTGCACGGGCGCGTGCGCCAGCCCGGCCCGCAGGCGCGGTCTACGCCTGGGCGTGCACCCGACGCTGCCGCCGCGACCGGGAACGCGTGAGCCCGGTGCGCGCTCTGCCCGTGCACCGGCCCGGCCCAATCCATCTGGTGCACGCTCCCGGGGTGAGCCCGGTCTGCGCCGCCGCCTCCTCTGCGCTGTGAACCCGGTCCACGCCTGGACCCGTGCACCAGCCATTAGCCTAAGAGTCCAGAAACTCCGTTTTTGGCCCGTTTCGTCCCGTTTTTTAGTGTTTTTGACCACGACGATGTTTTTAACAATAATTCCTACTGTAGCTTTTTTAGGCACAAGGTGGGAGTGTTTTAGCTGGAGTTTTCGCTCATCTTCTTCTTCGTGTTTTAGGTGGGTACCCCTTAGAACCTCTTTGTGCTTGTTTTTGTTATTGTTATGTTTGTCATTTTAAGGGGTAGTGGGGGTGACGTGGACCTCCAGATTAATGAACGTCGAGGTGGGAGGTTGGATGGGAAATTCGCCCTCTCCGAACAACAGTAGGGTTGTTCGGGGCATACTAGCGATGAGGACGGTGATCGGTGTGACCAGTCGGAAGTCGGAAGGTGGGTTCCTCTTTCGACAGTTCTTGAGTCGGAAAACGAGGGTAGTTGGTAAGAGCAAAGGTTTGACATGTTAAAATGTTGCTAACCCCCGTATATGCTTATATTTTTATTATCATTACATTTATGGCGACTAAGGGTCGCTATGCTCGATGATACATCATGTTCTGGGGGATTGCCGAGGCAGGTGCTCTGTCTGGCTCGCCGAGGTGGGTGCTCGGTCGAGGCTCGAGATTGCTACACGCACACCAGCCGTTTGGCCACCGCGAGGGTGTGCTTTTCCGGAAAAGTGGTACGTTGACCCGTGTACCCCACGTGTGGGTGACGTAATGGGGGCCCTCATGGGTGGGGGGTGTGAGCGGTGGTGCCGAGGGGGGTGCTCGGAGTGATGCCGAGGCAGGTGCTCGGTGTGGTGCCGGGGCAGGTGCTCGTTGTGGTGCCGGGGCAGGTGCTCGGTGCAATTTGCCGAGGTAGGTGCTCGGTGTGGTTGCCGGGGCAGGTGCCCGGGTTTGGATTGTACAGGGGAAAGGTTTTTACTGTCGATTGCACGATGAGGAGGGCGGTTGCTCTGGCTTTACTGCGGTTTGCTTTAGTTATAGCTCTTCATGCTTTTCATACTTTGTATCTTGTGTCGCTGACTCCCCACTCTGTGACAGGTGCAGACAGGGGTGAGAGCTAGGGCGACAGTGAGGCCGCGATGAGAGGTCTGTTGGCCCTTCGAGGCTACAGACTTTGGTTAGTTCTTCTTTTGCTCATTTCATTATCTGTTAGTAGCTATGTGGGTGTGATACCTTTGTGGGGTTGACTTGGATGTTGGATTCATTACAGTACTCTGTGGATGCATGTTTATTTACTATCGGATAGTTGGCCGTTTTCAAACTAAAAAGAAAAGGAAAGAAAACATTGCGAAAAGGATTTGAAAAACTTTGGTGTCGAGTGGGCACCGTTTTCAAAACTCTGTGGATTTATGGGTTTCGAAATAGTTTTGGAAAACACAGGTGTCGAGTGGGCACCGTTTTCAAAACCCTGTGTATTTATGGATTTCAAAACGGCTTTGTAAAACCTGGGTGTCGTGTGGGCACCGTTTTCAAAACCCTGTGGATTTATCCTTTCCAAAGTTAATCGGCCTCTTGGTTACTTGTAGAAAAATGGTTGTATGTACTCGAATGTCGATCTAGTGTGGTTAAAGTGATGAGTGTTTGATTATTGTAGTCAGGACGCCGTGCATATACAAAGCAGACTCTGCCCGTTTGCAGAGTGAATTTGTATATGCGGCGGGTCTGGGCACGCACCGGGGAAGAACGGTTTTAAAAAAAAATACATATGCAAAATTTGAGAGCTAAACGGTGACGTTTCTTCCACGTGTTTAAACCCCGGGGCGTGACACATGTTCTGTTTGCAAATATAGCACGGCGCTTTGCACTAACATGTTGTTCACCTTCATCAACGTTTGATCGCCTTTGAGATTGAGAGCGCTCGCGTATTACCGGTCCACCGGTACTTCTACGCGGAGGAGAATCCGCACCTTTCTTTTTCCTAGAAGACATTGGTGCTTTTCCCTTTCCTTTAACAGATTCTTCCTCATAATTTGATGAGTGTTCAGATTCTGAGCTAGTCGATCCCTCATCACGTGATCGTTTTGTAGTCTTTTTCTTTCCATGACCACGACCACGTCCACTTCTAGTGGCCATCAAGATCACAAGTGCAAGAAGCCACGAAAATGCCATTTCCTGCAAAGAACACAATGCACTATGATTTGATCGTATAGGAAGGCTTAAACATGTTTAAGAAACATTCTAAACATGTGACATTTGATAATTCAACATTTAAAATCCATTTACATTGAAAGCCCTAATTTTCAACTTTCTTGATGTCAAGAACATGTGTAAATGATAGATTCAAGCATAATAAGCATGGAACACATGAATCTAATTACATAGTAAGCAAACATTTATGTTCTAAACATGAAATAGGGTGATACATGCAAGAGATTTCATTAGGAGTAAAGATCAACTCAAAAATCTCTAAAACAAATTATCAAAACCTAAAAACTAGGGTTTTGAAACAAAAGAAGCAAGATTGATGAAAGATCTTACAAATCAAAGCAAGAAATCCCTTATTCTTGATGAAAAACTCCTTAGAGATGTTTTAGAGAGAGAGAGGGAGTGTTTTGTAATGGGAGAAGTGAAATAAAACACATGAGTTCCGGTATTAAAGAAAACCCAGTTCGCGTACCGGTACAAGAAGCCGCGTACCGGTACTCAGTACAAATTCTGAAAACCACTCATTCGTGTTCCGGATTGAACACAGTTGATCCGGATCCGATAATTTAGTTCCGGTACTAAGAATTAAGTACCGGTACTCCAGAGCCAAAATCTAAAAATTTCTTGAAACAAATCCAAATTTTGAAATCTTTTCAAATACCGATTTGTGTTCCATCAAGAAAACAATTTAAGTGCTTTGAAAATAATGAGATCACATAGATGTCATTCAACCCAATTAATTTTACACAAATTAAGAAGATTTACTCCGAAATCATGAAAAACAAAGATAAAACATTATAAACCGTTTTTCTTGTTATATAAATCAAACACAAGTCATCAAAAGTAATATAGAGATCCAAACTCTATCAATATGTAATGGATTTACAAAGATGACTTACAGAGATTTCCAAATGACATTAATTTGATTTCTACCCTTTCAAATTTGAGATAAGCACTAAAATACCTAAGGGTGGCTCTTTGAGCATCTTTTAACTATCCCACCTTATACCAACCAGGAGATTAATCAAAATGTAAGAACTTTGAATATGAATCTCCGAATGCTTCAACTAAAAATTTCTAAAAATATTTTTCAAGCATCCAAACCATGTGGTAGCTTCACACACATACCGGACGACCGGGGTGGCAGCTCTTTCCAACATGTGGTGGTAGTTTTCACACTCCTTTCGGATGTAACTCTTTCCACATCTTTTACAATTCATTTATTTACACTTGAAAAAATACAATCTCTTATGTGAAAGAATTAAATCCCAAATTTTAGTCAATCGGTTGTCTCATGTTTATCACTATGAATTCACACAACCGAGATAGGTTAAGCATCTTAAGATCACACATGATTACTAAAATTTGATGTATATAACTATCAAAAACTCCTATAATGGAATATATTCAAAGATTATGATTATGGAGTAAAGTTGATAATTCATATAAAACTAAATTGGAGTGAGTGAAAGTAAACCCTTTTCAAATTCAATGCACTCGTTCATTAAAAACCTTTTGTTCGAAAACAAAACATATAAACGAAAAGCATTGAAATCATGTAATGCAAAGATTAAGAAAAATATGAAGGGAAAATCAATCAAAGTATTACATACAGTCAAAAGCTATTTAGAACTTAAGACAAGGAAAGATATCACCTTTCCGAATCCAAAATCGTCGAATTTTGGGTTGTCTTGATTCATTGTGGCCGTGAGTTGATTGCTTTGACTGTTGGTCCACCTTAGGTCTTTGCGTTGCAATGATCCACGTGAATGATTGATGTTGTGGCTCGGACCTTTGGTGGATTGAGGGAACTCCATTGAATTGATGTTGCTTTTGATTCCGTTGAGTCCGCTCCGTAGATGAAGTTGCCGAAGAATTCTTCTTTCTCTTTTTCGGGCACGTGTTCATCAAGTGTCCTTCAAGTCCACATTGGTGACAAGCTCTTCCTTCCAATTTAGTTGTGGGACTTGAAGCCTTCACAGTTTGGTTCTTTTTGAATCCCAAACCAGCTTTGCTAGTTTGACCTAATCCGGATATACAATCAAGTTTCATGGAACCGGTTGAAAGCCTTTGTATGTCGGATTTGAGTAGATGAACTTGCTTGGTCAAAGCTTGGTTGGTGACATGAATTTTCTCAAACTGCTTTTCAAGAAAATCAATCTTGTTAATATGGGAATTAATGATCATTCCCGATTGATTTATCTTTTCTTGGAGGATTTTATTATTATCCAATAAAAGTTCTCGTTCCTCCTCAAGATCATGAAGTTTGATCTTTAAAGCACGGTTCTCGTCTTGAACCTCAAGTCGTTGCTTCCTCAACTTCTTAATATGCTTGGCCATCTTCTTTGATTCCATAAGAAGTTGTTGATATGCCTCAACGAGTTCTTCTTCGTCCGACTCCCCCTCAATTGATGACTCTCCATCGGATGTTGATGTTTCATGCAAAATCAAAGGTATAGAGTCAGTAATTAATGATGACAAGCAAAAATTAGAAGAGGGAATTTGAGAAGCTTGAAAGGCAACAACTTTTTCCTCTTTACTTGAGGTCGATTCATCGGAAGTAGAATCGTCCCAAGTTTTCGCTTGCAAAGCCTTCTTTTTATATAATTTCTTAGAAGAACAATCCATTGAAATATGGCCGTAGCCTTTGCATCTATAACATTGGATTTTTCCTTCGAATTCATCTTTTTCTTTAGAAGGTTTTGCTGAGCTTTTGAGTTTAGAGGATTTAGAACCCGATGATCCTTTAGATGGTTTCGAGGATTAAGATCCATCGGTTCGATTCTTCCAAAACTTCCGACGAAATTTCTTTGTGATCCGCGCCAATTGTTCTTCAAAATCGGCAAAGGAGATTTCATCGTCGGAACTCGATTCGCCATCTTCTTCCTTTGTTGATTTGAATGCAATACCTGTAAGCTTAGAAGAAGATTTGGAAGAAACTTGATTAGTAGGAAAAGTCATCTCATAAGTTTGTAAAGCACCTACTAATTCATCTACTCTCATATCATCCGGATGACTAACGGTTTCAATGGCGGCAACCTTTGCCCTAAACCGTTCCGGAAGAGTCCGAAGTATCTTTCTTACAACTTTCGACTCCGGGATCTTTTCTCCTAAATCAACACATGTATTGTTTATATCTTGAAGTCTAGTGTAATAATCAGTAAACAATTCATGCTCATCCATATGAATAGAGTCAAATTGACTTGTAAGCATCTGGAGCTTTTGAATTTTTACTAGATTAGTACCCTCATGTGTAATTTTGAGAATATCCCAAATCTCCTTTGCAGTTTCACACGCGGAAATTCGTGTGAATTCAGCCGAGGAAAGAGAATTAAATAAAGCGTTCATACCTTTTCCATTGTAAGAAGATTTTTCGATTTCCTCTTTGGACCATCTAGAGCGAGGTTTTGGGATAGTAGAATTTCCTACTTCCTCAATTGGATGCACCCAACCGTATTCAACGGTTTACCATACCCGCTCATCAATTGCGATGAGAAAAACTCTCATCCGTACTTTCCAATAAGCATAATTGGTCCCATCAAAAAGAGGAGGTCTAAAAATATTACCACTTTCACCCGACATGATAGATAAACCTAAAACCCGCTCCGATACCAATTGTTGGTTTTAGTATGGATCCACAAGGATCTAAATAGGTACTATCAAACAACTAGAGGGGAGGGTGAATAGGTGTAATACTCAAAAACCAATCTCAGTGCAAAATAAAAAACCAATGCGGAAAATAAAAACAGCACACTGAGATTTACGTGGAAACTCCAATCCAGGAGAAAAACCACTGGACCAACACGCAATAGCAATCCACTAAGAAAAGAAGAATAACAAGGTGATTACCGACTCCACGGACTCAAACCCCTCCTTCAAGTTCTTCGGATCTTGCGCTCCACCGATTGCACGTCCACTGCACACGTTCGAATCCACGAACACCTCTCGAATCCACGAGCACACGTTTCGAATCCATGAAACGCCTTCAACACACCGAATCCACGATGCTACGTCGAATCCACGACGCAAACTCAGCCGATACAGAATATAGGCTTTGTTGGTGATCCTTTGCTTAGATTATCATTGAAGAACCATGGAAGGAATTTCCAAGCAAAGACTAGATCAATTCGACAAAAAGTATATCTTGGAAGAATCGTCGAATTGACCTAAAGGAGGCTAAAGAGAAGAACGATAAAAACCTAGCCTCTAGGGTTGCTCTCGAGTGTTTCTGAATTGATCGGTAGTTCTCGAGAAACCCTAAGTATCTATTTATAACCTTTGGAAACTAATTAGAGTCGGTTTAGCAATCTTATCACGACATGGCATTGTGTACCGGTACTAAATAATGGGTTCCGTTACTCAATGATGCAAAACACAGATTTTCCTATTGTGTTCTGGTACTCCAAACTGTGTTCCGGTACTCAATGAGAATTACAGAAAATCCTGTGTCGGGTTTGAGGAACTTAAAGTGGGGTTCCGGTACTCAATGTAAAAACTGATTTTTCCAAGATAAGTTTTATCCAAAACAAACCAAGTACCGGAATCCAAACTTAGAATAAGTTGTGAGTTAAAAACCAAGTTCCCAAAACCACGTCTAAACCGGGTTTCAATAAATTTCTGATTCCAATGATTATAAATGTACTTAAATCACCATGATTATATTAATCATACCTGAATGTCACCTTGAGCTCTTGTTGAATCTTCACCGAGTCTTCGATCGTTGATTGACAATTTGATCACTTCAAGACTCCGACTCAACTCACGAAATATGCCAACACAAAAAGCCGTAACAGGAACTGGAGATGAAGATGAGAGAGTGTTTTCCCGATTTGTTTAGCGAGGGTTGAGGTTAAGTGGTGTGTGGTGTGTGGTGTAATATCACGACTTTTCGTGAATCATTTTACTCTCTTGCTAATAAATTACATGTTAGGAAAAATCGAATTATCGAGTTCTCTTCGATAGACCAACCTAGATCGCGGGTATTTTTCTATGATAGAGCTCGAAAATCGGAGAACGGCAAAGCGATCGGATCCAGATTTCGATTTACGGATCTCCCGGAATAGGGTTTGATGCGTTTACTATTCAATTGGTGCATCGGAATCCGTGCATAGCGTTCGGCACACTTTTTGAGGAGCCGGGTTAGACTTTTCTATGATCGGTTTGGGCGAATTGGTCGCACGAATAAGAAAACGGATATTTATTTATTTAATTATTTTTTTATTTTATTTATTACGTGCGAAATAAGAAGGGGTTATCTTTTGGGATATTTGTGGATTACTTACGCTCCAAGGAACAGAACAAGAAAACCCTAGCCGGTTAGAGGGAGAGAGAGAAAGAGAATTTCCCTTTCTTGCGATCGACGTGCCGGAGACCGGAGAACGAGACGCCACCATCTACGGGAAGCGGATCCGGATCTTCAGCGCCGCGAAGAACGAGATCGGATCATCGTCCCCGATGGATCGAGGTTAGCGCCGTTATTCTTACGATTTCATCGTTCTAAGGTTTGGCGTTTTTGGGTCTTCCGCCGTTCTTGTTTGCTCTTATCGCCGACGCCGCCGCGAAGCCCTAGGGCACCGCCGTCGTCGCCGCCGAGGAAAACCCTAGGGCATCGCCGCGCTGCCGCACAGCACGCAGCGCATGCGCCGCGCGGGGCAGGTTCCCGCGTGGCCACACCGCGTGCGGCGCCGCGCGGGGCAGGCGGCCGCACCGCACGCGGCGCGCGCGTGCCGCGCAGGGCTGGTTCCTGCGCGGCCGCGCCGCATGCGCCGCGCGGGGCAGGTGCCCGCGCGGCCGCACCTTGTGCTGCGCCACGCGGGGCAGGGACCCGCGCTGCCGCACAGCACGCAGCGCAGGCGCCGCGCGGGGCAGGTGCCCGCGCGGCCACACCGCGTACGGCGCCGCGCAGGGCAGGCGCCTGCGCAGCCGCACCGCACGAGGCGCGCGCGGGGCTGGTGCCCGCGCGGTCGCGCCGCTTGCAACGCGCGGGGCTGGTGCCCGCGCGGCTACCGCATACATCACGCGGGGCAGGCGCCCGCGCGGCTGCACCCGCGCCCCGGGGCCGCTTCGTCACCGCCGTCGTCGCCGCCGCCGCCGCGAGTCGTTAGTCCTTTTTGTTTGCGCTTTCGGAGTCGTGTTTTCCTTATGAGAGTCGTATCTTACCTGTTATGCCCTGTTGGGGGACTTTCTTTTAGATCCGGGTGTCGTCCGAAGGTACGGGTCGATTTTCGGAGTTCCGATCGACGTGATTTGAGGTGGGTACTTTATCGTATTTCGGTGTATAGTCGTTCCCGTTGTAACTTGTGAAAATAAGGTAGATGTATTTTTTGTGAACTGTCTAACCCCATTGCATGAGAATCCCGTTCTTGTAATTCTAACTGTGGCGACGAATGTTGCGGTGCTGTATTACACACCGGTTTCGGCATTTATGCTCATGATTGCTTACGCGCACACCGGCGGTCTGGCCACCGCACAGGGTGTATTTTTTCGGAAAGATGGTACGTTGACCCGTGTACCCCACAAAGTGTGATGATGGGGAATCCTCAAGGTGAGGCGACTGCAACTTTGGCAGTGGAGGGGTTAAAAGCACCAAGGCGCGAGCGGAGTAGCTCTAGGGTAGGTGCCCAGCATGATTTTGACAGGGAATATGGTGATTCATGAGTGGAAAGTGGAATGCTCTGGTGTATCGGTTTGTTTACTACAGTTTTATTAGCATTACCTGTTTTCATCTACTTTATTTGTCACTGACTCCCCACACTGTGACAGGTCCGAACAGGGGTGGGAACCGGGACGATGGTGAGACTGCGTTTAGAGGACCTTAACCGCTTGAGGCAGTCATACGTCTTATTTACTTTCGGTTATCTCTTTTGCTTTTGGTTAGTAGGTTACTGATTATTTGTTGGTGGAACAATTATGGATGTTGGGTTGAGATCCTAACTCAGTGGTGACATCTTTATTGCATTATCTCATACTTGTATGCGGCATGTTTTCAAATAACAAAATGACTTCGAAAACGTTTTCAAACTAAGTGTCGTGTGGGCACTGCTTTCCAAACCCGTGGATTTATCCTTTCAAGTTATGTTGCCGCCTAAAAGAGATTTACGAAAACGTTTCTAAAACCGGGTGTCGTGTGGACACTGTTTTCCAAACTTGTGGATTTATCCTTTTAATCTTGTTGTAGTAATTGTGGTTGTGATAAAGTGTGATCTTGTAATGTCAAAGATTTTTGGCAACGTTTTACCCTCCTGCTAATAAAGGTTAAGTTAAGGGAAAGTAAAATAACGGGTTTACTTAAGTTGATAATTTGGAGGTGCGGGTATTTTTCTACGATAGAGCTCGGAAAACGGAGAACGACAGTGCGATCGGATCCGGATTCCGACTTACGGAACTCCCGGAAAGGGGTAGAAAGTGATCGCAATGGCCAGGGGATGCATCGAAATCCGCGTAAGTGATTTGTCACGCTTTTCGAGAAAAAAGAGGGATTTATTTTTAAAGAATTATCTTTAAAGAATTATCCCGAAGGATCTTATCTGAGGAATTAATTAATTGAGGAATTAATTAATTAGGATTTTAAAATACCCGATGTGGATTTTGTCGTACAAAAAGATTAATTTGTGACTTCACCCGAAAGAAAGAAAGAAAGAAAAAAAAGAGAGAAAAGGAAAAAGGCGAAATCCTAACCGGAAGGAAACGAGAGGAAGGAACGAGCGAAAGAAAAGGGAAAAGGCGAAACCCTAATCGGAAGGAAACGGGAGAAAAGAAGGAGAAGGCTAAAGGACCCAAACCCTCCCGGCGAACGTGCCGAAGCCGGGAGCGTGAACGGATCACCGTCTCCGACGATTAGAGGTAAACTAGATTTATTTTCGAATAGTTTCGCTCGGTTTTCGGTTTCGGTCTTTCGCGGAGTCTTAGGAGTAGCCGTTTGCTACCCAACGCGTCGCGCCGCGAAGCCCTAGGGCATCGCCACCGCGACCGTAATACGCACCGCACGGGGATGGTGCCCGCGCGGCCGCGGCTAGAGCCGCGCGGGACCAAGGTCCCCGCGTGGCCGCGGCTGGGGTAAGTGCCGCGCGGGGCCGGTGCCTGCATGGCCGCGGCAAGCGCCGCGCGGGACCAGTGCCCGCGCGGCCGCGGCAAGTGCCGCACGGGCGAGTCACGCGCCGCGCGGGGCCGGTCCCCGCGCGGCCGCAGCCAGTGCCGCGCGGGCGGGCGCCCGCGCTGCTGGGGCGCGCGCCGCGCGGGGCAATGGCCGTGCGGCCGCGGCTGGAGCCGCGCGGGCGGGCGCCCGCGCGGCGGCGGTGCATGCCGCGCGGGGCCTTGCCCGCGCGGCTGCGGTTTGCGGCGCGCGGGCGGGCGCCCGCACGGCGGCGGCAGCGCGTGCCGCGCGGGGCCCATTCCCGCTGTAAGACCTGACTTTTCCGTGACCCTCCCCGTTACCCCTTTTTCTTCGACTGCCCGACTGAGGGACAATTTTTGGTGTTTTTCCCGAGAATCCGTCGGGGCTCGCGGACATTTTTAGGCCGAAAGGCTCGCGAAATGGAGAACGGGGGCGCGATCGGTTTCAGATTCCGACTCCCGGTTCACCCGGAATAATTTTCCGAAGTTCGGACCCCACTTAGGCGCCCCGGAATCCGTGCGGACGATCGGCACGTTTCTCGAGGTAATTATAGCCGCTGGATCTGCCCCTATTAATTAATTATTCTCTTACCCTTTGAGGAACCTAGGGTTTTAGGTGTTCCCTCCTAGGTCCCTTCGTTCGGCGGCTAGGGTTTCCCTTTAAGAGTCATCACGAGAGGGAAAAAGAGAGAGGGAAGGACGGCTAGGGTTTCTCTTTAAGAGACACCACGAGAGGGAAAAAGAGGAGAATAAAACGGGGACCCAACCCTTTTTCGCTCTTGTACGACCGACGGCGGGGCTTTCGAGGAAAGGACGGAGGTTCTTGCTCGCGGGATCAACCGGGCAACGTTAGGACGATCCTCTTCCTCTCTTTTCCGGCGGATCAAAGGTGAGTTTTTATTAGTTTTGTTGTGTAGAGTCTTCACGGGGAACACCGCCGCCGCCGCCGTCGGACCGGCCGCGGGCGGGGCGCCGCGCGGCGCTTGGTGCCGCGCGGGGCCGCCCCGCACCGCGGGCGAGGCACCCGCGCGGCGCTTGGCCGCGCGGGGCCGCCCGCAGGTGGGGCGCCCGCGCGGGCTGGTGCCGCGCGGGGTCGCCCCCGCACCGCGGGCGAGGCACCCGCGCGGCGCTTGGCCGCGCGGGGCCGCCCGCAGGTGGGGCGCCCGCGCGGGCTGGTGCCGCGCGGGGTCGCCCCCGCACCGCGGGCGAGGCACCCGCGCGGCGCTTGGCCGCGCGGGGCCGCCCGCAGGTGGGGCGCCCGCGCGGGCTGGTGCCGCCCGGGGTCGCCCCCGCACCGCGGGCAAGGCACCCGCGCGGCGCTTGGCCGCGCGGGGCCGCCCGCAGGTGGGGCGCCCGCGCGGACTGGCGCCGCGCGGGGTCGCCCCCGCACCGCGGGCGAGGCACCCGCGCGGCGCTTGGCCGCGCGGGGCCGCCCGCAGGTGGGGCGCCCGCGCGGGCTGGTGCCGCGCGGGGTCGCCCCCGCGCCGCGGGCGAGGCACCCGCGCGGCGCTTGGCCGCGCGGGGCCGCCCGCAGGTGGGGCGCCCGCGCGGGCTGGTGCCGCGCGGGGTCGCCCCCGCACCGCGGGCGAGACACCCGCGCGGCGCTTGGCCGCGCGGGGCCGCCCGCAGGTGGGGCGCCCGCGCGGGCTGGTGCCGCGCGGGGTCGCCCCCGCGCCGCGGGCGAGGGCACCCGCGCGGCGCTTGGCCGCGCGGGGCCGCCCGCAGGTGGGGCGCCCGCGCGGGCTGGTGCCGCGCGGGGTCGCCCCCGCACTGCGGGCGAGGCACCCGCGCGGCGCTTGGCCGCGCGGGGCCGCCCGCAGGTGGGGCGCCCGCGCGGACTGGTGCCGCGCGGGGTCGCCCCCGCACCGCGGGCGAGGCACCCGCGCGGCGCTTGGCCGCGCGGGGCCGCCCGCAGGTGGGGCGCCCGCGCGGGCTGGTGCCGCGCGGGGTCGCCCCCGCACCGCGGGCGAGGCACCCGCGCGGCGCTTGGCCGTGCGGGGCCGCCCGCAGGTGGGGCGCCCGCGCGGGCTGGTGCCGCGCGGGGTCGCCCCGCACCACGGGCAACGCACTCGCGCGGCGCTTGGCCGCGCGGGGCCGCCGCAGGAGGGGCGCCCGCGCGGGCTGGGGCCACGCGATGCTGTGCCCGGGCGGAGTGTGCGCCGCACGGGCCAGTGCCGGGCGGGAAACTCCGCCGCACATGGGTGGGAGTCGGTGTGAGTGTCGGATCCTTAGTCTTGACTTGCCCTTATTCCTTCAGGAGTGCAGGACATTGTTGGCGACGGGCGCACGATCACGGACGTACCGAACGCCGGACGACGCACGCAAAAGGTGGGTAAATTCGCCGAGGTTAATTGGGTAAGGGCGGACATGAGCAAAGGTGCTTCTCTCTAAGTTGCTCCTCGTGAGCAAAGGTGGGTTTCTCTCTAAGTTGCTCCTCGTGAGCAAAGGTGGGTTTCTCTCTAAGATGCTCTTCGTGAGCGAAGGTGTGTTCCTCTTCAAGTTGCTCTCACTGAGCAACGGTGTTTTCCTCCTTAAGATTTCCTCATGAGCAAAGGTGTTCACCCTTCTGGTTGTCCTTATGAGCAACGCTGACCCCGAATCTCATTCTATTCGCTTTATCATCTGAGGCTCAAGTTTTACTACACGCACACCAGCGGTTTGGCCACCGCAAGGGTGTGCTTTTCCGGAAAAGTGGTACGTTGACCCGTGTACCCCACGCGGAGGTGGCGTTAGGGATGGGGGCCGTCATGGGTGGAGGGTGTGAGCGGTGACGCCGGGGTTGGTGCTCTGCGGCCGAGGCAGGTGCTCGGCAGAAAGGGGAGGGGCACCGGGGTAGGGGCCCGGTGCGGTGTCCGGGGAGGGTGCCCGGTTTATGTTTGGTGCAGGTTGTGATCATTGTTGACGGTATATGGGAGGGGGGTGACAGTTGCTCTGGTTACAGTGGTTTGTTTTATTATAGTTTCTTGCTCATTATGTTTATTTCTAGTCACTGACTTCCCACTCCGTGACAGGTTCGTCCAGGGGCGAGTGCTAGGGCGCCGGTGAGGACGTTAGGGTGCTGATCTGATTTTTGGATGACTTCGGTTACAGTGACTCTTCTTTCCCTTTTCCTTTATTATTCATGGTAGCTAGTTGTGGATTGCGACACCCCCGTGGGGTCGAAGTGGATGTTGCCCTTTTCTTTCCTTTCTTTTTGAATAATTGAATGAATACTACGTTCTCTCTTACTTGGCCGTTTTGAACGATGAAAAACAAAGAAAACCGTTTGCGAAAACTATTTTTAAAACGTGGGTGTCGTGTGGGCACCGAGCTTTATAAACCTTGTGGGATTTATGTGTTTGCGAACTGTTTTCACAAACGAGGGCATCGTGTGGATGCCGCTTTCAAAACCTTGTGATTATTTATCCTTTCAAAACACCGGCCTCTATGCTCTAAGTGAATGCCAGAATGTCATGTGAATTGTTTGGTTGTATGTGTACGAGACCCCAACTGATGTGGTTAGAGATTGTATGTACTACGCCTTGTGAGACACTTTGTAGTTGAGACGCCGTGCATATACAAAGGGGCCTCTGCTCATTTGCAGAGCGAATTTGTGTATGCGGCGGGTCTGTGCACGCGCCGGGGAGTAATGTTTTACAAAAAAAAATATATGGCTGAATCAGGGGCATCGGTGGCTCCTCTTCCGCGCGATTCGAACCCCCGGGGCGTGACACCCGCGCGGCCGCGGCTAATGCCGCGCGGCAGCGGCACGTGCCGCGCGGGGTGGGTGCCCGCGAGGCCGCGGCAAGTGCCGCGCGGAGCCGGCGCCCGCGCGACCGCGGCTTGCACCGTGCGGGGCTAAGGTCCGTACGGTTGCGAAGGGTGCCGCGCGGGGTTGGTGCCCGCGCGGCCGCGGCTTGCACCGCGCGGGGCTAGGGCCCGCGTGGTCACGGCAAATGCCGCGCGGGGCTGGTGCCCGCGCGGCCGTACGACCCGCAACGCCGCGGGGGCGGCCGTGTCGCTCGATGCGCGCGGGCGCCACCGCCGGGTCAAGTTGTCATTAGTGTTTTTGAGTTGTTGGGGTCGGTTTATCCACTATTATATTTCTGATCTGACCACGGCTTTTTTGGGGACTACTTCTAGGTCCGGGCGTCAACAGAGAGCAAGGCTCGGTCTCCGGAGTGCACGTTTCGCATAATCGAGGTGGGTAGGTGTTGGTTATTACCGGTGTGGTGTCGTTCCTGGATACTCGTTTTGATAAAGTAGATATGTTTGGTAGTTTGACTAACCCCATAGCATGTGAATCCCATTTTATTATGTTAATCAAAGCGGCTGCGGTCGCAGGAGCGTTATACTATTCTTACTAAAGCAGCTGAGGTCGCAAGGCAATAAATACACTCATATTGCTTACACGCACACCGGCAGTTTGGCCATTGTACAGGGTGTATTTTTCCGGAAAGATGGTAATGTTGGTTTACCCGTGTACCCCACAAGGAGAGGTTAGTGGGGACCCCTCAAGGCGAGGCGACTGCTACTTGGGCAGTGGAGGGGTTGGAGGCACCAAGAATATGTGTACGGTATTCTGGGGTTAGAGCCCAGCTTGTTTTGGTATTCTGGGGTTGGAGCCCTGCCTGTTTTGGTATTCTGGGGTTGGTGCCCAGCTTGTTTTGTGACAGGAATTTAGCGGGACATGAGGGGAAAGTAAATGCTCCGGTGTATCGGTTTGTCCTTTCAGTTATTGCATTTACGGCTTATATCTACTTTATCAGTCACTGACAACCCACACTGTGACAGGTCCGAGTAGGAGGGGAATTCGGGACGACGGTGAGGCATCAGTTAGAGGACACTAGCCATGAGGGTTAGTAAACGATACGTTATCTTCTTTCTTTGGTTATTTCTTTTTACTGTGGTTAGTTAAACTGTGATTCATTCGTGTGGTTTCTGATGGATGTTGGAATGAGGATTTCTTGTCTATAACTGGTGAATGTTAGGATGTGTAATCGCGGCTTGTTTTCAAATGTAAACCTGGTTTCAAAAGTGTTTTCAAAGCAGGTGCCGTGTGGGCACCGATTTTAAAACCCGTGGATTTATCCTTTCAAGTTAATGGCCGCTCAAAAGAGTTTGCGAAAATGTTTTGGAAAAACTGGGTGTCGAGTGGGCACCGCTTTCAAACCCCTGGGTTTATGCTAGAGTTTCAATATGATAAATGCGACTGTATGATTAAGTATATTCTCTCCTTATTGTCGTTCATGGTTTGCATGGTTAAAGTATTTATCGTGCTCGGAACGCCGTGCATATACAAAGGAGGCTCCGCCCGTTTGGGTAGTGAATTTGTATATGTGGCGGGTCTGATGCGCACCGGAGGCGAGGTTCATTTAAGAAAAAAAAATGGATACGTTTTCCGCTCTTTTAGAACCTCTGGGGCGTGACAGATTATATGGTATCAGAGCAAACGACTTTAACCTGTGGCCAGTGACCAACATCCACAGAATGAATTATCACGAGTGACTAACCAAGTTGATAACCAAAGTATAGGTGTGTCACGTACGAGCGTGAGCGCGGGGAAAAAGGGATAGAGTCCCAGTGTTCGTAGGTCAAGGTGCTAGACCAATTAAGTCTAGGACTAACTTGGTTTCTTTGTATGCACGGTTAATGACCCGAAGCCGCTCTTCAATCGATGGTGCAGAAGAGGATACGACGGTTCCGGCAACAGTGGAGAATCGGCTACTCCAACAACGGATTACGCGACATGGCTTAGTGCTTTCTTTTTTTTTAAGGAAAGACGAACCCCACACGGCTCCCCTTCACAAGGATGGTCTACATAACAACACTATTCGGGTAATACCGACGGTGGGTTTACCCGCTTACCGAGAAGTGATCGATAGGACCACTATGGTGGGGCAAAAATTGGCCGTTTCACGCACCCGGCAGAAGAATCATGAGCCTGCCCGGGGGCGAAACGACCCCAGCCATAACCCGAGAATGACTTGCCCAACGGGAGCCGACCACCCCAGTATCCGAAGACACCGCAAGGAACTTGAAACACATCAGACAAGGGAATCGATACGTCATGGAGTATCGACAAGAATATGTAAGACGGATTGTGGACCAATATTTTCGAAGTTGTGCAAGCGGTGGAACTTCACACCTTCCAGAGTGGTGGATAGGGCCACCATAGTGGAGCGCGGATTCGTGGTGACGCGCGCCCGATGAGAGGACTCGTAGTACAACAAGGACAAGAAACGACCCCAGCCCTTCTTCGGAGGGGGATTTTCTATTAGAGACCGGCCATACATCACCTACAGAGGGGCACCCCAGGGGATTATTCGATTCCGGAAGCACGACCTTTGCTTCTAATGTGACAAACTGGGACAGTTCCGCTTTAACTGCCCCAAACCCGGGAACAATTCTTCGGAGTCACGACACGGATGAGAGGTCTTATGCGACGACACGACAAAGGACGCACTACCCGAGGGAAGTAGTAGAAGGAAAGACCCCTTACGAAGAGTAATGTTCGTCTTGACCCCAGGAGAACCCTTAGAAGCAAATACTTTGTACCTTCCTGCCCAATAAGGATGCGAAGACTTAGTTGTCTTTGGTGTTGGCCATTTATTTATGGGTCAAATAGGTCCAACTTCCTGCCTTGAGACAATAGGCCCAGGGGACTTGTAAGTTGAATTGGGTGAGCCCAATAAGTTGAGTGGGCTGCGGTCCACAATAGACCTAACAGCAAGAGGCCCAACAATAGACCCAACGACCAGGTGGGTTGGTTCCGGTCGAGGTCTGTGGCGCTGAGTATGTACGCTTTAAGTGAATCTGTTGCGTACCTCTAAAAGCTCGTGCTTTTGGGGTTGATGGTTAGCACCCACGATCCGACATTCGTGACTTAGTGGTGTCACTACTAATAGAATTCGAGGGGATACTCGGAAGGGATGGGCTTACCGAGTAACAGGTGCTAGTCGATTGCGAGAAACCGAGCGTGCCATCGTGGGGCACACCCGTTCTATTCATACGGAAGAAGGACGGGAGACTACGATTGTACATCGACAATCGGGGAATGGATAAGGTCATAGTAAAGGACAATACCCTCGCCTCGAATGGAGGACCTATTCGACCAACTACCAGGAGCGACGACGTCTTCAAAGATTGATCTGCTGTCCGGCTATCACCAGGTTAGAGTCCGGAGAGATGACATACCGAAACAGTCCTTCGAACTCGGTATGGTCGTTACGAGTTTACGGTTATACCGTTTGGACTCATTGTCGCTCCAGCGGTGTTCATGAAAGTGATGAACAGGATCATGGAACCTTTCTTAGACCAGTTTGTAGTGGTCTTTATAGATGACATCCCGATCTACGCTCGCACAGACAAAGAGCACGAGGAACACTAGCGAGTGATCCTCCAGACTCTCCGGTACCAGAAAGTGTATGCCAAACTCAAAAGGTGTGAGTTCTGGCTCCGCGAGGTAGACTCGTTGGGACACATAGTCTCAGTGTCGGGGATGGTGGAGGACCCGAGAAAGATAGAATCCGTGACCGACTGGGCTCGGCCAACGACGGGGACAGAAATCTGAAGCTTTCTAGGACTGGCGGGGTACTACAGACGTTTCGAGGAAGATTTCTCAAAGATAGCCGCTTCCGTGAATCGACTAACCCGGAAAAGGGAGAAATTCGTCTGGTCAACCCAATACCAGAAGAGCTTCGAGGAACTTAAAGACAGACTCACACGGGCACCGGTACTCACAGTGTCGCAGCCCGGTGAGGACTACGAGATCTTTTGTGATGCATCTCGAAGCGATCTTGAAAGCGTACTGATGCAACAAGGGAAGGTCATAGCTTACGCATCAAGACAGCCCAAGGATTACGAGCAGAACTATCCTACACACGACTTGGAGCTCGCGGCAGTCGTGTTTGCCTTAAAGCTCTGGAGACATTACCTTTACGGGGCGCACTGTAACGTGTTTTCCGATCACCAGAGCCTCAAAGACCTGTTTACACAAAAGGAACTGAAATTACGGCAAAGGCGATGGCTGGAACTACTGAAGGACTACGAATTGTCCATCCACTTTTACCCCGGGAAGGCAAATGTGGTCGCCGACGCCTTGAGCCGGAAAGGACAGACGGGGGAAATGGCACTGAACGCCCTTACCCAATAGGATCGCCTAATTGCAGAGTTCACGCAATTGAGGTTGGAGGTAGTGCCAGCAGGTGCGGTTGCGAAACTTCTGTCCTTGGTGGTGAGGCCTACACTGATAGAGAGGATCTTGGAAGGCCAAACAACGGACACGCAACTACAACTGGTGCGGGACAGAATATCCTCGGAGCAAAGTGGGGATTTTACAATTGGCACGGATAATGCAATAAGGTTCCGGGGACAAGTCGGCGTGCCCGACATGCTAGAATTGAGGAAAGAAATTCTGACGGAAGCGCATAATGCACCCTATATTGCGCATCCCGGGGGTACAAAAATGTACAGAGGCCTGAGGCAGACCTTTTGGTGGCCCAAATTGAAGAGTTATGTGGCGCAATTCGTGGCGCAATGTTCGGTGTACCAACAGGTGAAAGCGGAACATCAGCGACCGGCGGGAAAACTACAACCATTGCCCATACCGGAGTGGAACTGGGAATGGATTACTATGGACTTCGTAACCGGTTTTCCGCGATCGCAACAAGGACATGACGCGATATGGGTCATCGTGGACCGTTTGACGAAATCGGCCCACTTCCTACCGATTCACATGACGTGGAGTGGAGATCGGCTGGCGCAAACCTATATCGACGAGGTGGTGAGGTTGCATGGAATACCGTCATCCATAACTTCGGACAGGGACACACGCTTCGTGTCAAACTTCTGGCGGAGTCTGCAGCAGGCACTGGGGACCAAGCTGCAGTTTAGCACGGCATTTCACCTGCAGACAGACGGGCAATCGGAACGAGTGATCCAGATTCTCGAAGATATGCTTCGAGCTTGTGTGCTAGACCTGGGGGAGGGATGGTCGCGTTACCTACCCCTCGTGGAATTTGCCTACAATAATGGCTATCAAGCTAGTATTCAGATGGCCCCGTACAAAGCCTTGTACCGACGCCGGTGTCGATCGCCTTTTTGTTGGGACGACTTAGGAGAGCGGAAGCTCTTGGGGCCAGACCTCGTAGAGGAAACAGAAGCAAAGGTGTGCCTTATCGGGCAGCAGTTGTTGACCGCCCAGAGCCGGCAGAAAAGTTACGCGGACCAGAGGCGACGGGAATTGGAATTTTCGGTAGGGGATCATGTGTTGTTACGCGTGTCACCGTCTAAGGGGACAAGATGGTTCGGCATACGAGGGAAGTTGAGCCCACGGTATGTGGGATCGTTCGAGATCTTGGAGCGCGTGGGCCCGGTGGCATACCGGCTGGCCTTACCGCCAAATCTTGAACAGGTGCATAATGTGTTTCATGTCTCGATGCTCCGGAAGTACCTCCCCGACCCGTCGCACGTGCTCAACGCTCCGGCCGTCGAACTGCTGAAGGGTTTGAGCTTCAAGGAAACGCCGATACGGATCATGGCAAGAGAAGAAAAAGAAACTTCGTAACCGGACGATCCCCTATGTAAAGGTTAAATGGAATAACCATGAGGAGCGCAAGGCGACGTGGGAACTTGAGACGAAAATGAGGGAGTGTTATCCTGAGTTATTTAGCGAGGGTTGAGGTTAAGTTTCGGGGACGAAACTTCTTTTAAGGGGTGAGTGGTGTAATGTCACAGATTTTTGGCAACGTTTTACCCTCCTGCTAATAAAGGTTAAGTTAAGGGAAAGTAAAATAACGGGTTTACTTAAGTTGATAATTTGGAGGTGCGGGTATTTTTCTGCGATAGATCTCGGAAAACGGAGAATGGCAGTGCGATCGGATCCGGATTCCGACTTACGGAACTCCCGGAAAGGGGTAGAAAGTGATCGCAATGGCCAGGGGGTGCATCGAAATCCGCGTAAGTGATTTGGCACGCTTTTCGAGGAAAAAGAGGGATTTATCTTTAAAGAATTATCTTTAAAGAATTATCCCGAAGGATCTTATCTGAGAAATTAATTAATTGAGGAATTAATTAATTGAGGAATTAATTAATTAGGATTTTAAAATACCCGATGTGGATTTTGTCGTACAAAAAGATTAATTTGTGACTTCTCCCGAAAGAAAGAAAGAAAAAAAAAAGAGAGAAAAGGAAAAAGGCGAAACCCTAACCGGAAGGAAACGAGAGGAAAGAACGAGCGAAAGAAAAGGGAAAAGGCGAAACCCTAATCGGAAGGAAACGGTGGAAAAGAAGGAGAAGGCTAAAGGACCCAAACCCTCCCGACGAACATGCCGTGTTGGGTTATGTATAATTGGATCTAAATAGGGGAAAAAACACCTAGAGGGGGGTGAATAGGTGTAAACCATAAACACTCAAAAAATCATTGCGCAATAAAACCCAATGCGGAAATAAAAATAACACGCAAGATTTTTACGTGGAAAAACTCCAAACCGGAGTAAAAAACCACGGGACCGATCACACGGCGAAATCCACTAGATTTAAAACACGTACAAGGTGATTTACCGTACACACTTACGACTCAACCTTTTCCATACGCTCCTAGTTGATCTTCTCCGCTCGCTCCGCAACCCTTCTCGAATCCACGATCTGCGTCCAACGCCGAATCCACGGCGTCCAACGTCGAGTCCACGACGTCCAACCGAATCCACGGTCTTCACCCAGTAGCACGTCTCGAATCCACGAACGTACCTCGCTCCGAATCCACGAGAGCGGTAGCACCTTGAATCCACAAGGCCACGTGAGTCCACGCGCCGATTTTGGGAAAATCGTTGTTTTTGGGTGGTGATGATCCGCCGAATACTTATATTAGAAATAGATCGGAAATACCATCTAAGCATTCATTAATTTGATTCTACTAAAAATCTGAGTTTAGAAAACCTAGAATCAAATTAATAATATAGAAGAAGAAACATAGAATTAAATCTAGTATTTCCTTTCTTCTCTATATGTGGATTTTTCTATTTCGGTCGTATTTTTCCGTGTTACCCTAAAATGAATCGTAGGGTCTATTTATATGTTAGAAACCATTGGAAGAAGATAAGCGTTAAAAACTAACCAATTCTGGAATTTTACATGACGACAGTCCGGACTGGAATTGACGGTCCGGACTGTTTCAGCGAAACAGACTTTTTCCAGAAAAGACAACATTCGGGGTCCGGACTGTTCGTGCAATTTCAACATTTTCACGTTCGGGGTCCGGACTGAAATTTCCAAGATCCGGACTGGAATTGCACATGAACAAGCCTACGTTCGGGGTCCGGACTTAGATCCACGGTCCGGACTCTGAACATGTAAAATGCCCAGTTTTTTATTTTTATGCAATCAAAAATTCATCCAAGTGTTTCTACACTATAAGAAGTCTTCGGATCACCATAAATCTTTAGTTAAACTTACCTGATCCTTTTGAATTCTTCTTTCTTGAGATTGAGGTATATGATTCAAACTTCTTCATCTTCAATCTTCAAGACTTAACCAATTTCATGAAATACGCCAACTCAAATTCCGTAACAATCTCCCCCTTTGGCAGTTTCGTGACAAAACAAAAATCCACTCAAGAAAATTCAAAAAGATATTTTTGTTGATATCACCATACAACAAAAATTTACATTGGAGATCCAAATAAAGATAAATACATGAGTTAAACTCCTAAAACAGACTCTAGACTTAGACATCTGTAATCTTTGCAAAAAGAAAACATTCTTGACAAAAGAGATCGTTAGATACCTCAAGAATTTTCAACAATCAAAACCAAACACAGAGATAGAGTTTTTACTCATTATGACATTTGCAAATTCAGATATGTATGAAAAACACAATCAAAACTCGACATATCTTCTAAGCCATAGAAATCCAAATGTCATAGAAAGGTTAGTCAACAAGCAACTTGTTAGTTATATTACATACCCAAATAGTTAGTCGAATACTTAGTTGAGGCATGCATCAAAACACATATAAAACCAAAGTTGAAAGTTATACTTACCTTAGTTTCAGCATTGTTCTCACACAAGTATAGTCATGGTCAATCACAGAGCATTGTGCATTGTTCAAAGTTCTCATATACTCTCTCCCCCTTTTTGTCACAAAACTTAGCCAAAATTACAAAATTTAAGGAGAGTTAAAAACTAAAAAGTTTGAGAGCTAAAACTAAACGTAAAGAAAACTAAAACTTGAAACCTGCACAAAAAAACAAAAAAAAAGATTAGCCATGAGATCAAGCTAAATCCGAACTGTCTCAGCTGGTATGATCCAGCTTGTTCAAAATTCCTTTCAGCATTTGTGATATTTTGGAACATTCCTTTCTCATTTGTTATTGTTCAGCGACAATTTGCTGGAGATCTGTCGCCAATCTCTCTTGGTCAGCAGATAGTCTTCTTTGTTCCTGATGAACGGAGGCCAATATGGTAGCTTCTGGAGTGTTTCTCCTTGAAGTCGATGGACGAGGTGGAGAAGCAGATGGTGCATCCTGGCCTTCAATCCATGGAGATTTACTACGTTGAGTTCCAGGAAGTGAGCGTGCTCTGGTAGGATGCTCTTTAAGCTGAATTCCACTACCTTTGACCTTGTTCCGTCTTGTATATTGTTTAGTCGTTGAGGCAGATTTCATCTGCGTTTTATTCTTCAAATATTTCCTGTCGTCCTCATCAACTTTTTGTTGAACTTGTTTCAGGAAGTCTTCCCAGTCTTCTTCTTCGAACTCAGAGCTGTCTTGACCACCAGTTCTTGTCTTGTCGCGCGTTGAGTCATCTTGTTCCTTTTTAACAGTCGCACGTGTGTGCACCATTGCGACTAGCAGAAAGATGATCCATGAAAACTCTATTGCTCTTTGTGCTTTAAGAAGGAAGTGCCCTGTGAAGACCAACTCAAGAACACGAAAAATTGTTAATTTTCAAAAATTTGAAAAATTGTACCCAAACAATCATAATCGTGTAGGGAGACTAGGGATCAAATTAGTTTTGCAAAAAGAATTTTAAAAATAGATCAATTCCATGATTTTCAAAAATTCTCAAAAATATGCCCTAAAACCGAATTTTTAGAAATCGAAGGCTAAAAATCCGTTTATCATGAGAAAACCTAGCATATAATCAAAACTAATGTTCCCAGAGTTCTTATTTCAAAAGAAGTTTGATCAAAATCCAATCACAAACGACCAAGATATGAAATTTTCAACACGTTTTGAGAGAAAATATGAAAAACTGTGAAAAACCGAGATTTTGATCAAGATAACTTACTTTGAAGTGAAGAGAATGAGTTTAGAAGGCTCCAAGATCTTTGCTTTTAAGAGAGAGAAACTCAGGAGATTTAGAAACGAAAACTTGTGATGAAATAAAAATCAAAAACCACTTCGTTTCATATAAACCCTAGCCGCGGTCCGGACTGCCCGAAGAATGCAGTCCGGATCGACTACCCGCAGGATTTTCCTGCGTTCGGGGTCCGGATCGGCTTGTCCAGTCCGGACCGGCTCCAAACTTTTTCTTCAGAAAAATTCAGAAAAATTCCAGAAAAGCTAGAAAAAGTATGTAAGCACTTTTGTGTATCAACTTTAAATGAAAATCATCGTTTCATACAACAAGAAATAGATTATGCCAAATCTATCAAGAATATTCAAATAACGAAACAAAAATTTATAAAAATTAAAATCCCTTAAAGTTGAACAACTTCAATCACATCTAACATGATCTTATGAGTAATGCCCTTATCAAATCATCAATTTGGTAAAGAAAATGAAATACCAAGATCAATAGATGTTTGAAATCCCAGATGAGTTAGATAATATATCTAGTCAATTTATTGTAAGGAGTGGCTCTTTGAGCATCTTTCAATAAAATCCCCACCTTATACCAACCATCGAATTTGACAGAGTCAAGTATTCCAAAAAACATTTTATTTAATCAACTCGAACATCCATGCTTGGTATACATGTGGTAGCTGCACACAGTACTCGGACGACCGAGGTGGTAGCTCTTTCCTCCATGTGGTGGTAGTTTTCACACTCCTCATTGGGATGTAACTCTTTCCACATCTTTTGAGCATATTACATTTCTTTGACTCCCCCTCAATTGGCTATCAATTATTTAAGATATAAGGTATTCAACCAAAAATTGATCTCGCATTCATACTCGACTAAATAGTCAAATAAGATAAAAACTATACCAAGAGATCATTGGGAGAGAAATTGACTTTGATCACTTTAAGAAATGACTTAATTGACATAAATGATCATTGCATCAACTGAAATATTATGATATCAAAAGCATAATAAATTTCTAAATATATAAAAGGATGCAGTTAAAGTCAATATAACTAATGCTCAATTAATGTTCTACTATACAAACATAGATAAAGAACAAAAACACAAAAACAAAACCTAACCTAAGGATTGGTTTCAAAAAGAGATTATTTCAAGGAAAGCATACCAATTGCCTTACGCAAGTGTATAAATCGTTTTTGATCCAAAGGTTTTGTCAAAAAGTCAGCTAATTGATCCTCAGTTGAAATGTAGGAAAGTTGAAGAACATTTGATTCAACTAGCTCTCTAAGAAAATGATATCTAAGTTCAATGTGTTTTGTTCTAGAGTGCAACACAGGGTTTTTGGAAATGTTTATAGCACTGGTGTTGTCACAGAGAATCGTTACCGAAGTTGCTGAAATACGGAAGTCGCTCAACACACTTTTCATCCAAATGAGTTGGGTTGAACAACTACCCGCTGAGATATATTCCGCTTCGGCAGTCGAGAGTGCAATGCAGTTTTGCTTTTTACTATGCCACGCAACAAGGCAATGGCCAAGATAAAAACATACACCACTCGTACTCTTCCGATCATCCACTGATCCTGCCCAATCGGCATCTGAGTATCCAACAATATCTAGACTTGTTCCCATAGGATACCAAATTTCGAACTTTATGGTTCCTTTGATGTACCGGATGATCCGTTTCACCGCTTTCAGGTGAACCTCCTTTGGTGCTGATTGATATCTCGCGCAAATCCCAACACTAAAGGATATGTCTGGGCGACTAGCCGTGAGGTAAAGTAGACTTCCAATCATTCTGCGATAAAGTTTCTCGTCTACATTCTCACTGAGAGATTCATTTCCTAATCCCTTATTGCTAGTTCCCATTGGAGTCAGAAAATCTTTAGAATTTTCTAAACCAAACTTTTTGACCAACTCCATTGCATACTTGGATTGACACAGATGGATGCCATCGTCACTTTGTTTCACTTGCAATCCAAGAAAATATGTCAATTCGCCCATCATGGACATCTCAAATTCGCTTTCCATGGTTTCAGCGAATTTAGAAGCATCATTATCTCTTGTTGCACCAAAAACAATGTCATCGACATAGGTTTGTGCTACAATGAAGTTATTTTGATAATGCTTCACAAAGAGAGTCCTGTCTGCTCCCCCTCGAGTATAGCCCTTCTCCAAAAGGTGCTTCGTTAACCTTTCGTACCATGCTCGCGGTGCTTGTTTTAGACCGTAAAGAGCCTTTTTCAAACGAAAAACATGGTTAGGTAGTTTAAGGTCTACAAAACCTTTCGGTTGAGCCACATAAACTTCCTCATTTAAAAACCCATTTAAAAATGCGCTCTTAACGTCCATTTGAAAAAGTTTTATTTTAAAATGACAAGCAATTGCAAATAGGATACGAATGGACTTGAGTCTAGCTACAGGGGCGAAAGTTTCATCAAAGTCTATACCTTCTATTTGAGAGTAGCCTTGAGCAACTAAACGTGCTTTGTTCCTGATGATGGTACCATCCTCATTTTTCTTGTTCTTGAAAATCCATTTTGTACCAATCACATTGTGTTGCTTCGGAGGCTTCGTTAATTCTCAGACTTTGTTCCGTTCAAACTGATGGAGCTCTTCCTGCATTGCTTCAATCCAGTAGTCATCCTAAAGAGCTTCATTGACGTTCTTTGGTTCGATTAAGGAAACGTAACAAGCGAATCCACAAACCAACTGTCTCCGAGTCCTGACTCCTTCTTGTGGGTCTCCAATAATGTTAGATTCCGGATGATCCTTGGAGATGCGTAATGTTTGAGGTAACGGAGTACTCGGAGGTACATGAGATGGTTCCTGCACATCAGATAAACTTGAAGAACCATTAGATGCATCATCATTATCGGAAGAATTGTTATGAGAAGATGCATTTGCAGGAGTATCATCATCAAGAGAGATATCAGGGGTAGATTTATCAGATGCAAAGTGGAAAGCTTCATCTACTTTAACATTTATAGATTCTACAATCGCTTTAGATTCTAAGTTAAATACCTGATATGCTCTACTGTTTGTAGAAAAACCCATAAAAATCCCTTTGTCACTTCGAGAGTCAAATTTTCCAAGATTTTCGCGGTCACGTAAAATGTAACACCAACTCCCAAAGATACGAAAATATTTGATGTTTGGTTTTCTACAAAACCATAGTTCATATGGTGTATTTAAAGTTCCCGGGCGCAAATAAACTCGATTAATAACATAGACTGCAGTGTTCACAGCTTCAGCCCAAAAATATAACGGTAAATTCCGGCTATGAAGCATAACACGTGCCATCTCTTGTACAACCCTGTTTTTGCGCTCGACTACACCATTCTGTTGAGGTGTATAGGGTGCTGAGAATTCATGTTTAATGCCGTTGGAAGTGCAAAAATCAATGAATTTAGAATTTATGAATTCTCCACCTCTATCACTTCTAACACGAATGATCTTTTCATTCTTTTCAATCATAATACGATGGCAAATCTCGTGAAAAGAATCAAAAGTATCAGCTTTCTCTTTTAAAAATGCTACCCATGAGTATCTAGAGAAATCATCAACCAATAAGAAAATATACCATTTACCTCCCAAAGAAGGTTGACGAACCGGCCCCATTAAATCCATATGCAGTAATTCCAAGGGCCGTTTAGTACCAACGTGGTTCAAGTTCTTGTGTGCAGTCCTGGATTGTTTTCCCTTTTGGCAACCACCACACACAATGTTTTGTTTAAGTGAAAGATTTGGAACCCCCTTGACCACGTCTTTGTTTGAAATTCTAGCAAGTTCCTTAAAATTTATGTGACCTAGCCTTTCATGCCAAAGTGTTTCATTATTCAAAGAGGCTAAGTTACAGTTTTCAGAAATTTTATTGGGAACAACATAACAATTGTCTCTTGTTGCACCAAAAACAATGTCATCGACATAGGTTTGTGCTACAATGAAGTTATTTTGATAATGCTTCACAAAGAGAGTCCTGTCTGCTCCCCCTCGAGTATAGCCCTTCTCCAAAAGGTGCTTCGTTAACCTTTCGTACCATGCTCGCGGTGCTTGTTTTAGACCGTAAAGAGCCTTTTTCAAACGCAAAACATGGTTAGGTAGTATAAGGTCTACAAAACCTTTCGGTTGAGCCACATAAACTTCCTCATTTAAAAACCCATTTAAAAATGCGCTCTTAACGTCCATTTGAAAGAGTTTTATTTTAAAATAACAAGCAATTGCAAATAGGATACGAATGGACTCGAGTCTAGCTACAGGGGCGAAAGTTTCATCAAAGTCTATACCTTCTATTTGAGAGTAGCCTTGAGCAACTAAACGTGCTTTGTTCCTAATGATGGTACCATCCTCATTTTTCTTGTTCTTGAAAATCCATTTAGTACTAATCACAATGTGTTGCTTCGGAGGCGACGTTAATTCCCAGACTTTGTTTCGTTCAAACTGATGGAGCTCTTCCTGCATTGCTTTAATCCAGCAGTCATCCTGAAGAGCTTCATCGACGTTCTTTGGTTCGATTAAGGAAACGTAACAAGCGAATCCACAAACCAACTGTCTTCGAGTTCTGACTCCTTCTTGTGGGTCTCCAATAATATTAGATTCCGGATGATCCTTGGAGATGCGTAACGTTTGAGGTAACGGAGTACTCGGAGGTACATGAGATGATTCCTGCACATCAGATAAACTTGAAGAATCATTAGATGCATCATCATTATCGGAAGAATTGATATGAGAAGATGCATTTGCAGGAGTATCATCATCAAGAGAGATATCAGGGGTAGATTTATCAGATGCAAAGTGGAAAGCTTCATCTACTTTAACATTTATAGATTCTACTATCGTTTTAGATTCCAAGTTAAATACCCGATATGCTCTACTGTTTGTAGAATAACCCATAAAAATTCCTTCGTCACTTCGAGAGTCAAATTTTTCAAGATTTTCGCGGTCACGTAAAATGTAACACCTACTCCCAAAGATACGAAAATATTTGATGTTTGGTTTTCTACAAAACCATAGTTCATATGGTGTATTTAAAGTTCCCGGGCGCAAATAAACTCGATCAATAACATAGACTGCAGTGTTCACAGCTTCAGCCCAAAAATATAACGGTAAATTCCGGCTATGAAGCATAACACGTGCCATCTCTTGTACAACCCTGTTTTTGCGCTCGACTACACCATTCTGTTGAGGTGTATAGGGTGCTGAGAATTCATGTTTAATGCCGTTGGAAGTGCAAAAATCAATGAATTTAGAATTTATGAATTCTCCACCTCTATCACTTCTAACACGAATGATCTTTTCATTCTTTTCAATCATAATACGATGGCAAATCTCGTGAAAAGAATCAAAAGTATCAGCTTTCTCTTTTAAAAATGCTACCCATGAGTATCTAGAGAAATCATCAACCAATAAGAAAATATACCATTTACCTCCCAAAGATGGTTGACGTGTTGGCCCCATTAAATCCATGTACAAAAGTTTCAAAGGCCGTTTATTACCAACGTGGTTCAAGTTCTTGTGTGCAGTCCTGGATTGTTTTCCCTTTTGGCAACCACCACACAATGTTTTGTTTAAGTGAAAGATTTGGAACCCCCTTGACCACGTCTTTGTTTGAAATTGTAGCAAGTTCCTTAAAATTTATGTGACCTAGCCTTTCATGCCAAAGTGTTTCATTATTCAAAGAGGCTAAGTTACAGTTTTCAAAAATTTTATTGGGAACAACATAACAATTATTTTCAGATCTAACCCCCTTTAAAAAGAAAACATGGTCCTTATCAGTTACAACACATTCAACAGATGAAAAATTAACTGAAAAACCATTGTCACAAAGTTGACTGATACTTATGAGGTTAGTCTTAAGGCCATCAACAAATAACACATTATTCAGAATCGGGCCATCTAGAATAGCTACTGTTCCTTTTCCAACAATTTTGGAAGACCGACCGTCTCCGAAAACTACAAGTCCTCCGGAGATTTTCTCAAAATTTTGAAAGCAGTTTTTGTTACCGGTCATGTGACGGGAACAACCGCTATCCAGATACCAAGACGAATTATCATATGCATGCAAGGAAATATTAGTAACAAGACAAGGGAAGATTTCACCTTTGCGTACCCAAACCTTTCGAGTTTTGGTGTACATCGGAAATGATTGTGAAGTTGATACCTTTGGTGAAAGCGTCTTGATTGATCCATCGCTTTTCCTTGACGTCGTCGTCTTGTTTGATGAACTACCGATGTTCTTTCCTTTTGAAAGATCCTTCTTTGATTTGCGGGAAAAGAACTCATTGGTAGTATTTGCAAGATGTGCTTGATTTGATCTTTGCGCTCCATTCTTGCAATTTCTTCTTATGTGCCCTGCATAACCACAACGAAAACATACCTTTGTTCTAGACGATCCCGAAGAGGGGGAAGTAGGTCTGTTGTCGTTGCTTGTCGTCAATTCCGGTGTCGGAGGAGGAGATACCGACTGAGGCACAAAAACTGTCCCAACCGAACTAAAATTGTCTTTAGTTTGATTGTATCCGAGGCCGAATTTGTTTGTTTGACTAAGACCAAGAATCTTATCCAACTTACTCCTTCCAGAAGAAAATTGCTTTAGATCATCCTTGAGTTGGAAAATGGTCTCCGTCATTTCCAATTTTTCCTGTCGAGCCTCACCGTAGAGCTTCAAGAAGTAATTCGCTTTGTTCACCATATCTACATAATTCTTCTCGAAATGCTCATTGGACTCTTGAAGGGAAACATTTACTTTAATCAGATTATCCCTTTCCACTTCAAGAGCGTTTGAGAGAGAAGATGCCCTTTTTGCTTCTTCTTCGAGATCCTGCAATCTCCCTCTCAAACTCTTGTTTTGCTTTGCCAGTTTTTTTGAATCCCTCAAAAGCTTGTGGTAGGCAAGAGCAAAGTCTTCACCTTCCGAATTATCCGATTCATCGTCCGTTGCAATCTTTTCAACAGTGGAGTTAGACAGTGAGTCGGATGTACTTGCCAGTAAGCACATGAAGGGTGAAGATGTGGACGCGTGGAATGCCGTTGCGTTGTTCTCTTCATCACTGGAAGATGACTCATTTGACGTTGAGGTGTCATTCCAAGTGACGGCTTGCATCGCCTTCTTCTTGGACGGATTCTTATTTGGACACTCCGTTGAGATATGGCCGTATCCTCGGCACTTGAAGCATTGGACTTGTCCTTCTGAGCTTTTCTTATCCTTTGAAAAACTTTCTTGCTTTCTTGACTTTTGGCTTGAAAAACCTTTGCCTTTCTTCCACTTTCCGGAGGATGAAATTTTACTTGAATTACCCCTTCGAAAGTTTCGGCAGAAATTTCTTGTCAAGAGAGCAAGCTGCTTCTCAAAGTCCTCCATAGATAGGTTCTCGTCATCGTCTGAGGAGGATGAATCCGCGTCTTCTTCTTTTGTAGTTTTCAACGCAAAACCTGAAGACTTAGAAGTAGATACTTTTCCAGAAGAATAGTTAGTAGGAAATGTCATTTCATAAGTTTGTAATGAACCAACTAATTCTTCTACACGGATTTCGTCCGGGTGTTTAATAGTTTCAATGGCCGTAACCTTGGAACGAAATCTTTCAGGAAGAGTTCTTAAGATCTTTCTTACAATTTTAAATTCTGGAATCTTCTCTCCCAAGTTAGCACATGTGTTTACGATGTCATGCAATCGTGTATAATAATCTGTGAATGATTTATTTTCTGCCATGGAAATAGAGTCAAACTTGCTCGTAAGCATTTGCAGTTTTTGAATCTTCACAAGGTTAGTTCCCTCATGTGTAACTTGAAGAACATCCCAGATTTCTTTCGCAGTCTCACATGCCGAGACGCGAGAGAATTCAGTTTAAGACAAGGCATTGAATAAAGCATTGATTCCTTTGCCATTGTAAGAAGATAGATCAATCTCTTCCTTGGTCCATTTCGACCTAGGTTTGATGGTGCGAACATCAGCAATAATTTCAGTTGGATTAGACCATCCTAATTCAATTGATTGCCACACCCGTTCGTCGATGGAAATTAAAAAGGCTTTCATCCGTACTTTCCAGTAGGCATAATTTGTTCCATTGAAAAACGGGGGTCTGTTGATGTTTCCACCTTCAACAATTGTTTACAACCCTATTCCCGCTCTGATACCACTTGTTGGGTTATGTATAATTGGATCTAAATAGAGGAAAAAACACCTAGAGGGGGGTGAATAGGTGTAAACCATAAACACTCAAAAAATCATTGCGCAATAAAACCCAATGCGGAAATAAAAATAACACGCAAGATTTTTACGTGGAAAAACTCCAAACCGGAGTAAAAAACCACGGGACCGATCACACGGCGAAATCCACTAGAATTAAAACACGTACAAGGTGATTTACCGTACACACTTACGACTCAACCTTTTCCATATGCTCCTAGTTGATCTTCTCCGCTCGCTCCGCAACGCTTCTCGAATCCACGATCTGCGTCCAACGCCGAATCCACGGCGTCCAACGTCTAGTCCACGACGTCCGACCGAATCCACTGTCTTCACCCAGTAGCACGTCTCGAATCCACGAACGTACCTCGCTCCGAATCCACGAGAGCGGTAGCACCTTGAATCCACAAGGCCACGCGAGTCCACACGCCGATTTTGGGAAAATCGTTGTTTGGTTTGGTGGTGATGATCCGCCGAATACTTAGATTAGAAATAGATCGGAAATACCATCTAAGTATTCATTAATTTGATTCCACTCAAAATCTGAGTTTAGAAAACCTAGAATCAAATTAATAATATAGAAGAAGAAACATAGAATTAAATCTAGTATTTCCTTTCTTCTCTATATGTGGAATTTTCTATTTCGGCCGTATTTTTCCGTGTTACCCTAAAATGAATCGTAGTGTCTATTTATAGGTTAGAAACCATTGGAAGAAGATAAGCGTAAAAAACTAACCAATTCTGGAATTTTACATGACGACAGTCGGACTTGAATTGACGGTCCGGACTGTTTCAGCGAAACAGACTTTTTCCATAAAAGACGACATTCGGGGTCCGGACTGTAATCCACGGTCCGGACTGTTCATGCAATTTCAACATTTTCACGTTCGGGGTCCGGACTGAAATTTCCAAGATCCGGACTGGAATTGCACATGAACAAGCCTACGTTCGGGGCCCGGACTGAGATCCACGGTCCGGACTCTGAACATGTAAAATGCCCAGTTTTTGATTTTTATGCAATCAAAAATTCATCCAAGTGTTTCTACACTATAAGAAGTCTTCGGATCACCATAAATCTTTAGTTAAACTTACCTGATCCTTTTGAATTCTTCTTTCTTGAGATTGAGGTATATGATTCAAACTTCTTCATCTTCAATCTTCAAGACTTAACCAATTTCACGAAATACGCCAACTCAAATTCCGTAACATGCCGAAGCCGGGAGCGTGAACGGATCACCGTCTCCGACGATTAGAGGTAAACTAGATTTATTTTCGTATAGTTTCGCTCGGTTTTTGGTTTCGGTCTTTCGCGGAGTCTTAGGAGTAGCCGTTTGCTACCCAACGCGTCGCGCTGCGAAGCCCTAGGGCATCGCCGCCGCGACCGTAATATGCGCCGCGTGGGGACGGTGCCTGCGCGGCCGCGGCTAGAGCCGCGCGGGACCAAGGTCCCCGCGTGGCCGCGGCTAGGGTAAGCGCCGCGCGGGGCCGGTGCCTGCGCGGCCGCGCAAGCGCCGCGCGGGGCCTGTGCCTGCGCGGCCGCGCAAGCGCCGCGCGGGGCCAGTGCCCGCGCGGCCGCGGCAAGCGCCGCGCGGGGCCAGTGCCCGCGCGGCCTCGGTAAGTGCCGCGCGGGCGAGCGACCGCGCGGCCGCAGCCAGTGCCGCTCGGGCGGGCGCCCGCACAGCTAGGGCGCGCGCCGCGCGGGGCCATGCCCACGCGGCCGGGCGCCCGCGCGGCGGCGGTGCATGCCGCGCGCGGCCTTGCCCGCGCGGCTGCGGCAGCGCGTGCCGCGCGGGGCCCATGCCCGAGCGGCCACGGCTAATGCCGCGCGGAAGGGCGCCCGCGCTGTTGCGGCGCATGCCGCGCGGGGTGGGTGCCCGCGAGGCCGCGGCAAGTGTCGTGCGGGGCCTGCGCCCGCGCGGCCGCGGCTTGCACCGTGCGAGGCTAAGGTCTTCACGGTTGCGGAGGGTGCCGCGCGGGGTTGGTGCCCGCGCGGCCGCGGCTTGCACCGCGCGGGGCTAGGGCCCGCGCGGTCAAGGCAAATGCCGTGCGGGGCTGGTGCCCACGCGGCCGTACGACCCGCAACGCCGCGGGGGCGGCCGCGTCGCTCGACGCGCGCGGGCGCCACCGCCGGGTCAAGTTGTCATTAGTGTTTTTGAGTTGTTGGGCTCGGTTTATCCACTATTATATTTCTGATCTGACCACGGCTCTTTTGGGGACTACTTCTAGGTCCGGGCGTCAACAGAGAGCAAGGTTCGGTCTCCGGAGTGCACGTTTCGCATAATCGAGGTGGGTAGGTGTTGGTTATTACCGGTGTGGTGTCGTTCCCGGATACTCATTTTGATAAAGTAGATATGTTTGGTAGTTTGACTAACCCCATAGCATGTGAATCTCTTTTTATTATGTTAATCGAAGCGGCTGCGGTCGCAGGAGCGTTATACTATTCTGACTAAAGCGGCTGAGGTCGCAAGGCAATAAATACACTCATATTGCTTACACGCACACCGGCAGTTTGGCCACTGCACAGGGTGTATTTTTCCGTAAAGATGGTAACGTTGTTTTACCCGTGTACCCCACAAGGAGAGGTTAGTGGGGACCCCTCAAGGAGAGGCGACTGCTACTTGGGCAGTGGAGGGGTTGGAGGCACCAAGAAAATGTGTATGGTATTCTGGTGTTGGAGCCCAGCTTGTTTTGGTATTCTGGGTTTGGTGCCCAGCTTGTTTTGTGACAGGGATTTAGCGGGACATGAGGGGGAAGTAAATGCTCCGGTGTATCGGTTTGTCCTTTCAGTTATTGCATTTACGGCTTATATCTACTTTATCAGTCACTGACAACCCACACTGTGACAGGTCCGAGTAGGAGGGGAATTCGGGACGACGGTGAGGCATCAGTTAGAGGACACTAGCCATGAGGGCTAGTAAACGATACGTTCTCTTCTTTCTTTGGTTATTTCTTTTTACTGTGGTTAGTTAAACTGTGATTCATTCGTGTGGTTTCTGATGGATGTTGGAATGAGGATTTCTTCTCTATAACTGGTGAATGTTAGGATGTGTAATCGCGGCTTGTTTTCAAATGTAAACCTGGTTTCAAAAGTGTTTTCAAAGCAGGTGTCGTGTGGGCACCGATTTTAAAACCCGTGGATTTATCCTTTCAAGTTAATGGCCGCTCAAAAGAGTTTGCGAAAACGTTTTGGAAAAACTGGGTGTCGAGTGGGCACCGCTTTCAAACCCCTGGGTTTATGCTATAGTTTCAATATGATAAATGCGACTGTATGATTAAGTATAGTCTCTCCTTATTGTCGTTCATGGTTTGCATGGTTAAAGTATTTGTCGTGCTCGGAACCCCGTGCATATACAAAGGAGGCTCCGCCCGTTTGGGGAGTGAATTTGTATATGTGGCGGGTCTGATGCGCACCGGAGGCGAGGTTCATTTAAGAAAAAAAAAGGATACGTTTTCCACTCTTTTAGAACCTCCGGAGCGTGACAGATCTCTCCGTTTGGTTTCATTGGGACTACATGGTTAAAGTATGTGTTGTAATTGAGACGTCGTGCATATACAAAGGAGACTTCGTCCGTTTGTGGGGGTGAATTTGTATATGTCGCGGGTCTGGGGCGCACCGGTGGGCGAGATTATTTCAAAAAAAAAATATACACGTTTTCTTCCGCTCATTTAGAACCTCCGGGGCGTGACACGCCAGAGCAGCGCCCTGGCGCGCCTGCGTAGCGCTCTTGCGCGCCTGCGCAGCGCTCTTGCGCTCGCCCAGCAAGAGGGGAAAAAAAGAAAAGCGAGGAGGGAAAGAGAGCTCAACTCAAACCACCACCAAAAGCACAGTAACATACCTCTAATGGCTCACGCGAGCGCAGAGCTCCCGTCCGAGCTCTCTCTCGCGACGACCCACGCCGCGGCCGCTGTCTCGGTCGAAGAATCCGCAACTTGACGCGAAGGAGATGCTCCAACTCCGCTGGCAGGGTGCTCCCTCACTTGAGCGCAGAGCAACAATGGTGGCCTTCCTCCTCTCCCACACGTGGCTCCTGCTGGGGAAGAAGAAGAAGAGAAAGAAAGGAATGGGCTAATTAATTTGTGGAGGGAGGGAGAGAGAGTGTGATTGACTGGTTGACTAATGTAAACCACCCACCTCACCTGCCACCACCCCTCACACGCACAACCCAACTTCATGAGAATGCGCGCGCACCTGCGGAAAATCCCCAACAGTCCGGGCGCCCAATCCGAGGGTCCGGTGCAACTGAAAAAAAAATCGCAGATCACACCCGCGATCCAGAAAAAAATCAAAATAAATAAAATAAATCAAAGGAGCTCACCTCGGCTGACTACAGTATTTTTCGGGTGTCTAATAAAATTCCAATATTATTTTTCGGGAGTCTGGAAATTTCCTAAAATACCCGAAAAGTTTTGAAACCTCCAGTTTCAGCTGTTTTGCAATCCCAAGTCCGTTTTTCGCGCCATTTGCGCCTCCAACGGCACTCGCACTAACCGAGCATCTCCAGATGCTCACACGGGCACACCCGAATAGATACTTAGCCCCGGTACTCTACATGGACAATAGAGACCTAGCTCAAAGGAATGTCGGCCGAAGCGTAATAGCGCGCCGCCCCGGTAAGGAAAATTGGTCGCCGAATGGCTCGAAATCCTCCAACTCTTGGAGGTAGAGCACCAGCCGGTCGGACCATCGTGCATAAAATTCCAAACCAGACAATCATGCCCAAGGGCCTTCACAAAAGAAACTCCTTTGAAACTCCAAGGGCTGAAGACACTTTCACCGGCAGGCGTTGAAATGTCGACAAGGTCAGATTGAGAGACTACCCGAAAAGTGAGTGACGAAAAAGCTGTGACTGAAGCATCGTTGTAGAAATAGCATGGGAATCGTCATGAAGGAGAAAGGAGATGCAATGAAAGCTGGAAAGTAGTGGGCCTTTTATAGGCCCGCGAAAAGGAGCAGAATGATAAAAATCGCCCTAAAAAATAGCAGTATTTAATAGAGAAAAACGGCAAAGGATGGTTTCGTCGAAAATCAAGAAAGATCGGCACCTGTTCGCGAATCCCTCGGGCAGTAAGCAGATATCCTGCCAGGATATGGGGATGATTGCTAGACATCATTATCTGTGCCGGAAGTTGACTCGATTTCGATAATCGCCCGAATGGCATATCAGGCGATTGCCGATGGGGCATTATTGAGATTAGAATTTTCGCCACTTAAGGGAACGACATGTGGCGTATGCCGTCGGCTGAGAACATCAGCTGATGAAGGGAAGGGTCAGCCATAGAAGGAGTCGCGTCATGATTCGAACTGATTTCAGTCGCGTGAGAAGGAGACACACGAGGTATGCCATCGGCTGAAGACGTCAGCCGATAGGGGAAGCAGCCAACGAGAAGAGTTTTGCCTCATCCAGGACCGACTTCGGATAGAGAAAGACATCAAACTGCCCGGTCAACCGACGAAGAGAGTCAAAGTCTGCCTTCGTCTGATCAAGCCGAAGAATGAAGGGTTCTGGAAAGGAAGAGTGCGAGATTTAGGGAGCAAATCTCGCAACGGACCTCGAAATGGCAAATGACGTCCAGCATTGGAAAGCGCCGAAGATCACGCTTCGGCGTGATAATAAGGGGATGAACCTGGACGGAAGAACAGCTTCTATCCTACTTGAGAGAGTTTCGACTCAAAAGAAAGTAGTTGAGGATTTCACGATAACTCTCCCCAAATCACGCCGATATTTCAAAATCGGCGTCTGTAAGCATGGTTCGGGAAATGTATAAATATCCAAACCATCGAAGAATAAGAGGTCCTGCAACCTCGTAAGCCAGGACCACCTCCCCGCTTTTCATATCTTTCATATATGCATTTACCGTATTTTCTATGAGTAGGTTTACTTATAATTTCTTCCATTTTCTCCTTGTAACCACTTTCCAATCAATACAAAGTCCTAATCGGCTCCTTAGCCATGTCAAATTATTGTTTCTACTATCTCGTTCGGCTACTCTAGGCTGGACTCGGCCTCTCTCTATCTCCATATCCCGATTAGGCTAATCTAAGCCAGATGGTCGTGAGAGTTTAAGTGAGAAGAACCCGGCCGAGCAGATCCCTCCTCGGCCTGATCGCTTGATCCATTGGCACGCAGCACATCACATTCCAAAGAGTCAACCGAACCACGAGGCCGGTCGATGACCGACAATTTCGGCCCCAACAACGGTAAAGTGAACTTTTCGGTGGATGGACATTACTTGACAGATCATGATAGATCAGTTATATTGATGTTTAGTTTTCCTTTTCTTATCATGTTTGACCTTCGGGTTGGTTTCTTTTACACGTTATTTGGCGACTGTTGATCGCGGGGATTTTGGTTGGATTATGAGTTCGTCATGCTCTTGGCGCTCTTCACGCACACCAGCGGTTTGGCCATCGCAAAGGTGTACTTTTTCGAAGAGGTGGTCTGATTGACCCGTGATCCCTACGTAGTGATTTTTGCGTGAGGGGACCCCCTGTGGATATTGCAGTGTCGCGGCTAGTGTGGATGGGGTTAGTTTGCACCGGTACATCGAGCAGGTTTGTAACAGTGCCTGAGGTTTGTAGACCAACATGGCGGTTATGATTGGGTATTAGCAGCATCTTTCTTTTTACACTGAATGTTGTAGTAGCCGTTTAGTATACTCGTTTACTGTTCTTTGATTATTACCTTTTGCTACTATGATTTCTTTGCATTTAGTATATCATTATTGTTGTTATCTTCTTATCTCTTTATGGATCGTGTTACTCAGTGAGTATGACTTGTCCCCGTCCGCGCATTGTACCCACTGAGAAATGTGATTCAGTTGTGTGTTTCTCATCCCACTATTTTTACAGAACCGATGGGAATGGGGGACAAGACGGTGGTGAGGACGCTGCTTAGCGAGATCTAGTATTTCTTTGTCCGGTTATTACTTTCCCTTATGATTAGTCTAGTTATTCTTTTTGTGGTCGAATAATATGCATGTGGATATTGAGTGAATGATGTGGCTGTTGGAACGATTTCTTTTACTACTGGAACAATATATATCATGGATTTTTTATTTATAATACATGTGGTTTTATGTATGCGTCGTGTGGACGCGGGTTTTCAAGTAAAAAGGATTTGTGAAAATGGTTTTCAAAATTATGCGTCATGTGGGCGCGGATTTCCAAAACCCTATGGATTTATCATCCTTTCAGTTATAAATGCACCAGGTGTGCGTTGTTTTCATGTATCGAATAGTTACGTTTTTACTTTTCGCACTCTGTTTATTTGTTAATTATATGGTTAAACGCGGTTGATGTATGTGTATGCAAAATGTCAACGCCGTGCATATATAGGGGAGACTTTGTCCGTTTATACTAAGAGATTTTGTATATACGGCGGCCTGTGCACGTGCCAGAGCAAAAAAAAAAAAAATTAAAAAGGATTTCGTAAATTACCTTTTTTCGCTTTAAATTGCTCATGGGCGTGACAAAAAATACTAAAATACTCTTCACTGGGCTCCCAGACCACTCACTTCTGGTCCCTCCCATAAGGTTCGGTCCTAGAAGGCTAATTTTCAAGTTTCACGCGGTTAGGGTCAGGACCTTGCTTCCACGAACAAGTCTTTGAACCTTTAGCCCGCTACTACAGTACCACGGACTGGACCTTGCTCATGCATATCTGTCCTCGGGCACGTGAATAGTAATTTCCTGCATCTTTATTTTCTTCTTTTTTTTTTGTTTTATTTTCTTTCCAAATCAAATCCAACGCATCTGAAACTCCTCCTACACATATGAAACACTTTCAAAACCTTCCTCTATTGGAGAATTACAATCTTTTCCTCCAAAATTTTTTTTTTCCTACCAATTCTCCTCTAATCGTTCTGAGTCCGTTCCGAGTCAAGTTTGTGCCGAAGATACTCGGATTCACTAGAAACTTCTCTTGGACTATAGGGATAGCTCTCTGAGCTGTGTTTCACCAAAACTCTGCCATTTTGCAGAAGTTCGGTTCACTACATAACATCTATATACTATGTATTGTTTGGTTGTGTGAATGAAAATTGTGAGTTGTGAAATATAACAGATGATAATTAAGTTGTGCAAATATAAGAAAAACCCTACCCATAAGGACATAGGAATCTCTATATTTGTGACGGATGTGTCCATTCTGTGGGTAAGATTATATTTTAAAAAAAAATTGGTATTTTCCGCTAACTCTATTTTCAAACTTATAACATTTTCTAAAAAGGTTTTACGAAAAGGTCCCTGGAGCATGACAACTTAAGTTTGACTTACGAATTTAAATTCATAAATTGTATTTACAATTTGAATTCAAGATTGAGATAAAATTAATATTTTAAATAATATTTAGAAATGAAACTTATATATATTTAAGGGCTTTTTCTTATTTACCCCTAACTGCAATTAAAAATTTTCAAATTTATCCTCAAATTATCAAAATACCCTTCTAAAAACCAATCCCATTAGTAAACCCTAGGGGAAATGGGGATATTTGGAGGAATTTTTTAAAATCAACAAGGGTATTTTGGTCTTCTAAGGAGTAAATAAGATATTTTTTAAGTTTTCAAGGGCATATTAGAAATTATCCCTATATTTTAATCACAAACTCAAACTACAAATTTGAATTCAAATTTAAATTTCTAGTTTTGAAATTACAGTTGATTAAAATTTATATTCATAGATTGAACTTCAAATTTGATTCAAATTGGAACTTGCAATTTGGGTTTAAATTGCTTATTGGTGTTGGTGTGAATGGTCATCGAATTGAAGGTGTTTCTTTCTCGTTTTTCTCAAGAATCATAGTTGGTGGGAATCACCTCGGATGGTTTCTTTTTCAACGGAATGGGAATTTTAATAAAGATCTAACAAATTAAAAAACAATAATGGGAGTTGTGCATTCCAATTCCCTTTCTTGATCGAAAGTTTTTCAAACCAAGCATGTATAGGAAAGAGGAATTAACTTGCTTCGAATTATATATATATAACTAAGAAATAATTTTATTAGTTTGGCGTCTAGAGGATTTTTTGTTACTCATCATATACGAATTCTACTTGGTATGATACCTATCAAATAGTTCGAAGATGTTTATTTGTAGTTGAAAGTAAATTAACTTGTGGCACAATATGCAGCTACTAAAATCTAGCCAAGTTAATTGTTTCCCACATGACACTCATTCTAAAATATTTAGGATCATTCTCAAGGGCTTGGTTGCGACTTTGGTTTCAATGTAGTGATTATCTCTACAATTTACTCATTATTTCCAACTTCTATGATTACTCAATCACAAACAGGCAACAAAATCAGAGATTAGGTTATACATTGCTCTTGTCACTAAATTTACTTCACCTCAAGAACCTTAATTAGCTAAACCTCTTCTTAAAGCCATAGCCCCACTAAAGGTATCTGCATATGCTTTTCAACAATAATTTCTAGTTTAACGTGCACCCATCTATCAACACTTATAAGCATAATTTTAAATTTCGGCACACGTTAACTTAATTCACGGGTTAGCTAAATTCCTTAATTAATTTACATGACGACAATTATTAATTACAAGCTTAATAAATTAACCTATAGATATTCTAGAGGGTAGACTATTGTGTAGGTTAAGTTTCCATGTCATGAAGAGTAAAGTATGCCAAAAGAATCACTTTACATAACTTTCAAGTGAAATCCAACCAATCTCAAGTTAACAATTTATGGAGTAGGTAATGTCACTAGGACAGAAGTGTATATTATAAAGTTTCTTGCCCACATTGCTTGGATTGTCAACATGTTTTCAACTCATTCCAATGCATGATATCAACTTCAATAATTGAAGCACACTTTATTTCTAAAATCTTAATGGAGTCTTAAAAAAAAAACATTTATTATAAAGAAAGACAGACGGTTACTATGCATGTTGTTGCTTATGTATTGATTGAGGAAGTGGGTGATGTCATCTTGTGCTAATTGTTTTGTTAACTAAACCTATTGACGGATAGGGATGCGAATTTTCTTAAGTAGTACAACTTGGTTGGGCCTACATACGATTTGGATGATCGTAAATGTTTCCATCTGTATCCTCGACAATTAATAACAAACATAGGGTCATTAATTATAATTTTTTTAATGTGTAGAGGCAGTGCTTTTGAATTGCAAAGTGGAGACGACTGCAACAATAAAAGCAAGTCGATCTATTAGAACTCGAGTAATGTTGTCCTCGTCTTCGTAATCACAAAGACAAACGATTATTGCCTGGACCTAGTCCAGCCCATCAGTTGTGGACTGTTTACTTGATTTGCCCTCTTTCTTCTTTAATAACCATTGCAATTAACAAAACAAGCAAAATAAAATTATTTAAGATCAAGACTATAACTCACTGAATGATAAAATTAAAGTAGATAAATGTATGATGGAAGGCGATCACTAAGAAGTTATATATGTACTAATTTAAGAAAGAAAGATAATGGAATAGTACTTTAATTTCTTTTACTAAATTATGCATTGTTTCTAAGGACTTGCTTCAATGTCTAGACGCAACCCTGCATAAAATTTGCATTAATCAATTTTGAACCCTATCATTCATTTGTTGTGTCAACAAAATTCAAAAATTGGGATAATTGGTGTGGTGACCCAGATCTTTGCAGGGCTTCTACAGTGTGACCAGCAGCTTCTGGAAGCCTACGTGGCATGTCGGCGGTGTTCGCGCGCCAATTTGGACACAAGAGATGGACTCGGGGCTTAAAATGGATCTCGTAGGTAATCGGGGGACCCCATCGGATGTTTAGAACAGTTTACGCGATGAGTGGATATCAAATTTAGGCTCGGCGCGGAATTCGGATTAAAAATACCTTTCCGGGAGCCTCCGGCAAATTATAGGATTGGAATTTGGCAAAATGGACGCCGGATTTGGAATCAGCGCGCGAAAACGGTCAAGATGGGCTAATTACTTACTGTTTTTGAGCTTGCGGGTACTGTTCATGCCGGAACAGTATTTTCGGCGATCGCCGGCGGCGGCCGGCGGCGGCGGGCAGCGTCGGCGGGCGGCGGCGCAGCCTCGGGCAGGCGTTTGGCGGCCGCGGGCAGGCGGCTGAGGGCGCGGGCAGGCGGCTGAGCGCGCGGGCAGGCGCGCGGTCCACCGCAGAGGTCGTGCACCGGGGGCGGGCCACGTGGCGCTCTCCGGTTGGCCGGTTCAGCAGGCGCGGTTCACTGAAATTGGGCCCGGGTGCACGGTAGACCGGGTGGACACGTGGCGTGAGGTGATTGGTTCGGTGTTGTGCTCCCGGTCCACGCAACCGGTGGAGTGGGTGACCGGGGCAGGTGGCCGTACGGCGGGGCAGGTGGCCGTACGGCCCGGGTCAGCCGCGACGTGCGCGGTCCACGGCGCGACGTGCGTGGTGCACGGGTTGCCGGGCCACGTGTCGCGTCGCCATTCGCGGGCGCAGGTGCACCGGGTGCAGTGGGGGCCTGGGGGAGTAGTGGACTGGACTGTGTGGTGGGCCGGGCCGCACTGTGCGCGCCCGGAAATTTCCGGGCGCCCGAAAATCCGGGCTTAATGGGAATTATCCCAATTGTTTTCCTCAGCCTATTTAAAGGCAGCTCGAGCCTCTGTTTTGGGGCTTTTTCTCCCAAACCACACCTCCTCTGCCTGAGCTCCCTTAAGCTAAGTTTTTCACCTCTAAGTGCTTGATCTTCCTGCAGAGTTTTGGGATTTTTGGGGGCACGAATCCCGAGGTTCCCCATTTTACGGTGCGGCGCGATGTTGCTTTCTAGTGTTCTTCTTCGGCGCAGCGACAGTGTTTTGGCTCCCCTGGGCTACCCCGAGCTCCTTTTTCTGTGATTCTTGCGCCGACAGACTCCTAAGAGGTAGGGCTTCATCTTTCGTATTGATCGCGCTTTCCCGTTGCGAGTTTTTGGCACGGATCCAGAGGCAACACTGTGACCCTTTTTCTGTTTGGCTTTGTGGGACAGCATCGAGGTGTTTTGGCCATATCTTTGCGCACAAGCGTCAGCCGGAAACGAGCTTATACAACTTTTTCATCTACAGATCGCAAGGAACGCGCTCGTATTTTTCTTGGATTTTTCTGAGATTTCATCAGAGGTGAAAATTACTGTTTTCTCAGTGAACAGTGTACAGTTTTAATACAGATTTTTGTATGAGTGTACCCCCTTGCCGAATTTTTATCTTGACTTACCGAACTCCGATTTGGGCGTGCAAGGTACCGTTTCGAAGCTATCGACGTAAGGATTGCTGTGATATTTTTATTGGAATTTTCTGGGCACTATCTGCAGGTGATAATTTAACAGTTCAGAATTCGAGGTTGTATGTGGTTTTAAGTGCTATATTTGGGAGCCTAGTGTAATTAGTGGACTTTGTATTGTGCCAGGAGTGTTACGGGTGTGCTGAACTTATTGGAGCAAGGGATTAGAGTTATTTGGTGTTTTCAGCTGTTGGGCTTTGGACAGTCAGCTTTTCAGGTGGGTGCCTTATTCCCGGAACCGGTGGACGGTTCTCTAAATTTTCATATGTTAGCATTGCATGCAGGTGAATGGTACAATAGCTGGGATTGATCGGTAAGTTTAACAATGAGGATTTTATGGAAATTGCAAGTGAATTATTCACAGTATGACAATGGTATTAATCAAACAGTCATGTTGATGATTAGTGAAAGCTTATCTAAGGCAAGGATACCCTATATGATTAATTATCATGCCATATTAGCACATAACCTTTTATGAGGATGGTTTATGCATTGGGATAGGATTATGTAGTTATGTGCAGGTTCTACTCTGAGGAGCCATTATGGATTGAGAATTATGGACAGGTATGGTCATTGATAATTTTGGCATGAGGTTTATTTCTTTATTCTTCTTGAGGACAAATGCATGCTTGTATGGACATATGTGTATGGACATATAGTTAGGCCATCTTTTACTGCTGCACTACATATTGGAATTTGACTTAGGAGAAACCATGATTGCTTTCTTTCTCCTTTTTATTTAGACTTTTGAGTCATGTTGCTCGGGTTCGAGCAGAGGTTTGGGATAGTGTAGCTGGGACCTTAGGGTCAGAGACAGGGTGTGCTTGATTGTGGATTGTGGGTTATTGCGGCAACCGCGGACAGTAGGCGGTTGACCGGATCTTGATTAATTTACCCAATTGTGGATTGTGGGTTATTGCGGCAACCGCGGACTGTAGGCGGTTGACCGGATCTTGATTAATTTACCCAATTGTGGGTTGTGGGTTATTGCGGTGACCGCGGACTTTGGGCGGTTGACCGGATGTTGACTATTGCATCAGATTGGGTATCAGATTTGTTCTAGTGGATGGTGTTTCCCACTTTTTGAGTACTATTGCATCAGATCGGGGTTTTGTTAGTGGACGGAGTTTCCCACTTTGATCATAGTCTTGATCCAGTCCTGCTATTATGAGACAATGGTTACAGAGATACTCGATACAGTGATGCTTGATACAGTGATACTTTACTCGTGTGGGTCGCTCCCCTCGTGTGCCACTCCGGAGTAGGCTTTCCACGGTGTGAGCGCCGGGCACCAGGCAGGGTTCTTGAGTTCGACAGCAGAGCAGGCAGTACCAGTGATTACTGGTCTATCGATTGGGTTTGTTCAGGCAGATACTTTTTGTTACACTCGTGCCTGGGGGACCGAGTGGAGTCTAGTAGCTTTGTTTAGACCAGTGCTTGTATTGTTGGGAACCGTTCGGGGTTTGACGGTGGTCCCGTGGTCGTTGTGAGTTCTTTGACCATTGTGTGAGAGGTTGAGCATCTTGAGTCCATCCGTTCTGAGAGAGAGAGCATGGATTATGACTATAGCCTGCATGAGCCACAACTCAATAGCGAGTTAGACCGTTTGGACGCCCTACGTAATTCCTGCCCGTCAGCGGGAGGTGGTTGTAGGTGGGCGCAGGTTTGACTGGACCCGATGTGGCAGTCAGCTCGATTGGGTCAATTGAGCACCTCGTGTGCGAGTGTTGCATATCTTCATCAGAGTTTCCCCATTTGAGCATTTGGATAGAGGCATGGTAGCTGTAGAGTGTTTCCAGCTTCTTCTTTCAGTTTTACTGCATCAGTTATCTTTTGCCTCTAGTAGTCTTGGTGGGCAGATCGTCGGGCCTTGTGGCGATACCCACTGAGAACTCCCTTATTGCGTAGTTCTCACGCCCGTTGGGGTTTTCCCCCTTTGTCCTTTCTCCTCTTTGTTTTGCAAAGTCTTGGCGGGTGTTGCCGTTCTGTGGTTGCTGTGCGTGGTGAGGGAGTAGCGAGCTAGATCCAGACCCATCTTTGGAGAGTAGCGGTACCCCCTTTGGAGGAGATCTTCAGTATAGTCGGTAGATTGGTATTTATTTCCTCTTTTGAGAGACTGATGTAGTGAGGATATGATGTATTGAGAGCTTGTACACTGATGTTTTATTTGAGATATCTCCCTGTTGAGCTATGAGTTTTGTACTCGAGGTTAATGTTTGATTATCATTTTTGGGAGATGGACCTTGTTGTTTTATCTTCAGTTGTACAGTGGTTGATTTTATTCTACAGCAGTTTTATCTTTTAGCTCTGATACCACCTAATCTGTCACGCTCCGGGGTCGAAACTGCGACCCGGGCTCGCCAACAGATCCGCCACCTATGCCAAACCCTCATAGGTGAAGCGTCCTACCTGCAAAAAGAACTACAGCTAACAGATATCAGCTGTAGCTGTGTTTTGTCTTATGACGGTTGCAATGATGGACTTCTGAGATGCTGGGGATCGGGCGGACCCCGATGGCAGTATCAGTGTCTATATCAGAGTAGCGCAACGGTAGCGTGGTTTTGTTGTCTGCGGAGGATCGTATCTGTTGCCTCAGCGTGAGCAGAGACAGAGGTCGTGCTCCCTTGTGATTGATGGGATATTTTCTGATGGACTAAGCGACAACCGCTTGCATCGTGTGGATGAGCTTGTGCCGCCTGGTTGGAGGGCGCCACGGCAGTGGATCGGGTTGTTGCAGGTGTGATTTCATCACCGCAGTCGGAGTTAGTGTACCTCGCTTTCCGGCATGGACTAAAGGCAGAGTTATTACCACGTGCACTAGAGGTACAGAATACCATCGGTTTTATGCATGTGAAGGAGGCTTGTGGGTTTTGTTCAGTGTCGTTGAGACCATGAGTTATACCAGCAAACCTCTTGATATGGGTGGCAGTTCGATGTTTTGACCCAGTGCTTGGGATTGGTTGGCACGGCACCACTGGATGGTTAAGTGCAGAGAGGGTGCTGATTGTGACTTTTGCGAGGCAGACAAAGGAGGCTTGTTATGGGGAGATTGTTCGAGCACACAGGGTTTAGCGACTGTGTGAGAGGAGCTTATGGTGGCGCCGGGACCAAAGGATATTTCTATTGCTGCGAAATCCCGGGTGTGAGTCCACTCGAGTTGATGATTATGCCGCCTGTTAGGGAGAGTTTGATTGCGGTTGACGTGGTTCTGGAAACCGCGCCAACCTCAGTAGCACCACTTGGATTATCGGTAAGAGCTGGGAGAGTTGATCGCACCGGTGCAGGGATCTGTTGAATAGAGGGTCTGTTTGACCTAGTGCCACGTCGTTGATACACGACGGTGAGAGCCCTTTGGGATTGGAGTCCGGGCAGGTCCAGGTATTATTTAGAACCTTTTGAAGGAGCTATATTCCGGCAGTTATTGTTTGATGCCTGCGCCAATTTGGAATTTCAGCTGAGGGCATTGTCTAGATGGTGTTCAGGACACAGTAGGGGCATTACGAGTACAGTGAAGCCAATGGATTGACTAATGCCCTGTTGCCTCTAGATTGAGGAATTCTGTGTTTCAGTTGGCCTTGAACGGTTTGATAGCGGCATCCTCCAGGAATATTTTGGTTTTACCCCCTCCCTGAGTGTTTAGAGCTTGTGCAGCATTTGTATATGGTGTGACAAGATCTGTGGGGAAGAAGCTTTTTGCCATGTCGTTGTGGTGCAAGTTTTAGCTTCGAGAGCATATCTTCCTAGATTACTTCTTCTAGCCGAAGGGGCGGCGGTGGAAATTCGGCCAAAGTGGATGCTATTTAAGACTGGCCGAGATCGACGGTCATTGTTGGGGTGAGGAGTTTTTGGACCGGATAGTGCCAGCAGAGCTTGATGACCGGGTGATGAGATTGGTACCAGCGCCGATTCTAACCTAGTCAGTGGTGGGAGATGGATTTGTGAGTTATAGTGATACCTTCTGTAGTGGCTGTAGAGCCACCATTGGATTTTGTGAGCATCCAGTATCACCCCGACAGAGCCACTGTGGTGGCGGATGCCTGGAGCAGAAGAGCTATTTGGGAGTCGAGTTTGACGGTTCCATAGCTGGCACTGTGTGGGGCCATCCTTGTGTGCAGGGTTTGAGTTGAGTCCCTGAGGATCCCTTTTGATGAGAGGCTGCGGCTGAGCAATCCACTGTGAGGACCTGGATCCCCACGACGAGATTACTGGATCATCTACAACTCCCTGAGGCCTATGTGGCGTGTTGGTGGGATTTGTGCCCCAATTGGACATTAGTGTTGGGCTCAGTGTGTTAAATGGATCACGTGGGTGATTGGCGGACCCCGTCGGAGTTCCAGAAGTGGTTTCGCGCGCCAAGGATATTTAAATTGGACTCAGTGCGAAGTTTGGACCAAGGATTACCTTTCCGGATGCCTTCGGCAAATTTTGGAGTTGGAATTTGGCGAAATGGACATCAAATTCGGATTCAGCGCGCGAAAACGGTTAAAACGGACTACCCACTTGTCATTTTTGAGCTTCGGGTACTGTTCACGCCGGAACAGTGTTTCCGGCGGCGGCGGCAGCGGCGGAGCGGCCGCAGACAGCGCGGCGGACGGTGGCGCGGGCCGCCCGGTCCACGCGGCAGGCGTGCGCCGGGGGCGGGACGCGTGGCGGCTCGGGAGTGGGCCGGTCCGCGGGGCGCGGTCTACGGGGGAGTGCGGGGCGCACGGTGGACCGGGGGTGACACGTGGCATCACCCTAGAGGTGGGTTCACGGCTGATGGTCTACGCAGTTTTCGGGATGGCTCATGGTTTGCGGTGCACCGGGCTTGGACACGTGGCAGGTTGGCATTGGTTCGGTCCACATGATTGCGTGCACCGGGTTCACTAGGCAGAGGCTTGACACGTGGCATTCTCCTATTGGTGGGGCTACTGTGCGCGGCAGGGTGGCAGGCGGCGGCGTCAGGCGCGGTCGGGCGGCTTCCCGCGCTTGGGGAGGACACGTGTCGGCGTCTGGGGGCGCCACGTGTCGCGCGGGGAGCGGCTGGTGTTGCTGTCGCCTGTTTGGCGGATGACGTGGAGGCCCAGGGGACTTCCGGGCTGCTACAGTGCGCGCCTTTGGGGATTTTCGGGCTGCTACAGTACGCGCCCGAAAGTGGCATGCGCCCGGAAATGGGGACATGGCCGGTATTTTCCCAATTGTTTCTGCAGCCTATAAATAGCGATCCGAGCTCTCTTCTTCTCCCTTTTTCCACCATTTCCGAGCCTCTTCTCGCCGGGGTGCCTTCAGCAAAGTTGATCCTCGTGTTTGGCTGCATCTTTCTGCAAAGTTTTGGGATTTTTGGTGGCACGCATCCCGAGGTTACCATTTTTACGGCGCGGCGCGACGCTCGTTCGTTTGTGTTCTTCTTCGTCGCATTTCGGTGCGAGGACTCCCCCGGCTTTCTCCGACCTCCGAATGAGGCGATTCTTGCGCCGTTGGCTTCACGACTGGTAGGGCTATGTTTCCCATGTTTACTGGTTTTTCCCATTCCGAGTTTTTCATGGGTCTTTCGGATCATCTTGTAACCCCTTTTTCTGGGCGGAGTTTTGGGACAGCGGTGCGGTATTTTGGCGATATCTTCGCGCACAGGCATCGGATTGGGGCGATTCAAGAGGCGATTTGCATCTACACATCACGAGGAATATGCCCAAATTTTCTTGGAATTTTCTGAATATTTCTCGAAGGTGAAGATTATTTGTGAACAGTAATTGTTGCTACAGTTTTTGAGTGTAGTTTGATTCGGGGTGGTTCCCTTGTCCGAATTGTTTCTCCGTGTAGGAAGCTCGGAATTGGACGTGCATGTACTCGTTTCGAAGGTATCGACGCGAGGATTACTGTGGTATTTTTATTGGATTTTTCTGGGCACTTGCAGCAGGTGAAGTATGCGCGGCTTTGGGACTGATTTTCAGATGGTGTATGTTTGGTTAATTTTGGGATTAAAAGTGTAATGTTAAGCCTTATTGTTGTACTCAGGGGTGTTTTCAGCTGTTTGAAGCCGAGGCTTTCGCGACTTGTACCGTGGGTGTTATGTTGGCAGATTTTGGACCGCGGGCGTCTACCCTCTTCACCGACTCCAGGTTTGCCTTGGATTGAGCACTTCAGGTGGGTAAGCTTAATTTAGTAACTGTATAAGGTTTTTATATCATGGTGAATGTAAATGCACATGTGGGGTTATCATCCCTCTATGATTGATAACAGGCGGATTTGATGTGCAACCGATATGAGCGAGAGGTAAGCAAGGAATGGCCCACTTGGGTGAGATTGGTATACCATAGTAGGAATGTTTTAGCATGCTTTACTATTATATGCTTCACCCACTTTTATTATTTCTGAGAACAAAGCATGCGTGCATGGACATGTAGTTAGGCCATCTTTTACCGCTGCACTACTTTTGGAACTGGACTTAGGAGAAACCATGTTATCCTTTTCTCCTTCTTTGTTAGTCAGGTGGTCTGTGTTGCTCAGGTTCGAGCAGGGGTTCTGGGTAGTGTAGTTGGGACTTGGTGTCTGGGACAGGTTGGATTAGTTGTGGGGCTTTGCGGCAACCGCGGATATTGGGCGGTTGACCGGATATTTATTTATGCACCAGATTGGGTATCCGATTTCTCTAGTGGATGGGTTTTCCCACTTTGATCAGAGTCATGATCCAGTCCTGCTGATTGAGATACTTTACTCGTGTGGGTCGCTCCCCTCGAGTGCCACTCCGGAGTGCGCGGCAGACAGACTTTGAGTCCTTGAGACTCCTTTGCTTCGGTGTTATGCGTAGGCTGGCATACCCGTCGCGGCAGGCAGAGCAGGCAGTACCAGTGTCTACTGGTGGCATTAGATTGGGCTGATTTCTGGCTTTTGCTTTTTAGTTGCGCTCGTGTCAGGGGGACCGAGTGGAGTCTAGTGGCGGTGTTTGGACCAGTGCTAGTGTGGTTGGGAACCGTTTTGGGGTACGGTGGTCCCAGGGTCATTGTGAGTTGTTGACCGTTGTAGGGCAGGCAGGCAGGCATAGCAGGTATAGGCAGGCAGAGCAGGCATAGGCAGGCAGGGCAGGCATAGTAGGCAGGCAGGCAGGGCAGGCATAGTAGGCAGGCAGGCATGGCAGGCATAGTAGGCATAGGCAGGCAGAACAGGCATGGCAGGCTTGGCAGGCATAGGCATGCAGAGCAGGCATGGCAGGCTTGGCAGGCATAGGCATGCAGAGCAGGCATGGCAGGCTTAGCAGGTATAGCAGGCAGGCAGAGCAGGCATGGCAGGCTTGGCAGGCATAGGCATGCAGAGCAGGCATGGCAGGCGTAGCAGGCATGGCAGTCACAGCAAGCTTAGTGGTTTGTTAGCTGTTGAGAGGGTCCAGCTTCTTTTTATCAGTCTTTACGGCTTTGGTTAGTTTTTGGTCTTTTGAGGACTTGGTGGGCAGACCGTCGGTCTTGGCGGTGGTACCCACTGAGAACTCCCTCCTTTGGTGTAGTTCTCACACCCTTTGGGGGTTTTTTCCCCTTTTTTCTCCTCTCCTTTGTTTTGCAGAGTCTTAGCAGGTGTTGCCGACTCTGCGGTTGTTGATCGTGGCGAGGGAGTCGCGAGCTAGATCCCTACCCGGCGTTGGAGAGTAGCGGTACCCTTCTGAGGAGATCATCAGTAGATTAGCTGTTTCTTTTCCTCTTTTGAGAGACTTGTAGTGAGGATATTTTGTATTGGGAGACTGTACACTGTTGTATATATATTGGAGTTACCTCCCGGTTGGGTTTTGAGCTTGTACTCGAGGATTTGTATTTTTATTATTTTGGGAGGCAGACAGTGTTGTTTATTTCCTGTTGTACAGTGATTGATTTTAGTTACAGCAGATATTTTATCTTTATAGCTCTGATATCTGTTTAGTTATAGAACTTTTCTTGCAGGTAGGACGCTTCGCCTATGCAGGTTGGCATAGGTGGCGGATCTGTTTGACGGGCCTGGGTCGCAGTTTCGACCCCGGGGCGTGACAGATTAGAGTGGTATCAGAGCCTAGGTTGTAGGTCATGGTGGACTTAGAAACCCTAGGCTTATGGTTTGACCCTTGGTTGACTTTGTGAGAGTCGTGATTTTGCGAGAGTCCTGATTGAGTTTTATACCTCTCCCAAGGGACGGGAGGAGTGATTGGCATGTTTATTCTCCTAAGTAATTATGTTGGCTGCAGACAACATAATGCTGTGGAACGGGTGACATGCTTTAGACTTTCGCTGGATTGGGTCGAGTGTTGTTGTGTGCTGTTTTGTTGTTTCGTCGTGGCGAGCGGTGTCTCCCCGACGTTGGGTTTTGACCCGTGTGCATCCTGTCATGGCAGTTGAGCTTGAGCAGTTGGTTTTGGGCCGGATACCTGGATTGAGGTCAGAGAACCCCGGACCCAGATGACAGGATTGTCAGAGGCTTATCAGCGGCTGTGGGAGCGGCTGGTCTTGGTGACACAGTTGTCGGAGCACTGAGTAGCCCCCTCTGTGCCAAGGTTTAGTGTCGAGGCACCGAGGCAGGGTGGATGGTTGACAGCTGATGAGCGGAAGGACATGATCGACTTTTGGAGCCATGATTGGCAGACGAACCACCCCGACTCGTAAGATTGAGTTTGGAGCCTTTGGAGGCAGAGTCGTGGTTGGTGGTGAGAGCCTCCTTGTGCTAGAGAGTGTATGCAGCTGTTGAACCGCGCGCTCCGGATTCGAGGGACGAGGCGCATAGGATATATGAGATTGGGAGTGGATTGCGCCAGGATACCTTCCTGTTATTCAGTCCCTTCATTGTGGATTTAGACGCCTCGCGGAAGCAGGCACCGTGTATGGAGCGCGGCATTGCAGTTCCTTGGTTATGGATCTGCTGCCAGAGGTGAGTTCTGGATTTTGGCGCTTGGCGCCGGACGATGGAGGACAGATCGGCCGGCAGAGGCACTTCTGATTTCCTTTCCGGATGACGGGTTCCCGAGAGGCCAGAGATCGAGTGGACCCCGATGGTAGCATCAGTATTTTATCAGAGTGACGCAGCGGTAGCGTGGATTTGTTATCTGCGGAGGACCTTATTCGTCGCCTCAGTGTGAGCAGAGACAGAGGTCGTACTCCCTATGTGTATAGCCCTAATTTTCAGGCAGATTGAGCGACAACCACTTGCATCGAGTGGATGAATCTGTGCCGCCCGGTTGGAGGGCGCCACGGTAGTGGATTGAGTGTCGCAGGTGGGATTTCACCACGGTAGTCGGAGTTAGAGCATGCTCCACTCTTACATGGGTTAGAGGCAGATTTGTTATCGCTGCACTTGAGGTGCAGGTTCCTGTTGATGTTTTGCACGTGGAGGAGGCTTTTGGATCATGTCCAGTGCGGCCGAGACCGCGAGATGCCGGCAGAATTATTGGTAATTGTGGCAGTTCGGTGTTTGACCATGTGCTCGAGATTGATTGGCACGATGCAACAAGATGTTTGACTGCGGAAAAAGAGGACGTCGATTTTCTGCGAGGCGGACGAGAGGAGGTTTGGTTGTAAAGACTGTTAGAGCGCACAGGCTTTAGCGACAGTGTGAGAGGTGCTTTTTGGCGGCACCGGGATTCAAGGACATCTCAGTTGCCCGCGAGATCCCGGGTGCGATTTCACCTGAGCTGTTGACGACGCCGCCGGTTGGGAGATAGAGATTGCGTTTGACGTGGTTCGGGGAACCACGCCACCCTTAATAGCACCTCATTGGATATCGCCAGTAGAGCTGAGAGAGCTGATGGCGCAGTTGTAGGATCCGATGGATCGAGGGGTCTGTTTGACCTAGTGCCACGCCGTTGGTATACGGTGGTGATGCCACATCGTTGATACACGAATGTGAGGGTCCTTTTATGGTATTTAGGACCTTATGATGGAGTGTACTCAGGCAGTTATAGTATGGTGTGAGTACCTACTTGGAATCAGACAGCCGAGGATCTTGCTTAGATGGCGTTCAGGACACGGTAGGGCATCACGAGCTCTTAGTGAGGCCAAGTGGATTGATTAATGCCCTGCCACTTTTATGATTTGAGGGAATTGTGCTCCAGCTGTACTTGATTGGATTGGTAACAAGATCCTCCGGGGATATTTGGATTTACTCCCAGAGCGATGTGGAGCGCGTGGAGCACTTGTGGATGTGCTACCATGCCCGTGTGGATGAAGTGGTATGCCAAGTTAGGGAGATACAAGTTGTAGCTGCTGAAGCATACCTTCTTGGGTCGCTTTGTTCGAGCCGTAGGGACGGCGGTGGAACCTGACCATGGGGATGTTATTCTAGTTGACCGAGGCCAACTTTCATTCTTGAGGTGAGAAGCTTCTAGACTTGGCGGTGCCAAGAGAGCATGGCCAATGGTTAATGTGACTGGTCTTAGCGCCAATGCTAGTGTTTCCGGTGGTGGGAGATGGAATTGTGTGTTTTGGTGATGCCTCCCATTGTGGCGGTAGAGTTACCGTGGGTGGATCTTCGGTCCACACTTCTTCAGTCCAACCCTGTGAGTGCTGTGGCAGGATGAAACACTGTTTTTGCAGGCAGCTTGGATTCCACAGTTGAGCATTTCAGTACGTCCTTTATTTCCAGCTTGGATTGTTATACCTGGGCGTAGGCCATGCCTGCTTGGCTATCGGTATTGATTACTCAGCATTTCCGTTCTTTACCATGCGATAGATCAGGATTTCAGCTTCTGTTTGCAGTATTCGCCATGCGGTGCCGACGGAGATTACAGCTTTCAGCTTGTGAATGGGATTTATGTGGATTGTCGTTGCTGGTTGGGATTTTTGACCGTGAGTTTGAGCATCAGCATTATGATCGCCTTTTTGCCAGTTTTCAGTCCCGTTCACTGACGGTTTGATCCCCGTCAGGGTGTCCTTTATTAGTTGAGAGATCGACTTCGACTCGTGGGTCTGTTGGGGGTTTTGTTGGCATGTTGAGTGACCAACTGTGGCATGAGAGTGTGTCTCTTGAGGACCCTTTGAGGGTAGCCCGTGGGTGAGTAGCCCATTCGGGTGATTTTGGATCGGGAAGCAACCGAGAGAAGACCCCAGCTTATTGGATGAATGCGTGGGTATGCTTCGGGTCACCTTGTTGAGATTTACACCAGGATGTGGTTTGGTGCGTGTTGCACCGATGGTTATTCTGTTTTTCCCCCCAGCTTTTGATGGAGCCTCTGTGTTGTTTTACGTCTCAGCTCAGGTATGTTCTACTTTTGGATCCCTCGCCGTGATTGACTTGTCCATTGAGATCTGTGATCGTTGGTGTACGAGGAACGCCCGTTGCGAATTCTGGCTCGAGAGATGAGGGAATCGCGCAATCGGGCCATGCCGTACTCGGTATTGTCGCGCTTGGGGAGTGATCACGGGGAGTGTGTGGTGTGTGGGGAGCTGGAGGCGTGATTGTTGGATACCTAACCGTGGTATTTGTGACTCCTGGTGGATCTGAGCTAGTTTCGAGGACGAAACTTTCCTTAGTGGGGGGAGGATGTGAGGACCTGGATCCCCACGACGAGATTACTGGATCATCTACAGCTCCCTGAGGCCTATGTGGCGTGTTGGTGGGATTTGTGCCCCAATTGGACATTAGTGTTGGGCTCAGTGTGTTAAATGGATCACGTGGGTGATTGGCGGACCCCGTCGGAGTTCCAGAAGTGGTTTCGCGCGCCAAGGATATTTAAATTGGACTCAGTGCGAAGTTTGGACCAAGGATTACCTTTCCGGATGCCTTCGGCAAATTTTGGAGTTGGAATTTGGCGAAATGGACATCAAATTCGGATTCAGCGCGCGGGAAAACGGTTAAAACGGACTACCCACTTGTCATTTTTGAGCTTCGGGTACTGTTCACGCCGGAACAGTGTTTCGGCGGGCGGCGGCAGCGGCGGAGCGGCCGCAGACAGCGCGGCGGACGGTGGCGCGGGCCGCCCGGTCCACGCGGCAGGCGTGCGCCGGGGGCGGGACGCGTGGCGGCTCGGGAGTGGGCCGGTCCGCGGGGCGCGGTCTACGGGGGAGTGCGGGGCGCACGGTGGACCGGGGGTGACACGTGGCATCACCATAGAGGTGGGTTCACGGCTGATGGTCTACGCAGTTTTCGGGATGGCTCATGGTTTTGCGGTGCACCGGGCTTGGACACGTGGCAGGTTGGCATTGGTTCGGTCCACATGATTGCGTGCACCGGGTTCACTAGGCAGAGGCTTGACACGTGGCATTCTCCTATTGGTGGGGCTACTGTGCGCGGCAGGGTGGCAGGCGGCGGCGTCAGGCGCGGGTCGGGCGGCTTCCCGCGCTTGGGGAGGACACGGTCGGCGTCTGGGGGCGCCACGTGTCGCGCGGGGAGCGGCTGGTGTTGCTGTCGCCTGTTTGGCGGATGACGTGGAGGCCCAGGGGACTTCCGGGCTGCTACAGTGCGCGCCTTTGGGGATTTCGGGCTGCTACAGTACGCGCCCGAAAGTGGCATGCGCCCGGAAATGGGGACATGGCCGGTATTTTTCCCAATTGTTTCTGCAGCCTATAAATAGCGATCCGAGCTCTCTCTTCTCCCTTTTTCCACCATTTCCGAGCCTCTTCTCGCCGGGGTGCCTTCAGCAAAGTTGATCCTCGTGTTTGGCTGCATCTTTCTGCAAAGTTTTGGGATTTTTTGGTGGCACGCATCCCGAGGTTACCATTTTTACGGCGCGGCGCGACGCTCGTTCGTTTGTGTTCTTCTTCGTCGCATTTCGGTGCGAGGACTCCCCCGGCTTTCTCCGACCTCCGAATGAGGCGATTCTTGCGCCGTTGGCTTCACGACTGGTAGGGGCTATGTTTCCCATGTTTACTGGTTTTTCCCATTCCGAGTTTTTCATGGGTCTTTTCGGATCATCTTGTAACCCCTTTTTCTGGGCGGAGTTTTGGGACAGCGGTGCGGTATTTTGGCGATATCTTCGCGCACAGGCATCGGATTGGGAGCGATTCAATAGGCGATTTGCATCTACACATCACGATGAATATGCCCAAATTTTCTTGGAATTTTTCTGAATATTTCTCGAAGGTTAAGATTATTTGTGAACAGTAATTGTTGCTACAGTTTTGAGTGTAGTTTGATTCGGGGTGGTTCCCTTGTCCGAATTGTTTCTCCGTGTAGGAAGCTCGGAATTGGACGTGCATGTACTCGTTTCGAAGGTATCGACGCGAGGATTACTGTGGTATTTTTATTGGATTTTTTCTGGGCACTTGCAGCAGGTGAAGTATGCGCGGCTTTGGGACTGATTTTCAGATGGTGTATGTTTGGTTAATTTTGGGATTAAAAGTGTAATGTTAAGCCTTATTGTTGTACTCAGGGGTGTTTTCAGCTGTTTGAAGCCGAGGCTTTCGCGACTTGTACCGTGGGTGTTATGTTGGCAGATTTGGACCGCGGGCGTCTACCCTCTTCACCGACTCCAGGTTGCCTTGGATTGAGCACTTCAGGTGGGTAAGCTTAATTTTCGTAACTGTATAAGGTTTTTATATCATGGTGAATGTAAATGCACATGTGGGGTTATCATCCCTCTATGATTGATAACAGGCGGATTTGATGTGCAACCGATATGAGCGAGAGGTAAGCAAGGAATGGCCCACTTGGGTGAGATTGGTATACCATAGTAGGAATGTTTAGCATGCTTTACTATTATATGCTTCACCCACTTTATTATTTCTGAGAACAAAGCATGCGTGCATGGACATGTAGTTAGGCCCTCTTTTTCCCGCTGCACTACTTTTGGAACTGGACTTAGGAGAAACCATGTTATCCTTTTCTCCTTCTTTGTTAGTCAGGTGGTCTGTGTTGCTCAGGTTCGAGCAGGGGTTCTGGGTAGTGTAGTTGGGACTTGGTGTCTGGGACAGGTTGGATTAGTGTGGGGCTTTGCGGCAACCGCGGATATTGGGCGGTTGACCGGATATTTATTTATGCACCAGATTGGGTATCCGATTTCTCTAGTGGATGGGTTTTCCCACTTTGATCAGAGTCATGATCCAGTCCTGCTGATTGAGATACTTTACTCGTGTGGGTCGCTGTGACACCCCCGGAATTTGGATTAGTCCTATATATAAATGAATATAATAGGGACTAAATCTCTAACCCGGCTATAGCATTTTGGATGGTAGCAAAATCCAAGAGGAACATGAGAGTTAAGCGTGCTAGAGCTAGAGTAGTTCTAGGATGGGTGACCCCCTGGGAAGTGGGCGTCACAGTTGGTATCAGAGACATTCACCAGCCGGAAATGGTGAGATGAGTCTCGGCTGAGCTAGGGTTTATATAGCGGGTAGAGCGAGGCTCCCTCCGGCGTAATGACCGTTGTGGGTGGAGTGCAGCTCCCCACAAGGTCGGCTAAGGCTAGCGAGACGAGTCTCACATCGCCTGGTGCTTGTGAGTGTGCTTGAGCCTGACGTGGAGGAGGCAGGGCGGCTTAAAGGGGGGAAGGAGTGACACCCCGGAATTTGGATTAGTCCTATATAAAATGATATAAATAGGACAAATCTCTAACCCGGCATAGCATTTTGGAGGAGGTAGCAAAATCCAAGAGGAACATGAGAGTTAAGCGTGCTAGAGCTAGAGTAGTTCTAGGATGGGTGACCCCTGGGAAGTGGCGGCGTACAGTCGCTCCACTCGAGTGCCACTCGGCTGGTGCGCGGCAGACAGACTTTGAGTCTTGAGACTCCTTTGCTTCGTGTTTATGCGTAGGCTTGGCATACCCGTCGGCTGGCAGGCAGGGAGCACGAGCAGTACCAGTGTTTTAGGGTGGCATTAGATTGGGCTGATTTCTGGCTTTTTGCTTTTAGTTGCTCGGGTCAGGGGGACCGACAGTGGAGTCTAGTGGCGGCCGGGTGTTGGACCAGTTGCTAGTTGTTGGTTGGGAAACGTTTGGGGTCCCGGTGGTCCCAGGGTCATTGTGAGTTGTTGACCGGTGTTAGGCAGGCAGGCAGGCATAGAGGTATAGGCAGGCATAGGCAGGCGGGCAGGCAGGCATAGTGAGGCAGGAGGCAGGGCAGGCATAGTAGGAGGCAGGCATGGCAGGCATAGTAGGCATAGGCAGGCAGAACAGGCATGGCAGGCTTGGCAGGCTAGGCATGCAGAGCAGGCATGGCAGGCTTGGCATGATAGGCATGCAGAGCAGGCATGGAACGGCTTAGCAGGTATAGCAGGCAGGCAGAGCAGGCATGGCAGGCTTGGCAGGCATAGGATGAGAGCAGGCATGGCAGGCGTAGCAGGCATGGCAGTCACAGCAAGCTTAGTGGTTTGTTAGCTGTTGAAGGGGTCCAGCTTTTTTTATCAGTCTTTACGGCTTTGGTTAGTTTTTGGTCTTTGAGGACTTGGTGGGCAGAACGTCGGTCTTGGCGGTGGTACCACTGAGAACTCCCTCCTTTGGGTGTAGTTCTCACACCCTTTGGGGGTTTTTTCCCCTTTTTTCATCTCCTTTGTTTTGCAGAGTCTTAGCAGGTGTTGCCGACTCTGCGGTTGTTGATCGTGGCGAGGGAGTCGCGAGCTAGATCCCTACCCGGCTGTTGGAGAGTAGCCGGTACCCTTCGAGGAGATCATCAGTAGATTAGCTGTTTCTTTCCTCTTGTTGAGAGACTTGTAGTGAGGATATTTTGTATTGGGAGACTGTACACTGTTGTATATATATTGGAGTTACCTCCCGGTTGGGTTTTGAGCTTGTACTCGAGGATTTGTATTTTTTATTATTTTGGGAGCAGGACAGTGTTGTTTATTTCCTGTGTACAGTGATTGATTTTAGTTACAGCAGATATTTTATCTTTATAGCTCTGATATCTGTTTAGTTATAGAACTTTTCTTGCAGGTAGGACGCTTCGCCTATGAGGTTGGCATAGGTGGCGGATCTGTTTGACGGGCCTGGGTCGCAGTTTCGACCCCGGGCGTGACATCCACTTAGGTGGTTAAGTGTTGAGGGCGACCGGTGTGAACCCCTGCTGTTTGGGCCCCTTTTCTGTGCAGGTGTTTGTGTGGATGTGATTCGGTCGCTCTTGGTTGAGCTGGCTCTTGGGAGTGATTTAGAGCGTGTTACTCAGGCTGTTTGTT
>CM055064.1:44202911-44499511 GCA_029204045.2 Tillandsia leiboldiana | reverse complement strand
CGAAGTGGTTTCGCGCGCCAAGGATATTTAAATTGATCAGTGCGAAGTTTTGGACCAAGGATTACCGCTTTCCGTATGCCTTCGGCAAATTTTGGAGTTGGAATTTGGCGAAAGGACTCAATTCGGATTCAGCGCGCGAAAACGGTTAAAACGGATCTACCACTTGTCATTTTTGAGCTTCGGGTACTGTTCACGCCGGAACAGTGTTTCCGGCGGCGGCGGCAGCGGCGGAGCGGCCGCAGACAGCGCGGCGGACGGTGGCGCGGCCGCCCGGTCCACGCGGCAGGCGTGCGCCGGGGGCGGGACGCGTGGCGGCTCGGGAGTGGGCCGTCCGCGGGGGCGCGGTCTACGGGGGAGTGCGGGGCGCACGGTGGACCGGGGGTGACACGTGGCATCACCTAGAGGTGGGTTCACGGCTGATGGTCTACGCAGTTTTCGGGATGGCTCATGGTTTACGGTGCACCGGGCTTGGACACGTGGCAGGTTGGCATTGGTTCGGTCCACATGATTGCGTGCACCGGGTTCACTAGGCAGAGGCTTGACACGTGGCATTCTCTATTGGTGGGGCTACTGTGCCGGCAGGGTGGCAGGCGGCGGCGTCAGGCGCGGTCGGGCGGCTTTCCCGCGCTTGGGGAGGACACGTGGTCGGCGTCTGGGGGCGCCACGTGTCGCGCGGGGAGCGGCTTGGTGTTGCTGTCGCCTGTTTGGCGGATGACGTGGAGGCCCAGGGACTTCCGGGCTGCTACAGTGCGCGCCTTTTGGGATTTTCGGGCTGCTACAGTACGCGCCCGAAAGTGGCATGCGCCCGGAAATGGGGACATGGCCGGTATTTTCCCAATTGTTTCTGGCAGCCTATAAATAGCGATCCGAGCTCTCTTCTTCTCCCTTTTTCCACCATTTCCGAGCCTCTTCTCGCCGGGGTGCCTTCAGCAAAGTTGATCCTCGTTTTGGCTGCATCTTTCTGCAAAGTTTTTGGGATTTTTGGTGGCACGCATCCGAGGTTACCATTTTTACGGCGCGGCGCGACGCTCGTTCGTTTGTGTTCTTCTTCGTCGCATTTCGGTGTCGAGGACCTCCCCCGCTTTACTCCGACCTCCGAATGAGGCATATCTTGCGCCGTTGGCTTCACGACTGGTAGGGCTATGTTTCCCATGTTTACTGGTTTTCCATTCCGAGTTTTCATGGGTCTTTCGGATCATCTTGTAACCCCTTTTTCTGGCGGAGTTTTGGGACAGCGGTGCGGTATTTTGGCGATATCTTCGCGCACAGGCATCGGATTGGGGCGATTCAAGAGCGATTTGCATCTACACATCACGAGGAATATGCCCAAATTTTCTTGGAATTTTCTGAATATTTCTCGAAGGTGAAGATTATTTTGTGAACAGAATTGTTGCTACAGTTTTTGAGTGTAGTTTGATTCGGGGTGGTTCCCTTGTCCGAATGTTTCTTCTCCTGTAGGACTCGGAATTGGCGTGCATGTACTCGTTTCGAAGGTATCGACGCGAGGATTACTGTGGTATTTTTATTGGATTTTTCTGGGCACTTGCAGCAGTGAAGTATGCGCGGCTTTGGGACTGATTTTCAGATGGTGTATTTGGTTTATTTTTGGGATTAAAAGTGTAATGTTAAGCCTATTGTTGTACTCAGGGGTGTTTTCAGCTGTTTGAAGCCGAGGCTTTCGCGACTTGTACCGTGGGTGTTATGTTGGCAGATTTTGGACCGCGGGCGTCTACCCTCTTCACACGACTCCAGGTTGCCTTGGATTGAGCACTTCAGGTGGGTAGCTTAATTAGTAACTGTATAAGGTTTTATATCATGGTTGAATGTAAATGCACATTGGGGTTATCATCCCTCTATGATTGAGAACGGCGGATTGATGTGCAACCGTATGAGCGAGAGGTAAGCAAGGAATGGCCACTTGGGTGAGATTGGTATACCATAGTAGTAATGTTTAGCATGCTTTATCTATTATATGCTTCACCCACTTTTATTTTTCTGAAACAAAGCATGCGGCAGGACACATGTAGTTAGGCCATCTTTACCGCTGCACTACTTTTGGAACTGGACTTAGGAGAAACCATGTTATCTTTTCTCCTTCTTTGTTAGTCAGGTGTCTGTGTTGCTCAGGTCGAGCAGGGTTCTGGTAGTGTAGTTGGGACTTGGTGTCTGGGACAGGTTGGATTAGTGTGGGGCTTTGCGGCAACCGCGGATATTGGGCGGTTGACCGATATTTATTTATGCACCAGATTGGGTATACGATTTCTCTAGTGTGGGTTTTTCCCACTTTGATCAAGTCATGATCCAGTCCTGCTGATTGAGATACTTTACTCGTGTGGGTCGCTGGACACCCCCGGAATTTGGATAGTCCCTATATATAAATGATATAATAGGACTAAATCTCTACCCGGCTATAGCATTTGATGGTAGCAAAATCCAAGAGGAACATGAGATTACGCGTGCTAGAGCTAGAGTAGTTCTAGGGATGGGTGACCCCCTGGGAAGTGGGCGTCACAGTTGGTTCAGGGACATTCACCAGCCGGAAATGTTAGATGAGTCTCGGCTGAGCCTAGGGTATATAGCGGGTTAGAGCGCGGCTCCCGGCTAATACCGTTGTGGGTGGAGTGCAGCTCCCACAAGGTCGGCTCAGGCAGCGATGGACGAGTCTCACATCGCCTGGTGCTTGTGAGTGTGCTTGAGCCTGACTTGCGTCAGGGCTTAAAGGGGGGAAGAATGTGACACCCCGGAATTTGGATTCAGTCCTATATATAATGATATATAGGACCTAATAACTCTAACCCGGCTATAGCATTTTGGATGGTAGCAAAATCCAAGAGGAACATGAGAGTTAAGCGTTGCTAGAGCTAGAGTAGTTCTAGGATGGGTGACCCCCTGGGAAGTGGGGCGTCACAGTCGCTCCCCTCGAGTGCCACTCCGGAGTGCGCGGCAGACAGACTTTGAGTCCCTTGAGACTCCTTTGCTTCGGTGTTATGCGTAGGCTGGCATACCCGTCGCGGCAGGCAGAGCAGGCAGTACCAGTGTCTACTGGTGGCATTAGATTGGGCTGATTTCTGGCTTGTGCTTTTAGTTGCGCTCGTGTCAGGGGGACCGAGTGGAGTCTAGTGGCGGTGTTTGGACCAGTGCTAGTGTGGTTGGGAACCGTTTTGGGGTACGGTGGTCCCAGGGTCATTGTGAGTTGTGGACCGTTGTAGGGCAGGCAGGCAGGCATAGCAGGTATAGGCAGGGCATAGGCAGGCAGGGCAGGCATAGTAGGCAGGCAGGCAGGGCAGGCATAGTAGGCAGGCAGGCATGGCAGGCATAGTAGGCATAGGCAGGCAGAACAGGCATGGCAGGCTTGGCAGGCATAGGCATGCAGAGCAGGCATGGCAGGCTTGGCAGGCATAGGCATGCAGAGCAGGCATGGCAGGCTTAGCAGGTATAGCAGGCAGGCAGAGCAGGCATGGCAGGCTTGGCAGGCATAGGCATGCAGAGCAGGCATGGCAGGCGTAGCAGGCATGGCAGTCACAGCAAGCTTAGTGGTTTTGTTAGCTGTTGAGAGGGTCCAGCTTCTTTTATCAGTCTTTACGGCTTTGGTTAGTTTTTGGTCTTTTGAGGACTTGGTGGGCAGACCGTCGGTCTTGGCGGTGGTACCCACTGAGAACTCCCTCCTTTGGTGTAGTTCTCACACCCTTTGGGGGTTTTTTCCCCTTTGTTCTCCTCTCCTTTGTTTTGCAGAGTCTTAGCAGGTGTTGCCGACTCTGCGGTTGTTGATCGTGGCGAGGGAGTCGCGAGCTAGATCCCTACCCGGCGTTGGAGAGTAGCGGTACCCTTCTGAGGAGATCATCAGTAGATTAGCTGTTTCTTTTCCTCTTTTGAGAGACTTGTAGTGAGGATATTTTGTATTGGGAGACTGTACACTGTTGTATATATATTGGAGTTACCTCCCGGTTGGGTTTGAGCTTGTACTCGAGGATTTGTATTTTTATTATTTTGGGAGCCAGACAGTGTTGTTTATCTCCTGTTGTACAGTGATTGATTTTAGTTACAGCAGATATTTTATCTTTATAGCTCTGATATCTGTTTAGTTATAGAACTTTTCTTGCAGGTAGGACGCTTCGCCTATGCAGGTTGGCATAGGTTGGCGGATCTGTTTGACGGGCCTGGGTCGCAGTTTCGACCCCGGGGCGTGACATCCACTTAGGTGGTTAAGTGTTGAGGGCGACCGAGTGTTGAACCCCTGCTTGTTTGGGCCCCTTTTCTGTGCAGGTGTTTGTGTGGATGTGATTCGGGTCGCTTTGGTTGAGCTGGCTCTGGGAGTGATTTTAGAGCGTGTTACTCAGGCTGTTTGTTCCTTTTCCCCCCGCCTTTTGTTGGAGTTTTGAGGTTTTTCTGCGTCTCAGCTCTGGAGTGTCATGTTTTGGACCCCTCGCCCGTGTTTGACTCGTTCCTTTTGGGGTCTGTGAGAGTTTGGAGCATGAGGGACACCGTTGCGAATTCCGACTCGTGAGGTGAGGGAATTGCGCAATCGGGCTATGCCGTACTGGTTGTTGCTGTTGTTGTTGCTAAGGAGTAATCACGGAGAGTGATAGGTGACTTGGGAGCTGGAGACGGCGGTGTTGAGTATTGACCCCTGGTTTCTGGGACTCCTTGGGAGTTGCCTTAGTTTCGAGGACGAAACTTTCTTCTAGTGGGGGAGGATGTGGTGACCCGGATCTTTGCAGGGCTTCTACAGTGTGACCAGCAGCTTCTGGAAGCCTACGTGGCATGTCGGCGGTGTTCGCGCGCCAGTTTGGACACAAGAGATGGACTCGGGGCTTAAAATGGATCTCGTAGGTAATCGGGGGACCCCATCGGATGTTTAGAACAGTTTACGCGAGGAGTGGATATCAAATTTAGGCTCGGTGCGGAATTCGGATTAAAAATACCTTTCCGGGAGCCTCCGGCAAATTATAGGATTGGAATTTGGCAAAATGGACGCCGGATTTGGAATCAGCGCGCGAAAACGGTCAAGATGGGCTAATTACTTACTGTTTTTGAGCTTGCGGGTACTGTTCATGCCGGAACAGTATTTCCGGCGATCGCCGGCGGCGGCGGGCAGCGTCGGCGGGCGGCGGCGCAGCCTCGGGCAGGTGTTTGGCGGCCGCGGGCAGGCGGCTGAGGGCGCGGGCAGGCGGCTGAGCGCGCGGGCAGGCGCGCGGTCCACCGCGGAGGTCGTGCACCGGGGGCGGGCCACGTGGCGCTCTCCGGTTGGCCGGTTCAGCAGGCGCGGTCCACTGAAATTGGGCCCGGGTGCACGGTAGACCGGGTGGACACGTGGCGTGAGGTGATTGGTTCGGTGTTGTGCTCCCGGTCCACGCAACCGGTGGAGTGGGTGACCGGGGCAGGTGGCCGTACGGCGGGGCAGGTGGCCGTACGGCCCGGGTCAGCCGCGACGTGCGCGGTCCACGGCGCGACGTGCGTGGTGCACGGGTTGCCGGGCCACGTGTCGCGTCGCCATTCGCGGGCGCAGGTGCACCGGGTGCAGTGGGGGCCCGGGGGAGTAGTGGACTGGACTGTGTGGTGGGCCGGGCCGCACTGTGCGCGCCCGGAAATTTCCGGGCGCCCGAAAATCCGGACTTAATGGGAATTATCCCAATTGTTTTCCTCAGCCTATTAAAGGCAGCCCGAGCCTCTGTTTTGGGGCTTTTTCTCCCAAACCACACCTCCTCTGCCTGAGCTCCCTTAAGCTAAGTTTTTCACCTCTAAGTGCTTGATCTTCCTGCAGAGTTTTGGGATTTTTGGGGGCACGAATCCCGAGGTTCCCCATTTTACGGTGCGGCGCGATGTTGCTTTCTAGTGTTCTTCTTCGGCGCAGCGACAGTGTTTTGGCTCCCCTGGGCTACCCCGAGCTCCTTTTTCTGTGATTCTTGCGCCGACAGACTCCTAAGAGGTAGGGCTTCATCTTTCGTATTGATCGCGCTTTCCCGTTGCGAGTTTATGGCACGGATCCCGAGGCAACACTGTGACCCTTTTTCTGTTTGGCTTTGTGGGACAGCATCGAGGTGTTTTGGCCAATCTTTGCGCACAAGCGTCAGCCGGAAACGAGCTTATACAACTTTTTCATCTACAGATCGCAAGGAACGCGCTCATATTTTTCTTGGATTTTTCTGAGATTTCATCAGAGGTGAAAATTACTGTTTTCTCAGTGAACAGTGTACAGTTTTAATACAGATTTTTGTATGAGTGTACCCCCTTGCCGAATTTTTATCTTGACTTACCGAACTCCGATTTGGGCGTGCAAGGTACCGTTTCGAAGCTATCGACGTAAGGATTGCTGTGATATTTTTATTGGAATTTTCTGGGCACTATCTGCAGGTGATAATTTAACAGTTCAGAATTCGAGGTTGTATGTGATTTTAAGTGCAATATTTGGGAGCCTAGTGTAATTAGTGGACTTTGTATTGTGCCAGGAGTGTTACGGGTGTGCTGAACTTATTGGAGCAAGGGATTAGAGTTATTTGGTGTTTTCAGCTGTTGGGCTTTGGACAGTCAGCTTTTCAGGTGGGTGCCTTATTCCCGGAACCGGTGGACGGTTCTCTAAATTTTCATATGTTAGCATTGCATGCAGGTGAATGGTACAATAGCTGGGATTGATCGGTAAGTTTAACAATGAGGATTTTATGGAAATTGCAAGTGAATTATTCACAGTATGACAATGGTATTAATCAAATAGTCATGTTGATGATTAGTGAAAGCTTATCTAAGGCAAGGATACCCTATATGATTAATTATCATGCCATATTAGCACATAACCTTTTATGAGGATGGTTTATGCATTGGGATAGGATTATGTAGTTATGTGCAGGTTCTACTCTGAGGAGCCATTATGGATTGAGAATTATGGACTGGTATGGTCATTGATAATTTTGGCATGAGGTTTATTTCTTTATTCTTCTTGAGGACAAATGCATGCTTGTATGGACATATGTGTATGGACATATAGTTAGGCCATCTTTTACTGCTGCACTACATATTGGAATTTGACTTAGGAGAAACCATGATTGCTTTCTTTCTCCTTTTTATTTAGACTTTTGAGTCATGTTGCTCAGGTTCGAGCAGAGGTTTGGGATAGTGTAGCTGGGACCTTAGGGTCAGAGACAGGGTGTGCTTGATTGTGGATTGTGGGTTATTGCGGCAACCGCGGACAGTAGGCGGTTGACCAGATCTTGATTAATTTACCCAATTATGGATTGTGGGTTATTGCGGCAACCGCGGACAGTAGGCGGTTGACCGGATCTTGATTAATTTACCCAATTGTGGGTTGTGGGTTATTGCGGTGACCGCGGACTTTGGGCGGTTGACCGGATGTTGACTATTGCATCAGATTGGGTATCAGATTTGTTCTAGTTGATGGTGTTTCCCACTTTTTGAGTACTATTGCATCAGATCGGGGTTTTGTTAGTGGACGGAGTTTCCCACTTTGATCATAGTCTTGATCCAGTCCTGCTATTATGAGACAGTGGTTACAGAGATACTCGATACAGTGATGCTTGATACAGTGATACTTTACTCGTGTGGGTCGCTCCCCTCGAGTGCCACTCCGGAGTAGGCTTTCCACGGTGTGAGCGCCGGGCACCAGGCAGGGTTCTTGAGTTCGACAGCAGAGCAGGCAGTACCAGTGATTACTGGTCTATCGATTGGGTTTATTCAGGCAGATACTTTTTGTTACACTCGTGCCTGGGGGACCGAGTGGAGTCTAGTAGCTTTGTTTAGACCAGTGCTTGTATTGTTGGGAACCGTTCGGGGTTTGACGGTGGTCCCGTGGTCGTTGTGAGTTCTTTGACCATTGTGTGAGAGGTTGAGCATCTTGAGTCCATCCGTTCTGAGAGAGAGAGCATGGATTATGACTATAGCCTGCATGAGCCACTACTCAATAGCGAGTTAGTCCGTTTGGACGCCCTACGTAATTCCTGCCCGTCAGCGGGAGGTGGTTGTAGGTGGGCGCAGGTTTGACTGGACCCGATGTGGCAGTCAGCTCGATTGGGTCAATTGAGCACCTCGTGTGCGAGTGTTGCATATCTTCATCAGAGTTTCCACATTTGAGCATTTGGATAGAGGCATGATAGCTGTAGAGTGTTTCCAGCTTCTTCTTTCAGTTTTACTGCATCGGTTATCTTTTGCCTCTAGTAGTCTTGGTGGGCAGATCGTCGGGCCTTGTGGCGATACCCACTGAGAACTCCCTTATTGCGTAGTTCTCACGCCCGTTGGGGGTTTTCCCCCTTTGTCCTTTCTCCTCTTTGTTTTGCAGAGTCTTGGCGGCTGTTGCCGTTCTGTGGTTGCTGTGCGTGGTGAGGGAGTAGCGAGCTAGATCCAGACCCATCTTTGGAGAGTAGCGGTACCCCCTTTGGAGGAGATCTTCAGTATAGTCGGTAGATTGGTATTTATTTCCTCTTTTGAGAGACTGATGTAGTGAGGATATGATGTATTGAGAGCTTGTACACTGATGTTTTATTTGAGATATCTCCCTGTTGAGCTATGAGTTTTGTACTCGAGATTAATGTTTGATTATCATTTTTGGGAGATGGACCTTGTTGTTTTATCTTCAGTTGTACAGTGGTTGATTTTATTCTACAGCAGTTTTATCTTTTAGCTCTGATATCTGTTAGCTGTAGTTCTTTTTGCAGGTAGGACGCTTCGCCTATGCGGGTTTGGCATAGGTGGCGGATCTGTTGGCGAGCCCGGGTCGCAGTTTCGACCCCGGGGCGTGACAATTGGTGAATTCAAAGAGAAAACAAAAGGAAGACGATGCTTACATTATATGGAGTCAAATCACATAATTAGGTGTTAATGTCCGAAACGACGAAAAATAGATTGAAGAAAAATAATATAAGAAAAGAAAAGAAAAGAGCACATCAAGATTTACGTGGTTCGACCACCGGCCTACATCCACGGACGAAGACGGAGCAAAGACTTTTATTAATGTCAAAAGTAGAATACAAAGATTATATCTCTCAAGAAAACCGAAACTCCAAATAGATCCAAAATATCAAAATTTGCGTCCACCCTAACGATTTCGAAGAATCCAAATGTATGGGCGCCCTCACCTTAGAGCTTCAATTTCTTAATTAGTTGTCGGCTTCATTAGCAACATATGGCTCCTTCAATTCGGTCTCTCTCTTCTTGGCTTGCTAAATTAATTAGAGCATGGCCTCTAATTAAAATCATGGCTTGCTGTATATATTCCAATCATCAACAACACATATCTTCCTTGGTTGGCCTAAATTAATTAGGACTTCGGCTGATCAAAGTTGCGGCCTCATTAAAGTGACCGGGTATGCTATATATAATATATGCCTCCAAACTAGAATCTAAATAGGATTTGTTATCTAATTGAACTCCTAATTAAATTCTAGTTATACCCACTAATCTAAATCTCATATTATCCTAATTAGATTAGGATTTAACTTCAATTTGGATAAATACAAATCTAAACCAAATTATAACAATCTCCACCTTGGTTTGATTTGTAGTTTTTAGCCGCTGTGTTGCGGTTGCCACAAAAACTCCACATTGACTTGAATTCTTCTCAATACTTCTTAACGTTCTTAGTGCTCCGTCTTTTCCAAACGCCCCGTAGGGCCTCAAGTGCTGCCAACCGACACCAAGTCCAAACAATGCTTGAACTTGGTAATAGTAAGAGGCTTAGTAAGTATATCCGCCGGATTGTCTTCAGTATCAATCTTCTTAATAGTCACTGTGCGCTTTCCGATCACATCCCGAACAAAGTGAAACTTTACATCGATGTGCTTTGTCCTCTCATGAAACATTTGATCTTTAGACAAATGAAAAACATTTGATCTTTAGACTAATGAATAGAACTTTGACTATCTGAATAAACAACCGTCAGATCCCAACAAGAAGTAAATTCTCCAAATAAGCCTCGTAGCCACATAACTTCTTTCACACCCTCTGTTATAGCAATATACTCCGCCTCAGTCGTAGACAAGGCGATAATTGGTTGTAATGAAGCTTTCCAACTAACTGCACATCCACCGATGAAGAATACATAACCTGAAAGTGATCTCCTTTTGTCCAAATCACCTGCAAAATCTGAATCAACATATCCAACCACACCATCTTTACACCTCCCAAACTCGAGACAAGTGTTAGTGGTACCACGTAGGTATCTCAGAATCCACTTAACAGCTTGCCAATGAGCCTTACCAGGATTGGTCATATATCTGCTAACCATACTCACTGCATAGGAGATGTCTGCTCGTGTGCAATCCATGGCGTACATAATGCTCCCAACAACACTAGAATAAGGAACATTTGACATGTACTCTCGCTCATCATCAGACTGAGGTGACAGCGCGGCAGAAAGTCTGAAATGCGCCGCAAGAGGAGTGCTCACCGGTTTTGCGTCTGTCATTCCGAAACACTTTAAAATCTTATCTACATATTTCTCCTATGTCAAATGCAATAGTCCTGACTTATTGTCCCTCTTAATTTCTATACCAAGGATTTTCTTTGCAGCACCTAGATCTTTCATCTCGAACTCACCTTTTAGTAATGTCTTCAATTTATTTATCTCAACTTTGTTGTTAGAAGCAATCAGCATATCATCGACATAGAGTAACAAATATATGAAAGATCCTTTATCAAGCTTCCTGAAATATACACAACTGTCACACGTGCTTCTGGAATATTCGTGACCTGTCATGAAAGAGTCGAACCACTTGTACCATTGCCGAGGAGACTGTTTCAAGCTGTAAAGTGATTTCTTTAACAGACAAACATGGTCTTCCTTTCCTTTAATAATGAATCCCTCTGGCTGCTTCATATAAATTTGCTCCTCAAGTTCTCCATGTAGAAAAGTTGTCTTAACATCAAGCTGCTCAAGATACAGATCATACATGACTACTAATGATAGAAGAACACGAATAGAAGCTGTATGCTTCACAACGGGTGAGAAAATATGATTAAAGTCAACACCTTCTATCTGACTGTAGCCCTTAGTAACTAAACGTGCTTTGTACCTTGTATCTTCCACGCTGGAGATTCCGTCATTTTTCTTGAAGACCCATTTGCAACCAACAATTTTCTTACCTATAGGCGGTTTTACCAACTCCCATGTGTGATTCTTATGAAGAGACTCCATCTCTTTATTCATTGCCACCAATCACTCTGCAGAACTGGCACTAGAAATAGCTTGATTATATGTGGAAGGTTCGCCATCTTCTTCTGTATCTTGTGCCACTGAAAGAGCATAAGCAACTAAATTCTCATAGCCGTATCTCTGTGGTGGTATATTCTGTCTCCTCGCTCTACCTGTAGCAATGCTCTGCCTCTCAACTTGTGGGGTTTCAGTAGCTGAGGGGTCTGGCGATTGAAACTGTTCTGACTGAGAAGAATTCTGCAACTGAACAATACTATCGGTCTCTATCTCCACTTGCTTATTAGTACTCGGGGTCTCATCAGAAGAAATATGATTAGGATATAACATACCAGTCAAATGTGACATCCCTACTAATAAGTAATTTAGACGATTCAGGACACCACAATCTATATCCCTTAACCCCCGATGCATAACTAATAAATATGCACTTTTTAGCCCTATGTTCTAACTTGCCTTTATTTACATGAGCATAAGCAGTGTTAAGGATCTTTGTATTGGCATATTTCGTGAAGTGTTTTGATTCTTGAAGATTGAAGTTGAAGAATTGTGGATCACATACATCAATCTCAAGAATAATGGATTCAAAATGATCAGGTACGTTTAAGTAAATAGTTTTGGTGATCTGAATACATTCATATAGTTTAGAAACACTTGGAAAAGTTTTCATTGCTTAAAAATCCAAAACTGGACAATTTGTGTGTTCAGGATCCGGATCAGGGCCATCTGGTCCGGACCCCGAGCATAGTTGGTTCATGCGGAATTACAGTCCGGATCATCCCCTGTTCAGTCCGGACCCCGAACCTTGTGTTTGCTGAAATCGCATGAACAGTCCGGATCAGGCCAAATCCAGTCCGGACCCCGAACCTGTTTTTTCAGGAAATTTGCTGAAAATTGACGACAGTCCGAATCAGGCCAAATCCGGTCCGGACCCCGAACCTGTTTTTTCAGGAAATTTGCTGAAAATTGACGACAGTCCGGATTAGCCAAATCCAGTCCGGACCGCCATGCGGGAAAAAGTTTGTTAAGTCAGTTTTTGATGCTTATCTCTTTTCAAACGGTTTCTAACCTATAAATAAACCCTAATATCATCTTTTAGGGTATCCCAAGGGGGATCAAAGGCACAACCGAAAATAATAAAAATCCACATATAGAGAAGAAAGGAAAACACGATTAATTTTATGTTTCTTCATCTATATTAATCAATTTGATTCTAGGGTTTCATAACTCTTATTTCTTGTAGAATCAAATTGATGGATACTTAGATGGTGATTTCTTGTCTATCTATGATCTAAGTATTCGGATTATCATCACCAATAAACAAACAACGATTTACCAAAATCGGCGCGTGGATTCGCGTGGCCTTGTGGATTCAAGGTGCTACTGCTTTTGTGGATTCAGAGCGAGGTACATTCGTGTGATCGATAAGTGCAACATTGGTGAAGACCGTGGATTCGGTTGGACGTCGTGGATTCGGCGTTGGACGCAAATCGTGGATTCGAGGAGCGTTGTGGAGCGAGCGGAGAAGATCTACTCGGAGCGTATGGAAAAGGTTGAGCCGTAGAGTTACGGTATATCACCTTGTACGTATTTAATCTTAGTGGATTTCACCGCGTTATTGATCCCATGGTTTTTTACTCCTGTGACGGAGTTTTCCACGTAAAATCTTGCGTACTTATTTATTTTTCCGCATTGGGTTATTTTTTTACGTAACGATTTGGTGATTTTATTGTTTACACCTATTCACCCCCCCTCTAGGTAATTTTTCCCCTATTTAGATCCATTATCCCATAACCAACAAGCAGGACAACCAAATATTCGCAAATTAGAATAATCAGAAGGGCTACCAGACCATATGTAGAGCACCGGGACTTCGTATAGTGGACCGACTTCGCAAGATAGCATGGTGCGGGGAAATCGCCTGGAGCGTGTTCCATTTGTGTTTACAGATGAGTTCAGGTTGATTCGGATCGACGCAGAAGCCTTTGGATTGAAAAGTAAGTTGACGGCGTCGAATTTGGAAGCCCCAGCTTGATTCAGCAATTTTGGGACATTGCGTACCGGAACACAAGTGTTGGTACCGGAACCAATTGCTTTTGAGATAAACCGAAGAGAGTTCAGTTGAGGAAATATGGAAAATTTTCTAAGTCCCTGGGTACCGGTACTGGGCAGTGCGTACCGGTACCCCTTTGGCTTGAGTACCGGAACATAGATGAGGATACCGGTACTCAACAAGGAATTTGGCTTGAGTACCGGAACGCGGATGAGGGTACCGGTACTCAATGATGGATTAGCAGAGATAGCTCCCGGGTTGGGATTTTTGTGTTTAGGTACCGGTACTCAGCCTCCAGATTTTGTGGAAGTGAGGGTAAAAGAGTATTTTCACCTCCAACCTTCCCCTTCGCCTATTTATACGGACCCTCCTCCTCCTCTTTTTCATGGGATCCAAGTAGAGAGAGAGAGAAAGAATGAGAGGGAGAAGGAGAGAAAGAAAGAGATTGAGAGTGAGCGAGAGCGAGAGTGCGGTTGGAGCACGCGCGCGTGGACACAGCCAATCGAGGTGAGTACGATGACTTTTTCCGAGTTTCAGATTTTCTTGGCTTTTTGGATTTGGACAGGGGAATGGGTTTTGATCTTGGAAATGGATTTGTTTTCCATTTTTCCTTCTTCCCTGCGATGAGGGGTACAGCAGAGCGCTGCCCGCGCCGAGAGGAGCGTGCGTGAGTGCCGGGTGCACTGTGCGGAGCCGCGGAGGAGCGCGGGCTGTGTGCACTGTGGGCTCGGCGGAGTTGACCGCGGGTTGACCAGGGATTTGAGGAGGCCGCGCTTGATGTTTTGGGGCTGCTGTGAGCTCCTGGAGGTTTCCCTAGGGCCGCGGCAGTGGTGCGCGCGACCGAGAGCCGAGGTGCAGTTTCCGGCAGATTTGTTTAGTGAGCGAGTCCGTTCTTCGCCGATTTCAGCGTTGCCTGTGGAAAGCGATCCAGGTAGGTTGGAAATTCTTCAAGATGTATGGAATGCCTTCTAATGCTATTGTATGCATGTTTAGCAGGTCTAGCTTAATTATTATTATAGCTGATAAATCTGATAGTTGCCTAGAAAATTGTAGGAAGACATTCCTGAGCCCCAGACATTTTTAGCATGATCTAGAGATAGTTTGACGCTAGACTGCATATTTTCTTGAGATTCGGAATGCATCTGGACCTTCATAAAATTTCTATAACCGGTTTTAAGTTAAACTCTGATTTTAAAATGTTTTAAAATATCGAGAGCATTATGAATGGTCCAGGTAGTTCGGGATGCATGTGTCCTCATGCCAGGGGGGGCGAGGGGATTTTTAGAGCTTTGTGAGATGAGTTTCTAGTGTCATGAGAGATTGGGCATTTGTTTCACTTTAGGGGCGGAAACTACGGGCAGCTGCGCCTGCAGCCTGTTCTTGTTTGATTTGGGTTGTAGGCGTTACTCTTTCGGAATTTTCGGGCCTCTTATGTGCGAGATTGAGGACTAATTCGATTGTTGGGTCGGAAGCTACGGGCGGCTGTGCCTGCAGCCTGTTCTTGTTTGATTTGGGTTGTAGGTGTCAGTCTTTCGGAATATTCGGCCCTTCATGGAAGTCGATTGGTTTACTTTAGATCATGGGTTGGGCATTTGCTGATTGAGTCATGGAGGGTTCTCCGACTTAGCTTTGTTTCTTTGGGCATTGTGAGATTGAGTCGTGGAGGGTTCTCCGATTGAGTGATGGTTATTTGGGGTATTCGAGTTTCCGATCTGGTTGATCGTGGATTGTAGCCTGCATGTGCCGATTATTGAGACAGATGAGACACGCTTGAGCTCGGTGGGGTCGCTCCCCTCTAGTTACGCTCCGGATGCGATGAGGATGATGATGATGCGCCTAGTTGATACACTTGAGGTCGCTTTGCGTGATATTGTGATAGTCCGTGTAGGACGCCCTACGTAAGTCCAAGTCCTTTGTGGGCGTAGTGGCAGTAGGTAGGCGCAGGCTTGACTGGACCCGATGTGGCAGTCACTGAGATTTGAGTTATTGTGAGCGAGTGGATGCATAGCATGTTATTAGATGAGTTTTCCCTTGAGCATGGTACTTGAGGCATATTAGCAGTGGAGAGTGTATGCATAGCATGTTCATAGTAGAGTTTTCCTTGAGCATGATGTTTGAGACATACTAGCTGTAGTTCTTTTCCAGCTTTCGTATTATCTATCTGCATGCCTATCTATTTTGCCTCCAGTAGACTTAGTGGGCATACCGTGGATATTGGTGACGGTACCCACTGGGAACTACCTTCTGCAGTAGTTCTCACACCCGCTGCGGTGACAGGTTTCCAGAGGTTGCTGTTCCGGCTTGTGTTCGTGCGGAGACAGCTGATCGAGGTGAGGACGTGGCCGAGTAGCTCCTTACCCCTTTTTATTTGAGGGTCAGAGGTAGATGTACCCTGTATTTTTATGATTCCACTTTTGTACTGGACAGTCTGAGAGATCTGTGAGGATTGTATTTATTTTACATAGGGTGAGAGACTATGTATTGAGGATTTATTTATATTCAGATGTTTAGTTTTGATTTCTGTAGCTACTAGTTTTATTTCATCTCTGATACAGGTTTAGCTATAGATCTGACTTGTAGGGTAGACGCTTTGTCTGTGCGGGGGTTTCCGTACAAATGGCGGATCTGTTGGCGAGCCCGGGTCGCAGTTTCGACCCCGGGGCATGACAGATTAGGGTGGTATCAGAGCCTAGGTATATAGGTCGTTGAGGACTTAGTGACCCTAGGCTATTTGTTGGACAGTAGGATGACTATCGTGAGAGACGTGACTTTAGCGAGAGTCCTGATTGAGTCTGTACCTCCCCAGGGGATTGGGGTGAGTGATCTTACATGTTTATTCTCTAAAGTGGTTATGTTGGCTGCAGACAACATAATGCTTTAGAATGGGTAACATGTCCTAGACTTTCGCTTGATCGGGTCGAGAGATTTTGTGGTCCTGATGTTTGGTTTGTTGCAGTTGTCTTCAATGCCTCCGAGACGCCGTGCAGCGATGAGGGCGCGTTCGACCTTGGATGAGGAGCCCGAGCAGCGGGAGGCTGAATGGACAGAGCAGAGTAAGGTCCGTGAGTTGCGGGCCCAGGTAGTCCATATGTCAGAGGCGTTACGACGCCAGGAAGAGAACATGGAGCGTATGATGCGCATGCTTGAGCAGAGAGCATCTACTGTGGTATCGCCAGTAGTACCTCCGGCTGCGACATCGTCGACTTCAACCCAGATCGCACCGTTGACAGTGCAGGAGCAGCAAGAGCTTACTGATCGGTTGTTGTACATCAGCCAGTTCCACCCCCCGTAGTTTTCAGGGCAGAGTTTGGAGCCTTGGGAGGCCGAGAACTGGATTGCTGCTATGGAGAAGCTGTTTGAGAATTTGATCATCCAGGAGAAGCATCAGGTGCACTTGGCTACGCACTTTTTGGAGAAGGACGCCGAGATTTGGTGGCGTCGAGTTCGTCCTGTTGGACCACCGGGAGCGCAGTTGATGACCTCTAGCGAGTTTCGTGCTTTGCTGCTCGGGGCCTTCTTTCCCGACAGTGTAAAGCAGAAACTGGAAGGGGATTTGAGACGCCTGCAGCAGGGGAGTCGACCTCTTCAGGAGTATTGTAGTGTCCTGGACTTTTTACAATCACTTAACTTTAAGAGTTTATTTTATTAGCGACTTTTGAAGTTCTGATTTGGTACTCGCGGGTATATTTCGATGATAGAGCACGAAAAATGTTAATCGGCAGTACGATCGGAGCGAAAATCCAACTCTCGGACCTCCCGAAATGGGGATTTAAAGCTCTGGATGACTTCCGGGCGCACCGAAAGTCGTGCATCGTGATTTTGCATGATTTTCGAGGAAGGTTTGGGCCTGATCTTTTAGCCTAGGGTTTTGAAGGTTGCCAGCCGCCGTTTCGTTTACTCTCTCTCTCTCTCTCTCTCTCTCTCTCTCTGTAACAACTTCCTTTTGGAGAACGAGAGCGGGGAATTGGGGGGTTTTCCAATCTTTCGAATAGTTTTGAAAAGAGAAAGAACGCGAGAAAAGGGGGGGGGGGGGGGGGGGGGGGGAAGCTCTCGCCTCGCAGATCACCGTGACCGGAGACGGAAGGGAAGATCCACCGCCCTCCTCCTCGCAACCAAGGTGAGCGATCGTTTCCCCCTCCTCTTTCCTCTCTCTGTTCGTGGTTGTTGACGGGGGGATCGGGTTGCCGCTGTCGTTGTTGCCGCTGTTGCCGTTGCCGTTGCCGCTGCCGCTGCCGTTGCCGCCGTCGCTGCCACTGTTGCTGCCGCACCGCCCGCGCGGGGTGGCCTGCTGCCGCGCCGCCCGCACGGGGCCTTACCCGAGCGTGGCGGCCTGCTGCGGTGCCGCCCGAGCGGGATCTTGCCGCGCGGGGCGGCCTGCTGCCGAGCTGCCCGCGCGGGGCGGCCTACTGCCGCGCCGCCCGCGCGGGGCCTTTCCCGCGCGGGGCGGCCTGCTGCCGCGCGAGGCGACCTGCTGCCGCGCTGCCGCCCGCGTGGGGCGGCCTGCTGCGGAGTTTTGAAATCAAGTGCCGAATGTGGAGATCTGTTGAGTAAATAACATGCTGTAGAGATTGCCTCTTCCCAGAAACTCTTCGCTAAGCCAGCATTAGAGAGCATGCAACGGGCTCTCTCCAAAAGAGTTATGTTCATCCGTTCGGCCACTCCGTTTTGCTGTGGAGTATGTCTAACGGTCTTATGTCTGATAATTCCTTCATTCTTGCAAAATTTTTCAAACTTCGACGAACAAAATTCTAAGCCATTGTCGGATCTTAATCTCTTTATCTTCCTTTCAGTTTGCTTCTCAATCATAACCTTCCATTGTTTAAAATAATTGAACACATCATCCTTACTTTTTAGAAAAAATATCCACATTTTACGAGAATAATCATCAATAAAAGTCAACATATATCTAGCACCACCGTGAGTTGGAGTACGAGAGGGTCCCCAAAGATCAGAATGAATATAGTCCAGAGTACCTTTTGTCCGATGAACTGCGGCCTTAAAACTGACTCTCTTTTGTTTGCCAAGAACACAATGCTCGCAGAAATTCAACTTTTCTAAACTCTGACTACCAAGTAAACCTCTCTCGCTCAATTTTGTCATACCATATTCACTCATATGGCCCAATCGCATATGCCATAATCTGGTGCTATCTGAATCTGACAAAGAGGAAGAAGTCACCGCTGCTGAACCTGTCACAGTGGAACCCTATAGAATATATAACATATCAGCAATTTGGCCTTCATCACTATGAGATTCCCTTTAGCGACCTTCATTAATCCATCAACCGAAGAATACGTAAAACCTTTAGCATCAAGTGTACCCAATGAGATCAGATTTTTCCTCATATCCGGAACATGACGAACCTCAGATATAGTCCTCACAACTCCATCGTACATTCGTACCAGAATAGTGCCAATGCTAACAACTGTACACTTCGCGTGATTTTCCATCAATACAACTCTACCTTGAATAGGCTTATATGTCGAGAACCACTCTCTATGCATGCATATATGGTAGGAACACACGGAGTCCATAAGCCACTCATCTTGTCTATTTGTCTTATCGATAATTGTGAAGACAATATCACTACCATCTTATTCTTTTGCTACAACACTTGCTTCAGCCTCAGTGTTAGTATTTTTCTTACATTGATTTCTATCATTGTTATTCTTCCGTTGTTCTTTATTTTTCAATTTAAAACAATCAGCTTTTATGTGACCCTTCTTCTTACAATAACCGCAAATCAGATTCCTGTATTTTGACTTTGATCTAGATGTACCTCTATTACCGGAACCCCTTTCCCGAGACCTCCCTCTAATAACCAAACCTTCTCCTGAAGCTCCACCCGTCTCATTACTTATCTGCATGTCAATCCTTTTTTTTGATAGTAGAGAGGATTTGACATCATCGAGACATAGAGTATCCCGACCAAACAAGGTCTCACGAAAATTCTTATAAGAGGGCGGAAAAGAACATAATAATAAAAGGGCTTCATCGTCCTCCTTGATTTTAACATCTATCGAGCGGAGATCCGTAATAATAGAATTAAATTCATCTAAATGCGATTAAATAGAGGTACCTTCCGCCATGCGCAACATGAAGAGACATTGCTTCAAATATAATTTGTTGGTGAGAGATTTTGTCATATAGAGAGATTCCAACTTAAGCCATCGCCTTGCAGCATTATTTTCATCCAAAACCTCGCGCAATACCTCATCGGATAGACATAATTGTATTACCGTAAGAGTTTTATCATCAATCTCCTCCTCCTGCTCCGCCGTTAACGAATCGGACATCTTTTCTTTTCCCAACAGTGACTTTTGCAATCCTTGCTGCATTAGTATAGCACGCATCTTGACTTGCCATAATGAAAAACTGTTGGTCCTGTAAAATTTCTGGATCTCGAACTTCGTCGTCATAATTCTCAATTCTCAAGGGAATAGAAGGCTCCGATACCAGTTTGTTAAATCGAAACGGCGAAAAATAGATCCAAGAAAAATAATATAAGAAAAGAAAAGAAAAGAGCACACCAAGATTTACGTGGTTCGGCCACCGGCCTACATCCACGGGCGAAGACGGAGCAAAGACTATTATTAAAGTCAAAAGTAGAATACAAAGATTATATCTCTCAAGAAAACCGAAACTCCAAATAGATCCGAAATATCAAAATTTGCGTCCACCCTAACGATTTCGAAGAATAAAAAATAGATCCGAAATATCAAAATTTACGTCCACCCTAACGATTTCGAATAATCCAAATGTATGGACGCCCTCACCTTTCGAAGAATCCAAATGTATGGATGCCCTCACCTTAGAGCTTCAATTTCTTAATTAGTTGCCGGCTTCATTAGCAACATATGGCTCCTTCAATATGGCCTCTCTCCTCTTGGGTTGCTAAATTAATTAGAGCATGACATCTAATTAAAATCTTGGCTTGCCGTATATATTCCAATCAGCAACAACACGTATCTTCCTTGGTTGGCCTAAATTAATTATGACTTCGGCTAATTAAAGTTGCGGCCTCATTAAAGTGGCCGGGTATGCTATATATAATATATGCCTCCAAACTAGAATCTAAATAGGATTTGTAGTCTAATTGAACTCCTAATTAAATTCTAGTTATACCCAATAATATAAATCTCATAGTATCCTAATTAGATTAGAATTTAATTTCAATTTAGATAAATACAAATCTAAACCAAATTATAACAATGTCAAATTTCGGTTGTTGGATAGAAAGAATAGTACATGATCTTAGTCATTCATTGTGTAGTAAGAGTTACGTATCTCAAAGTTTTCCTATTTGGCTGGAATTATCTAAATTCAATTATCAATGAGATTCGACCAAAATTATTATGATTCTATTTCCAAATAAGATTTGACATTATCAGGAAAGTCGAATTCTGATTTGAATTGTGGAGGCTATAAATACCATACAAGAGACAAGAGAAAGGGACTCTTCAAGACAACAACGACACATCAATTATCAAGACGATTCTAAAGTAGTAGTAGTTTTATCTTTTTACATAAAGTAGAATAGTTTATATTATTTGAGAATAGCAGCTTCTCTGGTAGCTTTAGTAGTAGTTTTTGCAATTTGACTTGTGACGTTTCAGCCATTTAGAGTTTTAAGCTGATGTCTCGAGTCGCCCGAGTTTGTCGGTTTCTTATCGAAGATTTAATGAGTTTCAACCATCTTCAGCCCGAGCTAACTGGCCGAACATAGTGTGCATCACCGAGAGCTCAAGTCTCAGTGGAGACCCAAGCTGAAATACTTGTGGCACCCACCTAGCTATAGTAATTTCTTTGTTTGATTAACAAATGTGTTTATTTTTCTTACAAACAATTTAGCATGCCAGGTAGCATAATATGCTAAATACTAACCCATCCGTGGAGAATTAGAAGTCACCTTCTTTCGATTCTGGTCAACTTTCAAAACCACTGGTAATAACACCGGCTTTAGATGCTGCATCTTTTGGTTACTTTGCTACCATGTGGGAGTCTATGGTAGAGATGCAACCACTCATGACTCGGATGACTTGCCAAATTGGAATTGATTGTTCAGGGCACCTGACAGCAAGCACAGGTAATGCAAAAGCTAATGGCCGCTCAAGAATGTATGGCTGAGAGGTTTGCATACCTTAGGATAGCATCGTGGTCGAAAAAGCCAGTCAGCGATCACCCGTGCCGGTGCAGCAACATGTGGCCGAATAGTCCAGCGATAATGAAAACAAACATAGTGCGATCGTCAATAATCGCAACAACGGGTTCGGCCACCAACAAAACAATCATGCCGGAAAATTTCACCATGAAAATCTCCAAGTCAATAAACCTTAGATCAACGAGGATAATAAACGGGGGCCAACAATGGAACCACTTCATCCCGCCCTCAGCCAGGTAGCGGGAGCAAGGGAACTACAGCGGTGAGAGGAACGTTGATTTCTTCTTTCAAAATACCAAGTGGGTGCCTCCACAGTACCAGCCTACTGAGGCCAAATCTAATTTGAACCAAAGGATTGAAGAAGTCCTCCAAACCCAGCTCAGTCTAAATGCAAGGCTCAGTTTGGCCTAAATAAAAGGCAATTTAATCAATTGATATATAAGCCATCGTATCTAGTAGAGATTAATAGGGATCATGAGTTCTTGAGGGAATACTGGCTACCGGATTTCCATATGTTACCCAGAAGACGAGCAATCAAGATTGGAGCACATCGCGCGCTTCACAGCCCAATGAGGTGAAGCCGCTGCATATCCTTACCTTAACCTTCAACTTTTCTATCTCTCTCTAACCCTGACTACATTCATGTAGTACATCTCTTTGGCCCCCGATTCAGTTGCCAATTGGGAGCAAATAGAAGCCAAATTCCACAAGCAGTTATAAAACATGGAACCCGAGAACCCGAAGTGTCATTGGCCGATTTGGCCGCAATTTGGTAGTAGCCGAATGAAGTGATAAAGGAATATCTGGCTCAGTTCAAAGTAGCCAATAATCATTACTTCTTTCAAATTTCAAAGTATGAGTACAGTCGGCTAACTTTTGTTGGCCTGATGTTTAAGATACTGGATCATTTGGAGAGGGAAGAGTTTGCAAATCTATTCCAGTTGAGGTAGAGAGCCGCCCACTACGAGAACCACTTAAAGGAGAGGTATGCCCTCGTAGATGAAGATCACTTACAAGGTCAAGTCATGATCGCGAGCATACAGTCTAATGGAGGAAAGAAGGATGATCGTCCGAAAGCCGAACATAATCTCTACGATTGTCACGCCCCGAGCCCTAGTGGAAGCCTACCCGGCACATGCACAAACCCGCCGTGTGCACAAGGCACCCCCGGTACACACAAGGCGTCTACAACAACAAAGCGAAAAGAATGAAATATACACATCCTACTAATAATCAAAGCACAAGTACAAGTAAACTAAGCAAAAAGGAAGTAGAAGTAACTACAACCATACAATGTTTAAAACAATATACAATAAGAATTCTCTCAAGTACATCCTACAAAATACATAGGTGGTCTCTATAGCAAAATAAAAAAACGCCTCTCACAACTAAAACAAAATGAAAGGCGTCTAATAACCACCTTGTGACACCCGTGGAAGTGGGATTAGTCCTATATATAAATGATAGAATAGGACTAAAATCTCTTAACCCGGCTATAGTATTTTGGGTCGGTGGTTTGGGCCCAACAAGTTATTATTGTTAGTGAGCCGGGTTATTATATTTGGTATTAGAGACAATCACCAGCTGGAAGTCTGTGACGAGTCTTAGCTAAGCCAGGGTATGAAGGATAAGGTGATAGGGTATGTGAGGGTCTGAATGACGAGGCTAGTGAGACAAGTCTCACATCGCCTGGTGATCATGGGCTATGTGTGTGTTTGGCTTGACGATAACGTCAAGCCTAAATGGGAGGAGTTTGTGGCACCCCAATAGTCCCACATTGGATGAGAATGGGATTGTGATTGGGTTTATAAAGACCATGGACACGAATAATAATAACTAGGCTTAAGCATTTTGGGTTGTGGTTTGGGCCCAATAATCTATTATTGCTAGTGGATCGGGTCATTACATTTGGTATCATAGCCAATCACCAGCCGGAAGTGTGAGATGAGTCTCGGCTGAGCTAGAGTTATATCGCAGGTAGAGCGAGGCTCCCTGACTAATGACCGCTGTGGGTGGAGTGTAGCTCCCCGCAAGATCGGCTAAGGTTAGCGAGATGAGTCTCACATCGCTTGGTACTTGTGAGTGTGCTTGAGCCTAACGCGGATGTCAGGGCTTAAAAGGGGGGAGGTATGTGACACCCCTGGAAGTTGGATTAGTCCTATATATAAATGATATAATAGGACTAAAATCTCTTTACCCGGTATTGGGGCCGAAAATGTCGGTGGTCGATCGACCCCTGGTGTTCGTTTGGCCCTCTGAAATGTGATGCACCGCATGCCAAATGGATCAAGCGATCGGGCCAACGAGGGATCTACTCGGCCGGGTTCTTCTCAGTAACTCTTGCGACCGTCCGGCATAGAATAGCCGAATCGGGGTCTAGAGATAGAGAAAGACGGAAAGATGCGATAAACACAAAAGGCTAAGGAGCCGATTGTGGGGTGGAAATTGTACTGAGTAGAGTGGGACAAGAGTAACAGGTAGCCAAATTACAATTAATCTACTCCTAGGAAAGCAGTGAATTTACACTAGAAAAGCAGTAAAGATTTGAAAAGTAGGGGGTGGTCCTGGCTTACGAGGTTGTAGGACACCTTCTTTTTCGATGATTCAGATAATTATACACTTCCTGAACCATGCGTATAATTGCCGATTTGAATAATCGGCGCGATTTGGGGAGAGTTATCGGGAAATCCTCAACTACTACCTTTTGAAACGATTCTCCTTAATAGTATAGTAGTCGTTTCTCGTCTAGGTTCACCCCTAATTGTTGCGCCGAGGAGTGATCTGTGGCGCTTTCCACTGTTGGGTGTCAATTGTCGTTCCGGAAGATGTTATGAGATTAGCACCCAAATCTCACACTCTTTCCTTTCTAGGTCTTCCCTTTTTCGGCTCGAGCCACCGAAGGTTGGCTCTGACTTTCGCCTTCTTCGTCGCTTGACTAGAGCGGTCTGGTGGTCGTCTTCAGTCGAAGTCGACCTTGGATGAGGCGGGGGATCATCTTTGGTTGCTTCTCCTATCGGGTGATGTCTTTAGTCGATGGCGTATGTCACGTGCTATGTTCCCACACGACTGAGATAGTCTGGATCAGGACGTGGATCCTTCTTCAGTTGACTCATTCTTCCGTCGGCCGATGTTCCCACGCGACTGAGATAGTCTGGATCAGGGCGCGGATCCTTCTTTGGTTGACTGACTCTTCCGTCGGTCAATGTCTTTTCAGTCGATGGTTGACGCCACGTGTCACTCCTTTCTGTGGCAGAAAAATTTGGTCTCAACAATGCCCCCTCGGCAATCGCCTGACATGTCGTTCGGGTGATTGTCGAAGTTGAGTCAAAGTCTGGTTCGCACAATGATGTCCGTACTCTGCCAAGATATTTGCTCGCTGCCCAAGAGATTTATGAACGGGTGCTGATCTTTCTTCGATTTCGACCAACCGGTCCTCCGTCGTTTCTTTATTAAATGTTGCTTCTTTCCGAGGGGTGACTGTCATTATGTCGCTCCTCCTCGTCGACCTATAAATAGGGTCCTGCTTGCAGCTCTGTTCGCATCGCCTCCCTCTCTCATGACGATTCCTATGCCATCAACACACCAGTGCTTCGGCTGTAGCTTTTTTTTGTCTCTGAGAGTATTTTGGAGGCAGCTTTTCAAATTAAAACCGACGGCATTCTGACACCGGCCGATAAACGTTTCTTCTTACCCTCGAGTTCTAGCGGGGTTTCTACTGAGAACACCCCTGTGTGTGACCCACCGACCCGGAATCTTACGACCGGTGGTCCAGTCGATTCCTGGCTGTTTACAAAGGGTTATGCTTATGAAGATCATTCCAGGGAGAAGGCTATCCTTTGCCCCCAACCCTAGGAGATGGAGGAGTTCGAGCCGCCCGATCGTCCCACTTTCATCTTTGAGCGGTTGCTCTGCAAGGTCAGGTGTGTTCTTCTCCAAGAGGAACTGCGTGGTCTTTTCCCGTTGGATGCCGAGAGTTAATTGTGACTTCATATTCTCTCTCTTTCCCGCTCTTGTTGGCTCCAAAGGTGATTAGGTGACTCGATCTCTAGAGGGATTTACCTGATCCTCTAGCTTTGGGCGATTTCTTACCATGGCCAGTCGGATAGTGGCCATATGTTTTGGCCTTCAACCAAGTGTTTCGGTTGCGACTTTTCTTTTTCTGAAATACTTTTGTATTTGCCCTTTCTTGATTTGCACATGTATCGCTTCATCAAATGTAAAATTTTCTTGTACTTTCACATCCCCTCAAACCGATGTATAATAATGTTTCAAATGCTTCCCCTTGATCGGCTGATTGCCTTCCGATCTGTTTGTTGCATGCGTATTAAATTCAGCTTTGGTAGACTTGTCACGCCCCGAGTTTCAAAATGCGGTCTAAATTTTTTTTTTTTTATATCAGAGTTTAAACTTGAAACCCGAAACATCGACAGACCGCCACATGCATAGAAAATTCTCTGTCCATACGGACAGAGTCTCCCCTATACATGCTCGGCTAGGCAAATACAATAATCATGAGAGGAGCGATATAATCAACAACTAAACATAAACATAAACTGCTACAACTAGATGCATCCATAAGTACTTCAAACAATAACAACTCTTCAAATACACTGGAAACATCAAGCACTGGGCCACAGTGGCCAATAGTATGGGACAAGTCTATCGCGAAAGCTCACTGGATCCTCCCAATCTCTCAGCACCCGACTGACCTGAAAAATGGACACCCAGGGGGTGCGAGATATAATATAGATGTATCCCAGTGGGCACGACGGGCCGAGAAATAGCAAGTCGTACTTACCGGATACAATAATAAGCGGATAACAAACAGGCTGTAACCTGAAAGCTAGATACTGATCATGCTGAAATAAAAGCAGGTACTCATGAAGGAAGCTATACAGGCTATAACTAGCAGTCAAGTAAATTAGGACAATATCAATGTCTTATGCTGTATATCAGGCAGGTATAATAATGCACAACCATCAAAACTATAATCTGAGTATCATGATCATGTTCTAAGCAATAAAGCAGGTATGAAGATAATGTAAGTGTCTCATGTTGTATATCAGGCAGGTATGATAATCAACAACCATCAAGCTATAATCTGAGTACCATGATCATGAGCTAAGCAATAAAACAGGTATGCACATATAAAGGCAGTGACGGCCCAAATCCCCGTGTAGCTTTTCCTAGTGGTCCACGGAGAGAAACACCTATTATTGGTGTATCGGGTTCGTAGCGCATCAAACAGCCGTGTTAGACGGACTCAATACGGAATTGGGTCATGTTGCATTTCGGCTGCCTTCGCCAGAATTTTAGAAGTGGTTTCTCGCAAAATGGAGGCCGGATTTAGATTCAGCACGAAAAAATGTTGAAAAACGGCTATTTACTTGTATTTTTTTGAGTCCAGACGCCCAAAAATGGACACCCGGAAGTTTACCGCGCAATTTGGTGCACGGGGGAGTCGTGGACCGACTGGGGCGCCACGTGGCGGCCTCGGAGTGGATGGCTCACGCGGCGCGGTCCACGCAGGGGCAGGGCAGGAGGAGGCGGTATGGCATGCAGGCGGGGGCGGTATGGCAGGCAGGCGGGGGCGGCATGGCAGGCACACGGGGGCGCCACGTGTCGCCCCGCGACTGGCTGGCGCCAACCGCCCCCTCTTTTTGTCCGGCCACGCAGCGCGGCCCAATTGGCCGCTCCCCACTGTTGCCTGGACCGGGACGCGTGGCGCGCCCAGATTAATCCGGGCGAAGCCAAAGGTGTTCCCTATTTGGCGCCCGGATGCTCTGGGCGCCCGAAAGTGTACCCCGAACTATGCTTCTTCAACCCCTCTTTGCCTATAAATAGGCTCTTGTGTTAGGGTTTTTCTCCCTTTGGAGAATTTTTCTGTGGATCCATTTGGCAGAGCTCTTCTTCTGTCACGCCCCGGGTGTAAACCAGAACCCTGGCCCGTCTACAGATCCGCCATCCACACGGTATTTCCCGCGTACACGAAGCGAAAGTAACCTGCTCAGATATAAGAGATAATAATAAAGAGCATAAAACAGAGCTGAACTAAAAACTAATATATCTCAGACTGAAACTGGAAGTAAAAGTACAGTACAACTGTAATTAATACATCTGTCTCTCCCAGCTCACCAAAAAATACAACCAGCGTGCTAAAGCCAGACCTCAAAAGTAAAAGTACAACAGTTTGAGTAAACAGGGTACACTCAAAGTCCAGCTAGCTCTCTCGTCCTGCCGTCTGATCTATCTACTCAGCCGTCCTCTCTCCTCGATCAGCCGCTGAAAGCCCAGCAGCTCCCGCAGAAGACACTGCAAAACAAGGGGAAGAAAAGAGGAAAAGACGAATAGGGGTGAGAACTACAGATAAACCAGTAGCCTCCCCAAGTGGGTAAAGCCTCAAACTCCGACGCCCCCACTAGGTCTACCAGAGGCAAAAAGGGAAAGAAGAAGTGGTAAACTATAACAGAACTGATGAGGAAAAATGAAGCTACCACAACTATGCCTCTAAATGAAATCCCAAAATGGAATAACCGAATGTATGCATCAGTAACCCCAAAATCGTCTGGATAAACCCAATCTATCCACCAGTAAAAGCTGGTACTGCCTGCTCAAACTGTCTCAAGTATCTGCTCACAAATCGGTACTCACTGACCGATACTCAATGTCTGGCACTCACTGGCCGATACTCACTGTCTGGCACTCACTGGCCGATACTCACTGTCTGGCACTCACTGGCCGACGTGTAAATCGCCTACTCCGGAGTGGCACTCGAGGGGAGCGACCCACACGAGTAAAGTAACCATGTCTCACAAGTACAGTAACCATGTGTCAATATCTCACTATAGCAAGACTGGATCACGACTATGATCAAAGTGGGAAAAATCCATCCACTAATGAAACCCCTATCCCCAATCTGATGCAAAGATAAACATCCGGTCAAACGCCCAACGTCCGCGGTCGCCGCAATACCCCATAATCCATAATCATGTCCCACAACAGACATCCGGTCAACCGCCCAATATCCGCGGTTGTCGCAAAATCCCACAATCCTCAATCCAAGCCCTGGCTACACTATCCCAAAACCTTGCTCGAACCCGAGCAACATATATCTAGAGTCTAGAAGGAAAGGAGAAAAGAACAAATATGTTTTCTCCTATGTCAAATTCCAACATGATAGTGTAGCAATAAAAGATGGCCTATCTAGATGTCCATACAAGCATGCAAGTCTTCTCATTTGGAAAGGAAAGTAAAGAGTAGCAACAATCATGTTTCTCGCATAACCACATATCACCTTCACATGAAACATCCACCTATGCATGTCCAAAAATATCCCCAAGTGGTACCCACCATCAAGGTAAATCACTTTGTCCCAATTTAATATTCAATTCTACATGCAAGGTTAAATGCTAACATAGCAAACCGTTTCCCCACACAAGCATGCATAATTCCAACCACTAGCATAATTAATCAATAAGTCCCAACTATAAGGTTCCAATCTCACATTGATAGGCTAGAAGTTTAATTGGGGTAACTAAGTGTGCATGATATTCAACCATCCTAATATAGGGGAATCACTCTAATAATCCTAGTGAGCATGTCGAAAATAGAGGTAAACAATAACCACCCACCTCGATCGCGAAGCACGGATCCACATACACCCATACTCCAGGTTAACACGGCACACCGCAAACACTGCAAAAGTAACCCAAACGGCGTACAATTAATCCAAGAAATGCACAATATGCCGCTGTCCATACAACTAGCCCCGAAAATGGATAATTTTCACCTACGAGATAAACTCAAAAAATTTCAAAAAAATAACCATTGTGATCCTCGCGGCGAGCCGATCGAAACGAGTACTTGCACGTCCAAATCCAACACATGTAGGTCAAGAAAAATTAGAACGTCGCCGTAAGCCAAAACCTTCACGAACACAAGCCTATAGAAACTCAGTCCCAAAGAAGCTTAATTATCACCTTCAAAGAGTCCTCCAAAAATTCCGATAAAAATACGAGTGCGTTCCTCTCGAAGCCTAGATGTCGATCGAATCCTCATACGTCTCGTACCGATGCCCGAAGACTGAGAAATCACAATAATAATCCACCGCTGTCCAAAACCTCACAGCGGTACAAGGGGTCAAAAGATACCTCGTGAATCGTGCCAAAAACCCAAAATGAGGCAAAGTGATCAACATAGAAATCGAAGGCGTATTTCTCTTGAATGTGTTGTCGTGAAAATCAGCTCAAAAGTCCATCGGGGTAGCTCAGGGGGTCTCGCGCACAGAAATGCGACGAAAGAAGGCAAAATCGAAGGAGCGTAGAAGTGCGCCGCGTCACAGAAAACGCCGATGCCACGGCCTCCAAAAATCCCGGTAATCCATCAAAGGGTGGAGGAGAGGGAGAGGAAGAACTTATCTGTAGGATGCCCACAGAGAAAAAGCCCAGAAAAGGAGAAAAAATAGCTAAGGGGGCCTATTTATAGCCCAACCAACACACACATGCGGATCCGGATTCGGGCACCCGAATCCGGCCCACGGCCCGTTACTGTGCGCGCCCGAAAATCCCATGGCGCACCACGTCACTCGGTCCACACCACGCGCGCCCGGCGCACGGGCGCCCGCCAATCGCGGCGCGCCGCGTGGCGACGCGATCCACGGCGGGAATCGTGGACCGCGGTTCACGCCGGATCCGCCTGGTCACTGCGCTCGCCAATGAGCGGGCGACATGTGGCCCGGGCGGTCCATCGTGTGCTGCGCCTGGCGCACCTGTCGCGCGTGCATTGACCGGCCAATCCTTGCGCGCCACGTGTCACCGCCTCCTCTCGCTGCGCCCAGTGCACGCACTCGATGCACCCGCTGAACCCGAAGCCGCCACATGTCCCCAGCGCACCCAATGGGGAACCGCCATGTGGCACACCAAACTCTGAACAACGCGCCTGCCCGCGCCCGCGCCCGTGCCTGCCCGTGCCCGCGCCCGTGCCTGCCCGTGCCCGCGCCCTCCCCTACCCGCGCCCGCGCCGCCGCGCCCGCGCCCGCACCGCCGCGCTCCGCCGCCTACCCACCGCCGCCGGCGCTGCCCCCGCCGCCGGAACAGTAACTTTAGCCTCGAAATCCGTGTTTGCGCATCCGGGCTCCAAAAAATACAAGTAAATAGCCCATTTTTATCGTTTTCGCGTGCTGAGTCCAAATTCGAAGTCCGTTTTGCCAAATTCTGCTTCTAAAATTTGTCAAAGGCATCCAGAAAGGTATTCTTAATCCAAATTTCGCGATAGGTCCAATCCTGAGGTCTGAATTGCGCACAAGCACCTCCAACCCACCGAAAAAGTCTCCAGAAGTCGTTGATCACTCTGCAAAAGCTCTGCGGAGATCCGGGTCATCACATCCTCCCCCACTAAAAGAAAGTTTCATCCTCGAAACTAACACAACTCAACATGAGTCTCAAATACCAGGGTAAGTAGTCATCAATAACGTCTCCAGCTCCCAAGTCACCACACACTCCCCGTGATTACTCCTCAACAATGACCATAACCAGTACGGTATTGCCTGATTGCGCAATTCCCTCATCTCACGAGCCAGAATTCGCAACGACCGTCCCTCGTACTCCAAATACTCACAGATCTCGAATGGAGCGAGTTAATCACGGGCGAGGGATCCAAAAGTATAACACTCCTGAGTTGAGATGTGGAAAAACCTCAGGGACTCCAACAAAAAGGCTGGGGGAAAAAGAAAAGAACACCCAGTGCAACATGCACCAACAACACCCCCTGGTGCCAACTCAACCAGGGCGACCCGAAACACACCCGCACGATCATCCAACAAGGAAAGAAGCCCTATCAAGCTGGGGTATTCACTCAGTCACACTCGGATCCTGACCATCCGAGTGAACTCCTCAACCGAAGGCTACCATCAAAAGGGATCCCACGGACACAACCTCAAGCTCTGTTCACCTCAACAGTCCCACACAGCGCCAACTGTGGAATCATCAAACTCAAACTCAAACAGCTCTCCCGCTCAAGGTATCCGCCACCACAGTGGCCCTGTTGGGGGTGATACTAGATGCTCAACAATAATCCAACGATAACTCCACAGCCACTATGGGAGGCATCACTAAAACTCGCAAATCCATCTCCCATCACTAGCAATGCTAAAGTCGGCGCTGGTATCGGTCTCATCATCCATTCGCCAAGCTCTCTTGGCACCGCCCAGCCCAAGAAGCATCTCACCTCGACAATAAATGTCGATCTCGGCCAATCCCAAATAGCATCCTTTGGCCGGAATCTCGAACAAGTAGGGGGGGTAGATGTCTAAACATCAACAACTCAACTCCCAAGGCTGACTATAAACTCCCCCAGAAACGCGAAGCAAACCTCGGGTCTCTATCTGGAACAATATAGAGGCAGCAATCCAGGTAACCATACTACCTTATCCAAGTACAGCTGGGCTAGCCGCTCAAGTGACCAAGAAGTCTGCATCGGCGAAAAGCATCCGCTCATCCCAGGGCCCCCGGTAATCCAACCACATGTCCATCGGCACAAAAGCTCAATCCGAGTACCTCAGTATCCCCGAAGCATTCCCTGAAAAGTTCCCTGACTGATCGCTCGAAAGCTGATCTCTAATCCTGGTCAGGTGGGGGTTCTCACTCCATCTCTCTCTGATCCTGCCCAGCAGTGTGGCTGCACGACTAAAGACATCCGTCTAGCAGAGATCCCAGGGGAGACAACCTCTTGCTCGAGCCGCCTCATCTCCTTAAGCTTGTCATTTTAAAATTAAACTTTTTTAAATGGACATTAAGAGCGTATTTTTAAATGGTTTTCTAAACGAAGAAGTTTATGTTGCTCAACCGAAAGGTTTCATTGATCATAAACTTCCAAACCATGTTTTTCGATTGAAAAATGCTCTTTACGGTCTAAAACAAGCACCGCGAGCATGGTACGAAAGACTGACAAAGCACCTTTTGGAAAAGGGCTATACTCGAGGGGGAGCCGATCGGACACTCTTTGTGAAGCACTTTCAAGACAACTTCATTGTAGCACAAATCTATGTGGACGACATTGTGTTTGGTGCTACAAGGAACAATGATGCTTCAAAATTCGCCGAAACAATGGAAAGCGAATTTGAGATGTCCATGATGGGCGAGTTGACATATTTTCTTGGATTCCAAGTAAAACAAACTGAAGAGGGCATTCATTTGTGTCAATCCAAGTATGCGAAGGAGTTGGTCAAGAAGTTTGGATTAGAAGATTCTAAAGACTTTCTGACTCCCATGGGAACTAGCAATAAGGGACTTGGATGTGAATCTCACGGAGAAAAAGTAGACGAGAAACTTTACCGAAGCATGATTGGAAGTCTACTTTACCTTACGGCTAGTCGCCCGGACATTGCCTTCAGTGTAGGGATTTGCGGAAGATATCAATCAGCACCGAAGAAAATTCACCTGAAAGCGGTGAAACAGATCATCCGGTACATCAAAGGTACGTTAAATTTCGAAATTTGGTATCCTATGGGCACTTCTCTCGACATAATAAGATATTCGGATGCCGATTGGGCTGGATCAGTGGATGATCGAAAGAGCATGAGTGGTGCATGCTTTTACCTTGGCCATTGTCTTGTTGCATGGCATAGTAAGAAGCAAAACTGCATTGCTCTCTCGACTGCCGAAGCGGAATACATTTCAGCGGGAAGTTGTGCAACTCAATTGATTTGGATGAAGAGTGTATTGAGTGACTTCCACATCCCGGCGACTTCGGTAACAATACTTTGTGACAACACTAGTGCCATTAACATTTCAAAAAAACCCTGTGTTGCACTCAAGGACAAAACACATAGAACTTAGATATCATTTTCTTAGAGAGCTAGTTGAATCAAGTACTTTACAACTTTCTTATGTTTCAACTGAAGATCAATTAGCCGATATTTTGACAAAACTTTTGGATCAAAAACGTTTTATTCATTTGCGAAAAGGAATAGGAATGCTTTCATTGAAATAACAATTTTTGAACCATTGCTTAGGTTAGGTTTTGTTTTGTGTTTTGTGTATATAGAACATTAACTGAGCATTTGTTAGATTGACTTTAATTGCATCTTTTCATGTTTTGAGAAATTTATTATGATTTGAATATCATTATAATTTTTTGATGCAATGATCATTTATATCAATTATTTTATCTTTAATTGATCAAAGTCAATACCTCTCTCAATGATCACTTGGTATAGTTTTTATCTTATTTGATAATTGAGTTAAGTATGAACATGAGATCAATGGTTGGTTGAGTACTTAATATTTTACATAATTGATAGCCAATTGAGGGGGAGTATTATTTAAAGTTTCATGCTCAAAAGATGTGGAAAGAGTTACATCCCTAGTGGAGTGTGAAAACTACCACCACATGGAGGAAAAAGCTACCACCTCGGTCGTCCGAGTACAATGTGCAGCTACCACATGTTTACCAAGTATGGTGTTTTCTTGTTTATTAGATAAAATGCTTTTTGGAATACTTGACTTTGTCGAATTCCAAGGTTGGTATAAGGTGGGATTTCAAATTGAAAGATGCTCAAAGAGCCACTTCCCTAGATATATTGACTAGATACATTATCTAATTTATTTGGGATGTCAAACATCTATCGATCTTTGTGTCTTCATTTTCTTTATTCAATTGATGATTTGATAAACACGTTACTCATTAGATCGTGATTGATGGTTTGAACTTGCTCAACTTTAGAGGATATAACTTTTATAAATTTTCGTTTCATTATTTGATTATTAATGATAGATTTAGCATAATCTATTTCTTTTGATGTGAAACGAAACTTTTTGTTTAAAGTTGATATGCAAGAATGCTTACATACTTTTTCTGGATTTTCTAAAATTTTTACAAATTTTTCTGGAGAAAAAGTAGCAGGCAGTCCGGACTGGATGGACTCAGTCCGGATCCCGAACAATGGGATTTCCTGCGCGAAGCCGGTACGGACTGAGCTCAAACCCTATCCGGACTGTGGCTAGGTTTTAATAGAAATGAAGGGTCTTTTGATTTCTATTCACTTCTAAACTTCTGTTTTCTACTTCCTAGAGTTTCTCTCTTTAGAATTCAGAGATTTGGAGCCTTCTCAAACTTGTTTTTTCTCGATTCGCGTAAGTTCTTTTGATCAAAATCACTGTTCTTCACTATTTTTTCTTTTTCTTCAAAATGTGAGTGAAATTCATGCTACGAATTCAATTCTAAACGGTTTTTGATCAAATTTCTTTTGAAATTAGAACTCTGGACTTGTTAGTTTTGTTTTTATGCCTTGTATTCACTTGATTAACGGATTTTTGGCCTTCGATCTCTAAAAATTCGGTTTTAAGGCAAAATTTTGGAATTTTTCTAAAATCATGGGATTGATCTTTTTTTAAAATTCTTTTTGCAAAACTAACTTGATTCCTAGTCTCTATACATGATAATGATTGTTTGGGTATAATTATTCAAAATTTTGAAATTAAACAATTTTTTCGTGTTCTTGAGTTCTTGCTCGCAGGATCTTTGTTTCAAACACTCCAGCAACAATGGTTTTTGGATGGATTCTGGTGCTCATCGCGGTAATGGTTGGCACTCGAGCAACCAACAAGCTCAAGAGAGCAAGAAAGAATCAAGAAGAAGGAGAGTACATCTCTTTGGATGAGTCCGATTCGGAGACCGAGTAAGTGGACTGGGATGAACTCATGGAAGAAACCGCAGCACCTGCTGCAGCGACATCAAAGGGCAAGGCCCTTGCAACTTCAAAGGCGAAGACACCGCCTACACCAGTTGAGAAAGGGAAAGCCCCCATGTCAATGAAGCGAAAAACTGTTGCGAAGAGGAAAGGTAGAGCTCGTGGAATTGAGATTGATGAGCCACTAATGAACAAGCCACCTCCGCAGAACATCGTTCATGTCAATAGCGACAGAATAAAAGATTTTGAGAAGCGCGAATGCATAGGTGAGAGATATGTAAATGTCGCAGCTCTCATGGATCGTTCAAAAGTGTTCGGAATACTTTTTGATCAAGCAGGATTTGCTCCAATCTGCAATTTTCCAGAGACTTCTGGATATTGTCTTCATCTTGTGAGGACATTTTACCAATGCACTACTAACCTTCGGGATCATGAGGACGGACCCAAGGAATTTCACACAACGGTCCGGAATGTCAAGCTCAAGATAACGCCTCAATTGATTGGAGAGGTGTTAGGAATGAATGCCCGAGTTGATGGGATTCATTATCTGAAGGGACATGTGATGACCAATACAACCTGGAGAACGGTTGTAGATGGAATTTGTTTGCCGGAAACTCGGTCGGCGGAAAATTCGGTTCTTTCAAAAGAACTTCGACCGGAGTACAGATTTCTGAACTTTATAGTTTGCTACAACATTCTTCCAAATATGCAAACTAAGGTTCTTCGATGGGATAGAATGCTATTTCTCTATCTCCTTGGACATCCTACTGCTTCGTTGGGATCAAACTTCAACATTCCTTATCTTATCTGGTCAAGAATGGCAAGATATGTTGAAAATGCTCATCTGACTGAGAGGCTTCCTTTCCCAAGGATTATTATGCGCATCTTCAGGAAATTTGACGTCGGTACTGGATCGTCGGCGTATATGCATAGTTTGGGAACTATCAATGACTCAACTATTGTGAAGTCACTGTCTACTCGACCGGATGAGACCCCAACACCGCCAAGGAGCAAGAGACCTACAACAGCAGCACAAGCAGGAACATCACGAACAGCAGCAACAGCACCAGCAGCAGCTTCTACTTCAGAGGATGACGCCTCTGTAACCTCAATTTATAAAGAACAACGACGACTTTCATCAGAGCAAGAACGCATGTCGAATGAAATCACGACGATATCTATGAACTTGGCTCAAGTAACTACCACCCAAGCTGAATTGAAGAAGAAACAGAAATCTCTTGCCAAGTTGGTCAAGAAGATTTTTCAGAAACTGGGTTGCAGCAGCTCTGATGATTCTGACTAATTTTCATGACAATTTTCTTTTGTTGTTCTAATGTTTTTCTTTTCCTTGCAGGTTTTTACTTTTAGTTCTTACCTTTTATGAGCTTTAACTCCCTTTTATTATAATTTTGGCTAACTTTCTGTGACAGAAAGGGGGAGAGAACTGAAAACTGAGTACTAACTATTTGGAACTTTTGGTAAGTACTTTGGAACTTGGGAAGAGAACATTGAACATTGAAAACACTTTGTGTTGGAACTTTGTGAACCTTTGAAAGGCGAAGTAAAGGTAAGTATGAAAACTTTGTGTACTTTGAGTACATGCCTCTACTAACTATTTGACTAACTATTTGGGCATGTAATATTACTAACAAGTTGCTTGATAACTGACATATTTGTTAACTTGTTAATTATTTTGACATGACATTTGGATTTTAATGATTAGGGATATGTGAATCTTTATTTGCTAAATTTTCATACATATCTGATAATTAATGTCATGGTAAGTATAAACTCTATCTCTCTGATTGATTATTGAAAGTTTAAATTCTTGAGATATCTAACGATTTCTTTTGTCAATAATTATTTATTTTGCAGAGAGTACAAACGTCTAAGTCTAGAGTTTGTTTTAGAAGTTTATCTCTTGTATTCATTTTTATTTGGATCATTCATGTAAATTTTTGTTGTATGGTGATAGCAACAAAAATATCTTTTTGAATTTTTTAAGTGGATTTTTATTTTGTCAAGAAACCGCCAAAGGGGGAGATTGTTAAGGATTTTATTTTGGCGTATTTCGTGAAGTGGTATAAGTCTTGAAGATTGAAGATGAAGAATTGTGGATCAACTACATCAATCTCAAGAAGAATGGATTCGGAATGATCAGGTACGTTTAACTAAATATTTTGGTGATCCGAATATATTTGTGTAGTTTAGAAACACTTGGATAAGTTTTTAGTGCATAAAAATCAAAAACTGGACAAATTGGATGTTCAGGATCAGGATCAGACCAATCCAGTCCGGACCCCGAACATAATTTAGTTCATGCGGAATTCCAGTCCGGACCTCTCCTATTTCAGTCCGGACCCCGAACTATGTGTTTGCTGAAATCGCATGAACAGTCCGGATCAGGAAATTCCAGTCCGGACCCCGAACTATTTTTTTAGGAAAATTGCTGAAAAAAGATGACAGTCCGGATCAGCCAAATCCAGTCCGGACCGACGTGCGGGAAAAATTCTATTAAGTCAGTTTTTTATGCTTTTCTCCTTCCAGAGGTTTCTAACCTATAAATACACCCTACATTCATCTTTTGGGGGAGATCCGAAAAATCCAAAATAATCCCGGTTATCAAAAACCGAAGGATAAAAATCCACAAATATAAAGAAGAAAGGAAAACACGATTAAATTCATGTTTCTTCATCTATATTGTTTAATTTGATTCCAGGGTTTCCGAACTCCTATTTTTTGTAGAATCAAATTGAAGAATACTTAGATGGTATTTCTTATCTATCTTTGATCTAAGTATTCGGAGGATCATCACCAAACAAAAACAACGATTTTACCAAGAATCGGCGCGAGGATTCGCGTGGCCTTGTGGATTCAAGGTGCTACCACTCTCGTGGATTCGGAGCGAGGCGCGTTCGTGTGATCGAGACGTGTCGCATTGGTGAAGACCGTGGATTTGGTTGAACGTCGTGGATCCGGCGTTGGGACGCAAATCGTGGATTTGAAGAGCGTTCGGAGCGAGCGGAGAAGATCAACTAGGAGCGTATGGAAAAGGTTGAGTCGTAGGGTTACGGTAAATCACCTTGTACATGTTTAATATTAGTGGATTTCGCCGTGTTATCGGACCCGTGGTTTTTTACTCCTGTGATGGAGTTTTCCACGTAAATCTTGCGTACATTATTTATTTTCCGCATTGGGTTATTTTTTACGCAACGATTTGGTATGTTTATTGTTTTCACCTATTCACCCCCCCTCTAGATGGTTTTTCTCCTATTCAGATCCATATTATCCATAACCCACACGCAACCCACCGAAAATAGTGCACTACTGCACAAAACATCGCACCCGGTGTAAATACAACGCCCAAAAAAATAGCATTTACTGTTTTCCAAATAGTACGGAAAAAGAGGGAATTTCACCTCTGTGCAGTGCTCCGAAAAATCCAGAAAAATCATGGTTGCGTTCCTCGCGACGAGTAGCTCCAAAATGAGTACTTATACGCCTTGATCCGATGCTCGTAGCCCAAGATAGAAAATAAACAAGCCCGCGCTGTCCAGAAATTTATCACATAAAATGGGGTCAAAAGATGCCTCGGGAACCATGCCAAAAACCCAAAACAGAGCAAAATGGTCAAGACTGAAATCAAAGGCCTACCTCTTAGGAACAAGCTGCCATAAAAATCGTCCAAAAAATCCTTCGGGGCTGCACAGGGGGCTTCTTGGACTGAAAAGCGACGAAAATGAGCCGAAAAAGGGAAACATCGAGGCGCACTGTAAAACCAGGATCGCCGCTGCCGAGCCTCCAAAAATCCTAGGAATCCACCATGAGATCAAAAACATCAAGGGAAACAACTCTCCTATAGGGCTCTCCCTCTCAATCTCTCTCTAAAGCTCCAAAAAACAAAAAAGAGAGAGAGAGGAGGGGTATTTATAGGCCAGCCCAGCCCAGCCCACAAAAGGCCCATGTGGGCCTTTAGGATTCGGGTGCCCGAATCTTTCGGGCGCCGAATCCGCGGCTGACCCGGCCCGTAATCCAGCTCTCGGATTCACTCGGGCGCGACACGTGTCCCCGAACAGTGGACAGTGGCGCCCGGCGAACCGAGCGCGGCCGCTTGGCCCTGGCAGCTTGGCGGGGTGGGTGGCGCCCGCTAGTGGCGCCCGCCAGCCCCGCCTGGCACGCCAGCTAGCGCGCCTGCCGCGTCGCCTGCCACGCCTGCGCCCGTGTGCGTACGGCCGCAGCCGCGCGCCCTCGCATGCATCGCGCGTGCATGAACCGCCCAATCCGGGATCGCCACGTGGCGCACCCCGGTCCATGCACAGGCCGCTCGCTCCTATGGACCGCGCAGCGCGAACCCGCCAATGGGCGGCCGCCACGTGTCCCAGCTGGTCCACCGTGCTCCAGCGCTACTCCCCCGTGGACCAAACAGCGTCCGCCGGCCAATACCAGGCCGCCAAGTGTCACCCGTCGGTCCACGGCTCCCCCCCGTGCACCATTTTACACAGAAAACTTTCGGGTGTCCGTTTTTGGGCATCCGGAGATAGAAAAATACAAGAAAATAGCCGTTTTGACGCATTTTTCCGTGCTGAATCCAAATCCGACCTCTGTTTGGCACAAATCCTTTTCTACAATTCGACAAAAATAGCCGAAGCCCAAACATGATCCAGAAAGCTCACTGGTCCATTCAAAACATCCCTTTGATGTATTATGGGCCCAACACACCAATAATACGTGTTTCACACTGTGGATTCATGGGAAAAACTGCAGGGGGACCTGGACCTCTGCATCCTCCCCTACTAAAAAAAGTTTCTGTCACGCCCCGTAGGTTCTAAATGAGCGGAAGAAAATGTGTATATTTTTTTTTGAAATAACCTCGCCCACCGGTGCGCGCCAGACCCGTCACATATACAAATTCACCCCACAAACGGACGGAGTCTCCTTTGTATATGCACGGCGTCTCAATTACAACACATACTTTATCACAACCACAATTACAACAACAAGATTGAAAGAATAAATCCATGGGTTTGGAAAGCAGTGCCCACACGACACTTAGTTTGAAAATGTTTTCGAAATCATTTTGCTATTTGAAAACATGTCGCATACCAGTCTAAGATAAACACAATGAAAGATGTCACCACTAAGTTAGGATCTCAACCCAACATCCACAATTGTTCCACCAACAATATAATCACTAACCTACTAACCAAAAGCAAAAGAGATAACCGAAGTAAATAAGACATATGACAGCCTCAAGCGGCTAAGGTCCTCTAAACACAGTCTCACCATCGTCCCGGTTCCCACCCCTGTTCGGACCTGTCACAGTGTGGGGAGTCAGTGACTAATAAAGTAGATGAGAACAGGTAAAATGCTATGAAAACTATAATGAACAAACCGATACACCAGAGCATTCCGCCTCCACCTCATGAATCACCATATTCCCTGCCAAAATCATGCTGGGCACCTACCCTAGAGCTACTCCGCTCGCGCCTTGGTGCTTTTAACCCCTCCACTGCCCAAGTTACAGTCGCCTCACCATGAGGGGTCCCCATCATTACACCTTGTGAGGTACACGGGTCAACGTACCATCTTTCCGAAAAAATACACCCTGTGCGGTGGCCAGACCGCCGGTGTGAGTGTAAAAAATCATGAGCATAAATGCCGAAACCGGTGTGTAATACGGCACCGCGACATTCGTCGCCACAGTTAGAATTACAAGAATGGGATTCTCATGCAATGGGGTTAGACAGTTCACAAAAGATACATCTACTTTATTTTCACAAGTTACAACGGGAACGACTATACACCGAAATACGATAAAGTACCCACCTCAAATCGCGTCGACCGGAACTCCGAAAATCGACCCGTACCTTCGGACGACACCCGGATCTAAAAGAAAGTCCCCCAACAGGGCATAACAGGTAAGATACGACTCTCATAAGGAAAACATGACTCCGAAAGCGCAAACAAAAAGGACAAACGACTCGCGGCGTCGGCGGCGACGAAGCGGCCCCCGCGCGGCACGCGCGCCGCGTGCGGTGCAGCCGCGCGGGCGCCTGCCCCGCGCGGCTGTCATGCCCCGGGGGTTTCAATCAGCGGAAACAATCAACGAAAAAGGATTTGCTTTACGTGTCAATTTTTTTTTTTGAAATTCCTTCTTCCCCGGTGCGTGCCCAGAACCGCCGCATACACAGAATCACCCTGCAACCGGACAGAGTCTCCTCTGTATATGCACGGCGTCGCGGCTAATACAACATGCAACCATAGTAGTTTATTCAATCACAATAGTTCTCAACATTTATACAACTGAACTATTCTGTAGGCCGACCAATTTGAAAGGATAAATCCACAATTATAAAAGCGGCGCCCACCCGGCACCCAGATTTCTAAAACAATTCGTAAACCATAAATCCACAGAGTTTTTAAAACAGTGTCCACACGACACTCAAGTTTTGAAATCTGTTTTCTAAAATTCATAAATCCGCAGGGTTTTGAAAACGGTGCCCACACGACACCCAAGTTTTGAAAACGGTTTTCGCGATTCTTTTTCTTTTCTTTTTCTTTCTTTCTTTTTGAAAAGCGGCCGAACAGAGATAAGAACTCAAACATCCACATATCCAAAGGGCAAAGTTCCGACATCCACACCGACCCCACGAGGGTATCGAGAACCACACAACAGTCTACAAGTAGTAAATAAAATGCGACAGGAAAGGGAAATACAGTCTGGGATCTCAAAGGATCCGAAAGCTCCTGACTCGGCCTCACCGTCGCCTAGCCCTCACCCCTGAAAGAACCTGTCATGGAGTGGGAAGTCAGCGACACGATAACATAATAATAAAGCAGGAAAAATACCAAACCCAACTGTAAGACTATCCGGAGCAACCACTCTGCTCAAAGGGGAAGGTAACACGCGAACACCTGTAACACCTGTAATACCTGTAACACCTGTAACCTAACCTCGTCGGGCACCTACCCCGACGGATCGCACCGCTCACACCTTGGAGCACCTGACCTCGTCGGGCACCTACCCCGACGGATCGCACCGCTCACACCTTGATGCCTCAAACCCCACACCTACGGGGGCCCCCACTACGTCACCTCGTTGGTCTACACGGGTCAAAGACCGCTTTCCCGGAAAAGAGCACTCTTTGCGGTGGCCAGACCGCGGGTGCGCGTGTCGCAACCTCGAGCATAGTAACCAAGATACAGGGTAATATCGTAAATCATAGAGACCGTCAGCATTAGTACCTATAACATGCAGTTAATATCCTTCCAACAATACCAACTCTATGCTAAGTCTCAAAGAAAAACCCACCTGAATGTAGGCTGATCCCGAGCTCTCGCTAGACTACTAGGCGGCTGGTGCTGAACGGCTGGGCCCTGAATAGAAACTGTAGTCAGAACTAGACTCACTCATGCTCATCCCGATAACACTACAATAACATGTCGCTAATACGGGCACTTAGCCGACACTAGGCTTAAACCGAAGTTCCCGAAAAATCCACTGACCCCCCAAACCTGACCCGCCAGCGGTGTAAAAATATCCAAATATCGTCCAACTACACCTGCTGTCCCTAAACATCATAATTTTGGTGTTCGGGCAGACAGTGACCAAATCACAATTTCCTCTATCGAAAAAAATGCTATAAATACACCTATTTGAACACTGTTTTGACCCGTTCTTCCAAACCAGGAATCCAAAGACATCGCCGTAAGTTTCAGCGCGTCCGTTACAACGAGTCGAAGCTCGTGCTCACCATTTGGGAGCAGCACGAGACCCGAGGGAAACTTCGGGCCATAAAATTCCTCTCTAACATAGCCAAATCGCATTTTTGTTTCTCCAGCTCATAAAAACCTATTTCTAACGCGAGCATCACGTCCAGTGACCCCAAATTAGCCAGGGGCACACTATCGCAGCTTCGCAAACAGCCCAGGACAGTCCCTCGGCCAAACCACATAACTTAAGGCTTTTTAATACAAAACTTTTAAACTACATATTCCATTAGCAAACCAGCTTGAGCATATTGCTCATGGCACCACAAGGACTCAAGGGCTTGCCCAAATGCAGCCCAGAAACTGCTGGATCGAAAGATCCAAATCCTTCGTTCACTAACACGACAACATTGCTCCACACACCAATCCACACAGATCCCATTTGATCTAAAGTGAGCATCGAGCTCAGGGAACATAATGGAGCAACTTTCATATTATGCTCGAACCCTATTTCCATTCCAAACTTCATTGAGGCATTTTAGCAAACACCTTGTGAGCATTGTTTACAAAACCTATAACTAACTCCAACCTAAGTGATAACTCTGTACAGAGGGAACTTGGGAACCTCTAACTTGGATAGGAAACATTCATTCAGGGTTTAGAGATTACCTGGGTGCTTAAACGGCGACGGGAGGCGACGACGGCGACCCGCGGCCAACCTCACCCGAGCTCGGTGGCCATTAATGGTGGAATTCAACCGGAGGCTTTTGAGACCCAGCAACCTGGACCGAATGAGTCCCCTCGGCTCCCCGATGTCTCCTGTGGTGGTGGCCGGCGGCGCGGGGCTGCGGCGGCGGCCGGAGGGGGAGCTCGGCCACTACATGGTGCAATCACAGAGAAGAGAAAACCCACGTTAAACTTCACATGCAAGTGCATGGGGGGCTTCCTACAGACCCTACGAACTCACCTGAGTGGTCTTCCCATCGTGCGGAGCCCCGGCGATCGCCGGAATCCAAGCTCGGCGAAGCTAAGCCCTCTAATGGTGGATTCCGGCCGGTGGGTCCTGGGCCGGCGCAACTTGGGCCAATACGTTCCTCTCGGCTCCCCGGAGCTTGCTGAGGTGGTGGCCGGCGGCGCGGATGAGCGGCGGCGCCGGACGGCGAAGTTCGGCCGAGGTGACACAAAGCCCGACTCTAGGGCTAGCCCGTACACCCCCGATCCTTGCCTGATCACCACCAAACTTCGGGAATAGGTTGCAGTCGACGAGGAGAAGAGGATGAATGGTCTTGATCGGAGTTTCAATGGCCGGAAAGAGCCCTCGCCGTAGATCGGCCGATTATTCACTTCCGGCAAGGAGTCGCTCCCGCCGGCGACCGGGGGCACGGCGGCAGCCCGGACTTCACTGGTAAGTTCCTCACGATGTCAGGTACCTCATATACACACTCATGAGTCATTTACATGAAGTATTTCCCAAAAACTCACCTCGCCGGAAAACTTGGAGAAGAAGGTGACCTCCGCGGCGGCTCACGGCGGCGCCCGACGTCGGGGAACCCTTGGCTCGATGTCAACTTCACAGAGACACTCGCAGACCCAACTTGGAACAACCAAATTCAATCTTGATGCCACCCGCACCAAGATGACCGAGAAGAAAGCCTTTTTGTGGTTCTCTTGGTCCTCTCCGGCGACGGGAACGGCGGCGGCGCACGGCGCGTCGGTTGGAGAAGATGGTGGGGTGGAGGCGCCGGTTCCAGAGGGGAAACAAAGGGTGGCTTAGGTTTAGGGTTTCCAAAAGACAACAACCGCCTATTGTATATAGTGCATAAATGCACAAAATCCACTTTGATCCCTCCACACTCGCTATTTGGACTTAAGTCCTTTAGCAAATTTGTTCAACTTACAGTCTAGTCCCTCACTCTAATGCAGCACGCTTTACGGAGCAAAAATATTTGGGCTTTTATGCAAAATACTATGTTTTTCCCCATATTTCACGCTTTTCGAGACAACCGGGTTGTCAAACTAAAATTCCGTCAGCGCCATTGCGTTCAGAACGACGAAACCGATCAAATCGACTACCTGGATTGCTGTGATCGGAGTTCAGACAGCGAATTAACTAACGTTGGCCAACGCGGGAGACCAAATCAAGGTGTTACTATTCAAAACACTATTCACTTAAGTCGCGGGCCCCACTAGTTTTCTTGCTGATTTCCGGACGATCCGACCGTCGGATCAGCAAACGGTCTATACCATTTCCACTCGATTCGATGAGACGGTCGCACTGGCGACCTCAGATTTCTGAGATCAGACTCGGATCGAAAAGGCAGAATTTGTGCATCGAAAACTGTGAAATTAGCGCACCGGTATGCAAATCACTGAGGTTTTAGATCTGCTTCCTCGCTCGCAAACACACTTGAATTTCTTGAGTGCTACATCACTCACACCTTAAAAGAAGTTTCGTCCCCGAAACTTAAATACACCAGGAATCCCATAAATGGGGAAAGTGCCCAAACATGTCCGACTTGTGCTCCCAAATGGCTTTGCGCCCCTCATAATCCGCTCGTTTCTCTCTGGCACTAGGGGAGATTGCAGTTTCCCCGCCGGACGCTGACGTTCGGCCTTTATTCGATGACCGACCCAGTAGCGAGCCACGCGCTATGCTACATCCCTTGTCAATTTAAGCCACCAACCGTCTGCTGTTGATCCGTCCTGCTACGTAATCGCGGTTACCGATATGTCTCCCGTCTGACTCATACCGCTCTAGGCATTGACTGTTCCACTCGTCTTTCCGGGGTGATCTTGATTGGACGAATCGTCTCCTTGAGTTGCTTGGTCGTATAGGCCTTAATTCTCTGGTCCCTGAGAGTCTGCAAGGTCACTCGTAAATGCTCCTCTTCTGTACGCGAGTTGATCCAAGAAGGGTCTGGAAGTTCTGTTCAACAAACCCATGAACGCCGCTGGGGCGTTCAAATACCCACCCCCCGAGGCAATGACACGTGAAACGCCCTAAAACTCTTGGCGAAACTCGGTGGTAACTCTGAAAGGAAAACTATCGGACTGAACCGCCCTTAGATTTCGGACAAACGACGGCTCGACCCGCCTGGCAACCCTACCGTCCCGTCCCTCTCTTGATCGAACTAACCGGAGTAAGCCTGCTCCTCGGCTTGGAGTTCCCTGTTATGACGCCACCGGTTCGCAGACCACCTCTGACGGTGTTGAACAGTCAGCAACCACAGTCTCGCGGTGCGTCGAGGTACCCCAGTCCTACCACCAACCCGGACCGACGGGCCCTTAATGCCCAAACTAACTTGACAACAAAAGAGGGGGAAGCCAAACTAATACCCTTACAAAAACTCCAGGATGTGCCAATCCAACTAGCCGGGTCGCCGCCTACAAGTAATCCTCCTTTGAAAACGACGAACCCACCCGTCACCAAACGGACTACTTCCACCCGTCACCAACACGGGCCACTAGCTCGGAGCATAACCACCATCCCGGGTTGTCCGCTCCGACTGTCCGTTCTACCGAGGCGACGGTCAAAACTAAAGCTAGGTTTCAGCTCTCAGACCTACCACAGGGTCTACCCCACAGAAAAGCTGAATACAGGGCATCCTAGCCGACAGCAACCAGTGCCAGAGCGCCATGTAGTCAACAACTCCCGCTGACCTACACTGCTTCACAATCCATAGTCTCGTAACCCAAAACCTTCCCGATTATGCCTTGGTCATGGAAAGCTGGCGACAAAAACCAAGAAATACGGTCCTACCTCCGTCTTGGCACCGAAGGGGGTGCGTCACTCTGGTTAACCCCTACCGCTCGGTCCCAAATCATTGCCCCTCCGAGCACCCTGCACCGAACCGAGCTGCATATCCCCAGACCAAACGGTCACATTCCCATCAAGTAGTATTCTAAGCTCTAGGTCCGCTCAACCAAAACTCGAGCCCATACGAACAAGATTTGCTGGCCCCGGGAGTTTCCTTTCTCAACCCAAAGGAGAACCCCAAGACCCCATCTGTCACGCCCCGGGGGTTCGAATCGCGCGGAAGAGGAGCCACCGATGCCCCTGATTCAGCCATATATTTTTTTTGTAAAACATTACTCCCCGGCGCGTGCACAGACCCGCCGCATACACAAATTCGCTCTGCAAATGAGCAGAGGCCCCTTTGTATATGCACGGCGTCTCAACTACAAAGTGTCTCACAAGGCGTAGTACATACAATCTCTAACCACATCAGTTGGGGTCTCGTACACATACAACCAAACAATTCACGTGACATTCTAGCATTCACTTAGAGCATAGAGGCCGGTGTTTTGAAAGGATAAATAATCACAAGGTTTTGAAAGCGGCATCCACACGATGCCCTCGTTTGCGAAAACAGTTCGTAAACACATAAATCCCACAAGGTTTATAAAGCTTGGTGCCCACACGACACCCACGTTTTAAAAAATAGTTTTCGCAAACGGTTTTCTTTGTTTTTCATCGTTCAAAACGGCCAAGTAAGAGAGAACGTAGTATTCATTCAATTATTCAAAAAGAAAGGAAAGAAAAGGGCAACATCCACTTCGACCCCACGGGGGTGTCGCAATCCACAACTAGCTACCATGAATAATAAAAGAAAAGGGAAAGAAGAGTCACTGTATCTGAAGTCACCCATAAATCAGATCAGCACCCTAACGTCCTCACCGGCGCCCTAGCACTCGCCCCTGGACGAACCTGTCACGAAGTGGGAAGTCAGTGACTAGAAATAGCATGATAAGCGTAGTAAACAAAGATAAGGCAAACCACAAACACCGGAGCAACTATCCCTCCCATGCACCTTCCACCTTAACCACACCCTGTATCATTACGACATCGGGCACCTTCCCCGATGCCCACCGCCGAGCACCTGCCTCACAAAGCAACATCGGGCACCTTCCCCGATGCCCACCGCCGAGCACCTGCCTCGGCCGCCGAGCACCTGCCTCGACGTCACCGCTCACACCCCCCACCCATGGGGGCCCCCATTCCTAACGCCACCTCCGCGTGGGGTACACGGGTCAACGTACCACTTTTCCGGAAAAGCACACCCTTGCGGTGGCCAAACCGCGGGTGTGCGTGTAGCAAATTTGAGCCTCAGATTGACATTGAGTATCATAACATAACATAACAGGGTTAGTGCATAAACAGAAGGAGACTGACAATTCCACCTTGCCCCAACATGCTATTTCTAACAGTTAAACCCCATTCCCGAAACCCCCGGGAACGTACCCACCTTGTGTGCGTCGTCCTGCGTTCGTCCAGTCCGCGTCTGTGCTCCAGTCGCCCACAGCGTCCCGCACTCCTGAAGGAACATAGGCAAATCGAGACTTAGAAGTCCGAAACTTACAACGACTCCCTACAGCGTGCGGCGGAGTTCTTCGCACGGCACCGGCCCGTGCGACGAACACCCTGCCAGGGCGCAGCCCCGCGCGGCACCAGCCCGCGCGGCGCCCCTCCTGCGGGCGGCCCCGCGCGGCCGAGCGCCGCGCGGGCGCGCGGCCCGCGGTGCGGGGCGGCCCCGCACGGCACCAGCCCGCGCGGGCGCCCCCCTCCTGCGGCGGCCCCGCGCGGCCGAGCGCCGCGCGGGCGCGCGGCCCGCGGTGCGGGGCAGCCCCGCGCGGCACCAGCCCGCGCGGGCGCCCCCTCCTGCGGGCGGCCCCCGCGCGGCCGAGCGCCGCGCGGGTGCGCGGCCCGCGGTGCGGGGCGGCCCCGCGCGGCACCAGCCCGCGCGGGCGCCCCCTCCTGCGGGCGGCCCCTGCGCGGCCGAGCGCCGCGCGGGCGCGCGGCCCGCGGTGCGGGGCGGCCCCGCGCGGCCGTGCGCCGCGCGGGCGCGTGGCCCGCGGTGCGGGGCGGCCCCGCGCGGCACCAGCCCGCGCGGGCGCCCCTCCTGCGGGCGGCCCCGCGCGGCCGAGCGCCGCGCGGGCGCGCGGCCCGCGGTGCGCGACGGCGCCGGGCCTCCTCCCTCCTCGTGACCAACAAAAGAAAGAAAGAGGGAGATTCCCCCGAACGAAACGCGTCCGACTCACCTTGATGTGCGAAAGAGGAGGAAGAGAGGGATCGTCCGCTTGCCTCCACCGGTCCACCCTTGCGGTGTGCTTGGTTTCTCTTTGCCGGCGGCTACGAGGGAGGAAGAAAAAGAAAAGAGGCGGCCACCAAAAGAAAAATAAGAGGAACCCTAATCCTCTTTCCCTCACGGCTACATATATATACTAAGAGAATTAGGGTTTACCTTAAAAGGTGTGCGGCTGCCAACACGGATCCCGAGGCGTCTAAGGGGGACCCCAACTTCGAGAATTAATTCTGGTCAGACCGGGAGTCGGAAAAATAAACCGATCGCGCCCACGCGCTCCGTTCCGCGAGCTCTACCGCCTAAAATTATTTGCGGGCCCCGACGGTCTGTCCGGAAAAATGCCAAAAATGAGGCCCCCGGTCAGGCATTACAAGAAGAGGGTGACCAGAAGGGTTAAGGAAAAGCCGGGTCTTACACCACTTACCGCTAAAAACAAGTTTCGTCCCCGAAACTTAATCTTCCCCAGCGGCGAACAGGTCCGGGTAGCACTCCCTCATCTTTGACTCGGGTTCCCAAGTTGCCTCACGCTCTTCTTGATTGCTCCAAAGCACCTTTACGTAGGGAATCGTCCGACTACGCAGCTTTTTGTCCTCCCGGGCTAGGATCCGCACTGGTACTTCCGCGAAACTTAGATCCTCCTTGAGTTCAATCGCGGAGGCGTCAAGCACTCGCGATGGGTCGGGGAGGTATTTCCGAAGCATGGATACGTGGAACACATCATGAACGCGGTCAAGGTTCGGCGGTAGGGCGAGGCGGTAGGCTACCGGGCCGATGCGCTCCAGAATCTCAAACGGCCCTATGTACCGCGGGCTCAGCTTGCCCCTCAACCCAAACCGCTTCACCCCCTTCGACGGCGACACCCGCAGTAACACGTGCTCTCCCACCTGGAATTCCAAGTCGCGACGTCTCTGGTCCGCGTAACTCTTTTGCCGGCTCTGGGCGGTCGCCAAACGTCGCCTGATGAGGCGCACCCTTTCCTCTGTCTCGGCCACTAGGTCCGGCCCCAAAAACTTTCTCTCCCCCAGATCGTCCCAGCAGATCGGGGATCTACAGCGTCTGCCGTACAACGCTTCGTACGGCGCCATCTTAATGCTCGCTTGGTAGCTGTTGTTATAAGCGAACTCTGCAAGGGGTAGGTAGCGCGACCATCCGTCTCCTAAATCCAGCACGCACGCCCGAAGCATGTCCTCGAGTATCTGGATCACCCGCTCGGATTGCCCGTCCGTCTGGGGGTGAAAGGCTGAGCTGAAGTGTAACTTGGTCCCCAAGGCTCGTTGTAGACTCTTCCAAAAGTTCGAAACGAACCTCGTGTCCCTGTCCGAGGTGATCGTCGTTGGCACCCCGTGCAGCCTTACAATCTCGCTGAGGTAGACCTGTGCCAGCCGGTCACGTGTCCAGGTCGTGTGGATGGGTAGGAAGTGAGCTGACTTCGTTAGCCGATCCACGACAACCCAGATAGCGTCGTGTCCCTGTTGCGAACGGGGGAATCCGGTGACGAAGTCCATTGTGACTTGCTCCCACTTCCATTCGGGCACGGGTAGAGGTTGCAATTTCCCCGCCGGCCGCTGATGCTCGGCTTTCACCTGTTGGCAAATCAAACAGTGAGCCACGAACAGCGTCACATCTCCCTTCAATCTTGGCCACCAGAAGGTCTGTCGGATATCCCGGTACATCTTGGTGCCTCCAGGGTGCGCCACGTAGGGGGCACAATGTGCTTCAGTCAGGATTTCTTTCTTTAGATCCGGCAGATCGGGCACGCAGATCCGCCCTCGGAACCGAAGGGTGCCGTCCGTTCCCACTGCAAAGTCTCCTTCTTGCTCCGGTGAAATCCTATCTCGTTCCAGCTGTAGCTGCGGATCCGCACCTTGGCCTTCCCGAATCCTCTCCAATAGGGTCGGCGCGACTGTTAGGGTCAACAGTCGCTCAACCGTCCCTGCTGGTACCACTTCCAACCTCAATCGTGAAAATTCCGCGATCAAGTCGTTCTGCTGCGTGATCGCGCCCGCCGAAGTTCCTTCTGCTTGTCCCTTTCGGCTTAGAGCGTCGGCTACCACATTTGCTTTCCCCGGGTGGTACTGGGTGGTTAAGTCGTAGTCCTTCAGTAGCTCCAACCACCTCCTCTGCCGTAGGTTAAGCTCCTTCTGGGTGAAAAGGTACTTAAGGCTTTGGTGGTCCGAGAACACGTTGCAATGCACACCGTAGAGGTAGTGCCTCCACAGTTTCAGAACGAAGACCACTGCGGCAAGCTCCAAGTCATGGATCGGGTAGTTCTGTTCGTAATCCTTGAGTTGTCTTGAAGCATAGGCAATGACTCTTCCTTGCTGCATTAGTACTCCTCCCAGTCCTATTCGCGATACATCGCAGTAGACTTCGTAGTCTTCTCCAGGGGTTGGTAAGGCAAGCACAGGCGCTCTTGTTAACCGTTTCTTAAGTTCTTCAAAGCTCTCTTGGCATTGGACCGTCCATATGAACTTTACTCCTTTCCGGGTTAGGCGGTTCAGAGGGGTCGCAATCTTCGAGAAACCCTCCACGAAACGTCTGTAGTATCCCGCAAGGCCCAAGAAGCTGCGCACCTCTGTCACTGTGGTCGGCTGGGGCCAGTCGGTCACCGACTCCACCTTCTTGGGATCCACTGCGACTCCTGCTGCTGAAATGATATGCCCTAGAAACCCCACTTCGCGAAGCCAGAATTCGCATTTCTTAAGTTTTGCGAACAGCTCCTGCTCCCTAAGGGTCTGTAGAACAATTCGAAGGTGCTCCTCGTGCTTCTCATCGGTGGTGGAGTAAATTAGGATGTCGTCGATGAAGACCACAACGAACTGATCCAGGAAGGGTCTGAAAACTCGGTTCATCATGTCCATGAACACCGCTGGGGCATTGGTAAGCCCGAACGGCATTACTGTGAACTCGTAATGGCCATACCGAGTCCGGAATGCCGTCTTCGGAATATCCTCGTCTCGAACTCTGAGCTGGTGGTAGCCCGACTGCAGGTCGATTTTTGAAAAGACAGTTGCACCCCGCAGCTGGTCAAAGAGGTCATCAATCCTAGGTAAGGGGTACTTGTTTTTCACTGTGACTTTGTTGATTTCCCGGTAGTCGATGCACAACCGCAAGCTCCCGTCTTTCTTTCGTACAAAGAGTACAGGTGCGCCCCAAGGGGACACACTCGGTCGGATAAACCCCTTGTCCAGAAGGTCCTCTAGCTGCGCCTTAAGTTCCTTCAGCTCCGCGAAGGCCATCCTGTAGGGGGCCTTCGTGATTGGTCGAGTGCCGGGTGGAAGCTCAATGGGAAAGACAACTTCTCGCTCGGGGGGTAATCCAGGTAGTTCGGCCAGAAAAACATCTGGGAAGTCCCTCACCACAGGGATGTCGGGGAGTGCCGTGGAGGATCCGGCGGCCAGGGCCACCGACACCAAGTAGGCCATACACCCGCCCTCTACCAGCTTCCTGGCTCGGGATGCAGGAATCATGGAAGAAAAGGGAACGCTCTTGCAAGCCAAGTACACGTTCTCCGGAAAATCGGGGTACATCAGTCGTACCTCGCGCTTCTCGCAGTCTATGACCGCAAGGTACCACGTGAGCCAATCCATTCCGAGCACTACGTCATACTCTTTCAATGGAATGACTACCAAATCCCAGGGGCACGGAAGCCTTCCCATCCATATAGGGCAGGAAGGCACCATGTTGCGTGCCTCCAAGGATCCCCCCGCGGTGTGTACGGTCATCAAACTGGGTAAGGGTCTCAACTCAAAATCATGGGTCAGTGCGAAGTCTCGGGACATAAACGAGAGGGTCGCTCCGGTGTCAAAAAGGGTTCTAGCACGATAAACAGAAGCAAGAGTGATACCTGCGACGACGTGCTCAGACGGGTGCGTCTCCTGCTGACCCATCGAATAGACGCGGCCTCCCGAAGGCGGTGGCTTTTCCCCTACAGATCGGGGTGCTGGCGGTCTGGGGGCTGACATCATTGGCGCTTTCCCCCGCCCTGCGTGCTGGGGTGAAGGCACGGAGGCTGCTGAAGATGTGGTGCCTTGGTTCAGGGGACAGTTGAAACGGAAGTGTCCCTGCTTGCCACATCGGAAACAATGGTCCTGTCTCTTGGAGCAATCCATCACTCGGTGCGCCCCGCCGCAGATCACGCATGAGCGGTCCTCCGGGCGTTGTCCCTCTCCCGGCGCTCCCCTGGTCCTTTGCTGGGGCCTCCACCGCTTAGGGGGCCGATTCCCGCTGGAGGAGCCCCCTCCCCCTGAAGCCGTCTGGGTCCGCTTCCTGTCGTCTTGCTGGTGGGAGCCTTCCCTTCGGGCGCGCGTGACGGCAAAGCCTCGCTCCACGATGGTGGCTCGGTCGACCACCTTCTGAAAGGTATGCAGATCCGCCGCATCCACCACTTGGAAAATGTCAGTCCTCAATCCATCCACAAACAGTTGTGCCTTATGGGATTCGTCCCGAATGACGAACGGGACACAGTTCGCCAGTCTCACGAACTCCCTCTGGTACTCCATTACTGTTTTGGTTCCCTGCCTGATGTGGTTTAGGTCGTCCTCCAGTTGTTTCTTCACGCTGTTGGTAAAGAACGCCCCGAATAGCTGCTGTTTAAAGGTAGTCCATGACGGAAGGGTAGCGCCCGACGCAGAGTCGGGGCGTACGGTCTTCCACCAAATGCGGGCGTTCCCCTCGAGCAAGTGGGCGGCCAGGGGGACCCGCTCATGGTCTTCCATCAATAGGTCCTCGAATAATTTCTCCATCGTATCCACCCATTTCTCCACAACCCAGGGGTCCGTCGTGTCCCCCTCGAACGTTGGCGGATCGTATTTCTTGAAGTCGGCCAGGTTTGGCGCGCACACGGTCTCGCTCGTTTGGTAGGTTCGCCCCCTCCTTCGCGACGTTGGCGGTCGCGGCGGGAGTGGGTAACACTACCGTCACACTCGGAGCAATTCCGACGATTGGTGTCGCCGCCGGCCCTGCCGTTGCCGTCGAAGGGGCCACCTCTGGGGCCGAGGCCCGGGTGGGGGCAGCCCCTCCTTCGGTCTCCATCACCGGTGCAGCTGGCCCCGGGAGAGGGCCCGGGGCAACCTCTGCCGTCGCAGCGGCCTGCTGTTGCTGCGTCAGTTGGCGCACGCGGTCGTTCAGGGCTGCCAACTGTTCCGCCATCTCTTATAGCTGCTGCCTTAGGAGCTGATTCTCCGCAGTCATCGCTTCCGCTGCGTCCGCCCCCGTGTCCTCGGCTGTGGATCTAGTCCTGGCCATGATCTGAACATTTGCACGAACCAGTTACTCCTAGTTTAAATAAGACGGCACGCCACTAGTGCTGGCACTAGAGGGAGAAAAGAAAAGAACACTAATTCCCTCCCCCCTTTTTCCCCCACGAGCACTCGCGTTTTATTTATCCCGTGTTCACTTTATTACTCAGTAGCCAGAGTATTGCGCCCGTGGATGTTAGGCCCCGACTGTTGTGGTTAAAGTTTACCGCTCTGATACCATCTTAATCTGTCACGCCCCGGGGGTTCGAATCGCGCGGAAGAGGAGCCACCGATGCCCCTGATTCAGCCATATATTTTTTTTGTAAAACATTACTCCCCGGCGTGTGCACAGACCCGCCGCATACACAAATTCGCTCTGCAAATGAGCAGAGGCCCCTTTGTATATGCACGGCGTCTCAACTACAAAGTGTCTCACAAGGCGTAGTACATACAATCTCTAACCACATCAGTTGGGGTCTCGTACACATACAACCAAACAATTCACGTGACATTCTAGCATTCACTTAGAGCATAGAGGCCGGTGTTTTGAAAGGATAAATAATCACAAGGTTTTGAAAGCGGCATCCACACGATGCCCTCATTTGCGAAAACAGTTCGTAAACACATAAATCCCACAAGGTTTATAAAGCTTGGTGCCCACACGACACCCACGTTTTAAAAATAGTTTTCGCAAACGGTTTTCTTTGTTTTTCATCGTTCAAAACGGCCAAGTAAGAGAGAACGTAGTATTCATTCAATTATTCAAAAAGAAAGGAAAGAAAAGGGCAACATCCACTTCGACCCCACGGGGGTGTCGCAATCCACAACTAGCTACCATGAATAATAAAAGAAAAGGGAAAGAAGAGTCACTGTATCTGAAGTCACCCATAAATCAGATCAGCACCCTAACGTCCTCACCGGCGCCCTAGCACTCGCCCCTGGACGAACCTGTCACGAAGTGGGAAGTCAGTGACTAGAAATAGCATGATAAGCGTAGTAAACAAAGATAAGGCAAACCACAAACACCGGAGCAACTATCCCTCCCATGCACCTTCCACCTTAACCACACCCTGTATCATTACGACATCGGGCACCTTCCCCGATGCCCACCGCCGAGCACCTGCCTCACAAAGCAACATCGGGCACCTTCCCCGATGCCCACCGCCGAGCACCTGCCTCGGCCGCCGAGCACCTGCCTCGACGTCACCGCTCACACCCCCCACCCATGGGGGCCCCCATTCCTAACGCCACCTCCGCGTGGGGTACACGGGTCAACGTACCACTTTTCCGGAAAAGCACACCCTTGCGGTGGCCAAACCGCGGGTGTGCGTGTAGCAAATTTGAGCCTCAGATTGACATTGAGTATCATAACATAACATAACAGGGTTAGTGCATAAACAGAAGGAGACTGACAATTCCACCTTGCCCCAACATGCTATTTCTAACAGTTAAACCCCATTCCCGAAACCCCCGGGAACGTACCCACCTTGTGTGCGTCGTCCTGCGTTCGTCCAGTTCGCGTCTGTGCTCCAGTCGCCCACAGCGTCCCGCACTCCTGAAGGAACATAGGCAAATCGAGACTTAGAAGTCCGAAACTTACAACGACTCCCTACAGCGTGCGGCGGAGTTCTTCGCACGGCACCGGCCCGTGCGACGAACACCCTGCCAGGGCGCAGCCCCGCGCGGCACCAGCCCGCGCGGCGCCCCTCCTGCGGGCGGCCCCGCGCGGCCGAGCGCCGCGCGGGCGCGCGGCCCGCGGTGCGGGGCGGCCCCGCGCGGCACCAGCCCGCGCGGGCGCCCCCCTCCTGCGGCGGCCCCGCGCGGCCGAGCGCCGCGCGGGCGCGCGGCCCGCGGTACGGGGCGGCCCCGCGCGGCACCAGCCCGCGCGGGCGCCCCCTCCTGCGGGCGGCCCCCGCGCGGCCGAGCGCCGCGCGGGTGCGCGGCCCGCGGTGCGGGGCGGCCCCGCGCGGCACCAGCCCGCGCGGGCGCCCCCTCCTGCGGGCGGCCCCTGCGCGGCCGAGCGCCGCGCGGGCGCGCGGCCCGCGGTGCGGGGCGGCCCCGCGCGGCCGTGCGCCGTGCGGGCGCGTGGCCCGCGGTGCGGGGCGGCCCCGCGCGGCACCAGCCCGCGCGGGCGCCCCTCCTGCGGGCGGCCCCGCGCGGCCGAGCGCCGCGCGGGCGCGCCGCCCGCGGTGCGCGACTGCGCCGGGCCTCCTCCCTCCTCGTGACCAACAAAAGAAAGATAGAGGGAGATTCCCCCGAACGAAACGCGTCCGACTCACCTTGATGTGCGAAAGAGGAGGAAGAGAGGGATCGTCCGCTTGCCTCCACCGGTCCACCCTTGCGGTGTGCTTGGTTTCTCTTTGCCGGCGGCTACGAGGGAGGAAGAAAAAGAAAAGAGGCGGCCACCAAAAGAAAAATAAGAGGAACCCTAATCCTCTTTCCCTCACGGCTACATATATATACTAAGAGAATTAGGGTTTACCTTAAAAGGTGTGCGGCTGCCAACACGGATCCCGAGGCGTCTAAGGGGGACCCCAACTTCGAGAATTAATTCTGGTCAGACCGGGAGTCGGAAAAATAAACCGATCGCGCCCACGCGCTCCGTTCCGCGAGCTCTACCGCCTAAAATTATTTGCGGGCCCCGACGGTCTGTCCGGAAAAATGCCAAAAATGAGGCCCCCGGTCAGGCATTACAAGAAGAGGGTGACCAGAAGGGTTAAGGAAAAGCCGGGTCTTACACCATCTCGACGATTTCTTCCACCATCGCAGTGTCTACAGTAAAAAGCTGAACTATGGGTAACAACCATAGGGGAAGAATCCTCATTCCCACCCATACCTTGTCCAAGATGCAAAAGAATCCGCCGACTCTCCGCTGTAACCTAAAACCAGTAGACCTAGAAGGTACAAATTTAGGCAAATAGGCTACCCAGCTACTCACGACCGACAAGACGGCCGACTCACTAACCGACAGCGGCGGATTACTCTACCACCCGTCGCCGTTACTAACGACGGCCAGAACGTCGGCAGAGGAAGGGGTTCGGAACACAATACCCGGCGCAACGATCTGCTGTGATAACAGCCGCACCCAGTGCATGAACACCGTCAGCAGGCCCACCGTGTCCCGTGCTGGTTGCTTAATCCATTGATTCCTAGCAACCATCAAGACCCCGGTGGCAGCCGGCCTCGACCCCAGCCTCCATAACAACCCTACTACACGAGCCAAAACAACACGACTAGACAAGCACGACAACCGCGCTAAACCGAGAAACAAAACTTAACCCGTACACACACAACACAAGTCAGTTCTAGCCTCCTGCTAGCATAGCACTCAAACAACTATCGAGAAAAGGGACCTATACTTTCCCCACCTCCCGATCACTCGCGTTCTACGCTTCTATGCCATTCATTTCATTCATTTGTAGCTAAGTGAGGTATCTTTGTGGATGTCAGACACAAACTGTTGTGATTGAAGAAAGTCTCTGATACCATCTAATCTGTCACGCCCCGGGGGTTTCAATCAGTGGAAATAATCAACGAAAAAGGATTTGCTTTACGTGTCAATTTTTTTTTTTGAAATTTCTTCTTCCCCGGTGCGTGCCTAGACCCGCCGCATACACAGAATCACCCTGCAACCGGACAGAGTCTCCTCTGTATATGCACGGCGTCGCGGCTAATACAACATGCAACCATAGTAGTTTATTCAATCACAACAGTTCTCAACATTTATACAACTGAACTATTCTGTAGGCCGACAAATTTGAAAGGATAAATCCACAATTTTAAAAGCGGTGCCCACCCGGCACCCAGATTTCTAAAACAGTTCGTAAACCATAAATCCACAGAGTTTTTAAAACAGTGTCCACACGACACACAAGTTTTGAAATCCGTTTTCTAAAATTCATAAATCCGCAGGGTTTTGAAAACGGTGCCCACACGACACCCAAGTTTTGAAAACGGTTTTCGCGATTCTTTTTCTTTTCTTTTTCTTTCTTTCTTTTTGAAAAGCGGCCGAACAGAGATAAGAACTCAAACATCCACATATCCAAAGGGCAAAGTTCCGACATCCACACCGACCCCACGAGGGTATCGAGAACCACACAACAGTCTACAAGTAGTAAATGAAATGCGACAGGAAAGGGAAATACAGTCTGGGATCTCAAAGGATCCGAAAGCTCCTGACTCGGCCTCACCGTCGCCTAGCCCTCACCCCTGAAAGAACCTGCCACGGAGTGGGAAGTCAGCGACACGATAACATAATAATAAAGCAGGAAAAATACCAAACCCAACTGTAAGACTATCCGGAGCAACCACTCTGCTCAAAGGGGAAGGTAACACGCGAACACCTGTAACACCTGTAATACCTGTAACACCTGTAACCTGACCTCGTCGGGCACCTACCCCGACGGATCGCACCGCTCACACCTTGGAGCACCTGACCTCGTCGGGCACCTACCCCGACGGATCGCACCGCTTACACCTTGATGCCTCAAACCCCACACCTACGGGGGCCCCCACTACGTCACCTCGTGGGTCTACACGGGTCAAAGACCGCTTTCCCGGAAAAGAGCACCCTTTGCGGTGGCCAGACCGCGGGTGCGCGTGTCGCAACCTCGAGCATAGTAACCAAGATACAGGGTAATATCGTAAATCATAGAGACCGTCAGCATTAGTACCGATAACATGCAGTTAATATCCTTCCAACAATACCAACTCTATGCTAAGTCTCAAAGAAAAACCCACCTGAATGTAGGCTGATCCCGAGCTCTCGCTAGACTACTAGGCGGCTGGTGCTGAACGGCTGGGCCCTGAATAGAAACTGTAGTCAGAACTAGACTCACTCATGCTCATCCCGATAACACTATAATAACATGTCGCTAATACGGGCACTTAGCCGACACTAGGCTTAAACCGAAGTTCCCGAAAAATTCACTGACCCCCCAAACCTGACCCGCCAGCGGTCTAAAAATATCCAAATATCGTCCAACTACACCTGCTGTCCCTAAACATCATAATTTTGGTGTTCGGGCAGACAGTGACCAAATCACAATTTCCTCTATCGAAAAAATGCTATAAATACACCTAATTGAACACTGTTTTGACCCGTTCTTCCAAACCAGGAATCCAAAGACAGCGCTGTAAGTTCAGCGCGTCCGTTACGACGAGTCGAAGCTCGTGCTCACCATTTGGGAGCAGCACGAGACCCGAGGGAAACATCGGACCATAAAATTCCTCTCTGACATAGCCAAATCGCATTTTTGTTTCTCTGGCTCATAAAAACCTATTTCTAACGCGAGTATCACGTCCAGTGACCCCAAATTAGCCAGGGGCACACTGTCGCGGCTTCGCAAACAGCCCAGGACAGTCCCTCGGCCAAACCACATAACTTAAGGCTTTTTAATACAAAACTTTTAAACTACATATGCCGTTAGCAAACCAGCTTGAGCATATTGCTCATGGCACCACAGGGACTCAAGGGCTTGCCCAAATGCAGCCCAGCAACTGCTGGATCGAAAGATCCAAATCCCTCGTTCACTAACACGACAACATTGCTCCACACACCAATCCACACAGATCCCATTTGATCTAAAGTGAGCATCGAGCTCAGGGAACATAATGGAGTAACTTTCATATTATGCTCGAACACTATTTACATTCCAAACTTCATTGAGGCATTTTAGCAAACACCTTGTGAGCATTGTTTACAAAACCTATAACTAACTCCAACCTAAGTGATAACTCTGTACAGAGGGAACTTGGGAACCTCTAACTTGGATAGGAAACATTCATTCAGGGTTTAGAGATTACCTGGGTGCTTAAACGGCGACGGGAGGCGACGACGGCGACCCGCGGCCAACCTCACCCGAGCTCGGTGGCCATTAATGGTGGAATTCAACCGAAGGCTTTTGAGACCCAGCAACCTGAACCGAATGAGTCCCCTCGGCTCCCCGATGTCTCCTGTGGTGGTGGCCGGCGGCGCGGGGCTGCGGCGGCGGCCGGAGGGGGAGCTCGGCCACTACATGGTGCAATCACAGAGAAGAGAAAACCCGCGTTAAACTTCACATGCAAGTGCATGGGGAGCTTCCTACAGACCCTACGAACTCACCTGAGTGGTCTTCCCATCATACGGAGCCCCGGCGATCGCCGGAATCCAAGCTCGGCGAAGCTAAGCCCTCTAATGGCGGATTCTGGCCGGTGGGTCCTGGGCCGGCGCAACTTGGGCCAATACGTTCCTCTCGGCTCCCCGGATCTTGCTGAGGTGGTGGCCGGCGGCGCGGATGAGCGGCGGCGCCGGACGGCGAAGTTCGGCCGAGGTGACACAAAGCCCGACTTTAGGGCTAGCCCGTACACCCCCGATCCTTGCCTGATCACCACCAAACTTCGGGAATAGGTTGCAGTCGACGAGGAGAAGAGGATGAACGGTCTTGATCGGAGTTTCAACGGCCGGAAAGAGCCCTCGCCGTAGATCGGCCGATTATTCACTTTCGGCAAGGATTCGCTCCCGCCGGCGACCGGGGGCACGGCGGCAGCCCGGACTTCACTGGTAAGTTCCTCACGATGTTAGGTACCTCATATACACACTCATGAGTCATTTACATGAAGTCTTTCCCAAAAACTCACCTCGCCGGAAAACTTGGAGAAGAAGGTGACCTCCGCGGCGGCTCACGGCGGCGCCCGACGTCGGGGAACCCTTTGCTCGATGTCAACTTCACAGAGACACTCGCAGAGCCAACTTGGAACAACCAAATTCATTCTTGATGCCACCCACACCAAGATGACCGAGAAGAAAGCCTTTTTGTGGTTCTCTTGGTCCTCTTCGGCGACGGGAACGGCGCCGGCGCACGGCGCGTCGGTTGGAGAAGATGGTGGGGTGGAGGCGCCGGTTCCAGAGGGGAAACAAAGGGTGGCTTAGGTTTAGGGTTTCCAAAAGACAACAACCGCCTATTGTATATAGTGCATAAATGCACAAAATCCACTTTGATTCCTCCACACTCGCTATTTGGACTTAAGTCCTTTAGCAAATTTGTTCAACTTATAGTCTAGTCCCTCACTCTAATGCAGCACGCTTTACGGAGCAAAAATATTTGGGCTTTTATGCAAAATACTATGATTTTTTCCATATTTTACACTTTTCGAGACAACCGGGTTGTCAAACTGAAATTCCGTCAGCGCCATTGCGTTCAGAACGACGAAACCGATCAAATCGACTACCTGGATTGCTGTGATCGGAGTCCAGACAGCGAATTAACTAACGTTGGCCAACGCGGGAGACCAAATCAAGGTGTTACTATTCAAAACACTATTCACTTAAGTCGCGGGCCCCACTAGTTTTCTTGCTGATTTTCGGACGATCCGACCGTCGGATCAGCAAACGGTCTATACCATTTCCACTCGATTCGATAAGACGGTCGCACTGGCCACCTCAGATTTCCGAGATCAGACTCGGATCGGAAAGGCAGAATTTGTGCATCGAAAATTATGAAATTCGCTCACCGGTATGCAAATCACTGAGGTTTTAGATCTGCTTCCTCGCTCGCAAACACACTTGAATTTATTGAGTGCTACAGCGGCGCATGCGGCTGCCGCGCGGGCACCAGCCCCGCGCGGCACCAGCCCCACGCGGCGCATGCGGCGCGACCGCGCGGGCTGTCACGCCCCGGAGGTTCTAAAAGAGCGGAAAACGCATCTATATATTTTTCTTTAAAAGAACCTTGCCTCCGGTGCGCGCCAGACCCGCCACATACACAAATTCGCTCCCCAAACGGGCGGAGCCTCCTTTGTATATGCACTGCGTCCCGAACACGACGAGTACTTTAACCAATCAATCATTGAGCAATAATAAGGAGAGATCACACCTAATCATACAATCATGAGCACCATACTTTTCTAAGGGATAAATCCATAGGTTTGAAAGACGGTGTCCACCCGACACCCAATTTTACAAAACGTTTTCGCAATCTCTTTTAAGCGGCAACATTACTTGAAAGGATAAATCCACGGGTTTATAAATCAGTGCCCACACGACACTTGGTTTGAAAGCGCTTTACAAACCAGGTTTGTATTTGAAAACGAGCCGCATTCATACATCTTAACATTCACAGATATAAGTAGATATTCCTACACTAGATCTCAATCCAACATCCACAATAAACCATACACAAGTAATCACAGACATTGTAACGACCCGGCCCACTAGCAATAATAACTTGTTGGGCCCAAATCACAGCCCAAAATGCTTAAGCCCAGTTATTATTACTAGTGTCCATGTCTCATATAAACCCAATCACAAATCCATCCACATCCGATGTGGGACTATTGGGGGCGTCACAGACTCCCCCCGTTTAGGCCTGACGTCCTCGTTAGCCCAAACACACACACACAAGCCCAAGATCACCAGGCGATGTGAGACTCGTCTCGCTAGCCCTGTCATCTAGACCCAAGCTCAGCCGAGACTCATCACACACTTCCGGCTGGTTATTGGCTCTGATACCAACTGTGACGCCCCACTTCCCAGGGGGTCACCCATCCTAGAACTACTCTAGCTCTAGCACGCTTAACTCTCATGTTCCTCTTGGATCTTGCTACCATCCAAAATGCTATAGCCGGGTTAGAGATTTAGTCCTATTATATCATTTATATAGAGGACTAATCCAAATTCCGGGGTGTCACATTCTTCCCCCCTTTAAGCCCTGACGTCCACGTCAGGCTCAAGCACACTCACAAGCACCAGGCGATGTGAGACTCGTCTCGCTAGCCTTAGCCGACCTTGTGGGGAGCTACACTCCACCCACAATGGTCATTAGCCGGGGAGCCTCGCTCTACCCGCTATATAACCCTGGCTCAGCCGAGACTCATCTCACATTTCCGGCTGGTCAATGGCTCTGATACCAAATGTAACGACCCGGCCCACTAGCAATAATAACTTGTTGGGCCCAAATCACAGCCCAAAATGCTTAAGCCCAGTTATTATTACTAGTGTCCATGTCTCATATAAACCCAATCACAAATCCATCCACATCCGATGTGGGACTATTGGGGGCGTCACAGACTCCCCCCGTTTAGGCCTGACGTCCTCGTCAGCCCAAACACACACACACAAGCCCAAGATCACCAGGCGATGTGAGACTCGTCTCGCTAGCCCTGTCATCTAGACCCAAGCTCAGCCGAGACTCATCACACACTTCCGGCTGGTTATTGGCTCTGATACCAAATGTAACAACCTGGCTCACTAGGCATAATAACTTGTTGGGCCCAAACCACAGCCCAAAATGCTTAAGCCCAGTTATTATTACTAGTGTCCATGTCTCATATAAATCCAATCATAATTCCATCCACATCTGATGTGGAACTATTGGGGGCGTCACACATGGACACTAGTAATAATAACTGGGCTTAAGCATTTTGGGCTGTGGTTTGGGCCCAACAAGTTATTATGCCTAGTGAGCCAGGTTGTTACTTTAACTTATCTTGCATCTGCTGGAACCGATCCGTGTCCGCCGGCTCCATTGGTGCTCTGGGCGGTTGGCCGACACCTCGGCCACTGTCCGCCCCACGCTGAGACCCTCTACCACGAAGACGGGCCATAATCTGCAGCCCAACAAACAGGTCAGGCCAGACTCAATCAACCGTACAATTGTTTAAGTGTTTACCCATCTGCCCGCGCTCTCGCGTCAACTTAAGTCATTCTAGGGTTTTCCTAACCCAATCCTAGGTACCGTGTACACCATTTCGTCGATTATCGCATTACTAAGCATACTTAGCTTTTCAAAGACCCCGGGAAACCCACCGAAAGGTCATTACTACTTTAGAACATTCATCTAGCTTTTCCCATATTGTTACAATTGCAGCAAGCCCCTTGAGCTTACCTAGTATGTGTAATATAACGATCCAGCCCACTAGCAATAATAACTCGTTGGGCCCAAACCACAGCCCAAAATGCTTAAGCCCAGTTATTATTACTAGTGTCCATGTCTCATATAAACCCAATCACAATTCCAACCACATCCGATGTGGGACTATTGGGGGCGTCACAAACTCCCCCCGTTTAGGTCTGACGTCCTCGTCAGCCCAAACACACACACAGCAGCCCAAGATCACCAGGCGATGTGAGACTCGTCTCGCTAGCCCTGTCATCTAGACCCAGGCTCAGTCGAGACTCGCCGTACACTTCCGGCTGGTTATTGGCTCTGATACCAAATATAACGATCCAGCCCACTAGCAATAATAACTCGTTGGGCCCAAACCACAGCCCAAAATGCTTAAGCCCAGTTATTATTACTAGTGTCCATGTCTCATATAAACCCAATCACAATTCCATCCACATCCGATGTGGGACTATTGGGGGCGTCACACCATGTCTCATATAAATCCAATCATAATTCCATCCACATCTGATATGGAACTATTGGGGGCGTCACAGACATACTAACCAAACACAAAAGGAGATAACCATATACTTGTAATGTTTAATAGCCTCAATGGCTAGGGTCCTCTAACCGATGCCTCACCGTCGTCCCGGTTCCCACCCTTGTCACAGTGTGGGTAGTCAGTGACTGATAAAGTAGATGTAAACAAGTAAATGCAATAAACTGAAAAGACAAACCGAAAACACCAGAGCATTCACTTCCCCCTCATGAACCGCTAAATCCCTGTCACAATCACGCTGGGCCCCTACCCTAGATAGAAAACATACTGGGCCCCTACCCCAGATTTAAAACAAGTTGGGCCCCAACCCCAAATACCGTGCTCAATTCTTGGTGCCTCCAACCCCTCTACTGCCCAAGTAGTAGTCACCTCCCCTTGAGGGGTCCCCAACTAGCCTCCCCTTGTGGGGTACACGGGTAATCCTTACCATCTTTCCGGAAACATACACCCTGTGTGGTGGCCAGACCGCCAGTGTGCGTGTAAGCAATACGAGCATATAAAACGAAACTGTGACCTCAGCCGCCTCAGTTTGAACATAAAACAGTACTGCGACCTCAGCCGCCTCAGTTAGAATACAAAACAGTACTGCGCCCTTAGCCGCCTCAGTTAGAATACAAAGCGGGATTTACATGCAATGGGGTTAGATAGTTTACCAAAACATCTACTTTAATCATATACGAAATACACGGGAACGACATTACACCGTAAACACCAAAAGGTACCCACCTCGAATGTGCTGACCGGAACACCTGAGACCGCGCCACGCTCACAATCGCACTAGCCCGGCGCGGCGCGGCCTGCAGCGCGGCGCGGCACCAACCCCGCGCGGCGCTGCGGTAGCCCGGCCGCGCGGGCACCCCGCGCGGCACCGCCTGCAGCGCAGCACGGGCGCCAGCCCCGCGCGGCGCTGCGGCAACCCAACCGCGCGGGCAACCCGCGCGGCACCGCCTGCAGCGCAGCGCGGACGCCAGCCCCGCGGGGCGCTGCGGCAACCCGACCACGCGGGCCTTGTCCCGTGCGGCGCCGGCCGTGGCGCGGCGGCAGCCCCGGGACGGCGGCTGCGGCGGCGGTTAACTCAAAAGAAAACGGAATAAAACCCTAATAAGACGACAACAAAACTCCGAAACGAAATCCAAAAAGAGTATTGCTTACCACGATTCGTCGGAGAAGGCGATCCGTTCACGCCCCCGGCTTCGGCACGTTCGTCGGGGATGATCGGGTCCTTCCGCTTTCTCCTTCTTTCCTCCTTTTCTCTTCCGTTTAGGGTTTCGTTTCTTTCTCTTTTCTTTCTTTTATCTCCGGCTAGGGTTTCTTTTTGGGAATAATGATTTCTCTTTTCTTGGTACGTACCGTAGAAATCCACATCGGGTATTTAATATTAACTCAATTATGTAATTATTCCTTAGAGATAATTCCTTATCTCCTCGAAAAGCATTCACGATCTCTTGCACGGATTCCGATGCACACCACGGTTACCGCGATCCTAATAACTCCTTTTTGGGGGATCCGTAAGTCGGAATTCGGATCCGGTCGCACCGCCGTTCACAGTTTTCCGAGCTCTATCACAGAAAAATACCCGCACCTCGAGAATATCAACTTAAGAAAACCCATAACTCAGTTTCCTCTAACTTATACTTTATTAGCAGGAGGGTAAAACATTACATGAAAAGTTGTGATGTTACACGGGCACCAGCCCCGCGCGGCACGCGCGCGCCGCGTGCGGTGCGGCCGCGCGGGTGCCTGCCCTGCGCGGCGCCGCACGCGGTGTGGCCGCGCGGGCACCTGCCCCGCGCGACGCATGCACTGCGTGCTGTGCGGCATCGCGGGTCCCTGCCCCGCGCGGCGCCGCAGAAGGTGCGGCCGCGCGGGCGCCTGCCCCGCGCGGCGCTGCACGTGGTGCGGCCGCGCGGGCACCAGCCCCGCGCGGCGCTGCCCGCGTTGCGGCCGCGCGAGCACTAGCCCCACGCGGCACCGCACGTGGTACGGCTGCGCGGTACCCTAGGGTTTCGCGGCCCGCGTGCGGTGCGGTGGCGGCGGCGATGCCCTAGGGTTTTCCGTGGCGGCGACGACGGCGGTACCCTAGGGCTTCGTGGCGGCGGCGGCGATAAGAGCAAACAAGAACGGCGAAAGACCCAAAAACTATCGGGTTATGTATAATATGGATCTAAAGAGGGGAAAAAACACCTAGAGGGGGGTGAATAGGTGTAAACGTTTAAACACTAAAAAATCGTTGCGCAATAAAACCCAATGCGGAAATAAAAAATAACACGCAAGATTTTTACGTGGAAAACTCCAAACCGGAGTAAAAACCCACGGGACCGATAACACGGTGAAATCCACTAGAATTATAACACATACAAAGGTGATATACCATACTCACAGATGACTCAACCTTTTTCCATACGCTCCTAGTTGATCTTCTCCGCTCGCTCCGCAACGCTTCTCGAATCCACGATCTGCGTCCAACGCCGAATCCACGGCGTCCAACGTCGAATCCACGACGTCTGACCGAATCCACGGTCTTCACCCGGTAGCACGTCTCGAAGCCACGAACGTACCTCGCTCCGAATCCACGAGAGCGGTTGCACCTTGAATCCACAAGGCCACGCGAGTCCACGCGCCGATTTTGGAGAAATCGTTGTTTTTTGGGTGGTGATGATCCGCCGAATACTTATATTAGAAATAGATCGGAAATACCCTCTAAGTATTCATTGATTTGATTCTACTCAAAATCTGAGTATGAAACCCTAGAATCAAATCAATCAATATAGATGAAGAAACATAGGATTAAATCTATTGATTTCCTTTCTTCTCTATAGGTGGATTCATATGGCCGTCTTTTGATTTATTTGGCTTTTACAGCTTATGCTGCTTACCCTAGAAAATGAATCATAGGGTCTATTTATAGGTTAGAAACCGTTGGAAGAGGATAAGAATCAAAAACTAACCTTTTCTGGAATTTTACAGGACGACGATCCGGATCGGATTTACGGCGATCCTGACTGTCGTAACGAAACAAACAATTTCCAGAAAAACAAAGGTTCGGGATCCGGATTGAAATGCCTGATCCGGACTGTTCATATATTTCAGCAAAAACCAATGTTCAGGATCCGGATCAGAAATGGCTTGGATCCGGATTGGATTTGCGTATGAACCAACACCCTTCGGGATCTGGACTGCCGTGTCTGATCCGGATCCTGAACATGTCCCATGTCCAGTTTTTGATTTTTATGCAATTAAAAATTCATCCAAGTGTTTCTACACTATAAGAAGTATTCGGATCACCAAAATTAATTAGTTAAACATACTTGATCCTTTGAATTCTTCTTTCTTGAGATTGAGTTATATGATCCAAACTTCTTCACCTTCAATCTTCAAGACTTAATACTTTCACGAAATGCGCCAAAACAAATTCCTTAACAATCTCCCCCTTTGGCGGTTTCGTGACAAAACACAAATCCACTTAAGAAAATTCAAAAAGATATTTTTGTTGCTATCACCATACAACAAAAATTTACAATGGAGATCCAAAATTAAATACATAAGATAAACTCCTAAAACAGACTCTAGACTTAGACATCTGCACTCTCTGCAAAAAGAAATCATTCTTGACAAAAGAGATCGTTAGATACCTCAAGAATATTTAGCATTCAAAACCTAACAGAGATAGAGTTTATACTCACCATGACATTCACGAAGTCAGATATGTAATAAGATCACAATCAAACATCGACATATCTTCTAAGCAATAAAATTCAAAATGTCATAACTTTGTTAGTAATCAAACAACTTGTTAGTAATATTACACGCCCAAATAGTTAGTCAAATAGTTAGTCGAAGACATGCATGCAATCACAATACAAAACAAAAAGTTGTGATACTTACCTTTCAAGTTTCAAAGTTATACTTACCTCCATAGTTTCAAGTTTCTCACAGTCTCAAGCATTGTAAAGTAACATTGTATCATTGTTTATACTTCTCTCCCCCTTTTTGTCACAGAAGAAGCCAAAATTACAAGAGAAGGAAGAGTTAAAACAGTTTCAAAAGTCAGAGAACTTAAGAGGGAAAAACAGAAAAACCTGCAAAAGAGAAGATTAGAATAAAACATTATTCAGAATCCTCAGAACTGATGCATCCTAGCTTCTGAAATATTTTCTTGATCCGCTTGTTCATTGAAGCTTGCTCTTTCTTAACCTCTCTAAGATCCTCTTTCATCTCAACGAACTCGTTAGACATGCGTTCTTGCTCGATGGAGAGACGCTGTTGTTCTTTATAGATTGAGGTAACCGATGCATCATCATCGGAAGTTGATGGAGGTGCTTGTTGTGCTGCATGTGCTGGTGGGACTGGAGGTGTTGCTTGCGGTGCAGAGGTTGTTGCTTGTGGTTGTGCTCTTCGTCGGCGAGGAGGTGATGGGGGCTCATCTTGTTTAGTGGAGAGAGACTTCACTATTGTCGTTTCATTGATTGTTCCAAGACTGTGCATGTAGGAGCTCGCACTTGTGTCGACTTTAAATTTTCGAAGGATGCGCATAATTATCATAGGATAGGGGAGTCTCTCTGTAGGGTGAGCATGTTCCACATAGCGTGCCATCCTTGACCAGATGAGGTAAGGAATGTTTAAATTTGCTCCCATTACCACTGCGGGGTTTCCAAGAAGATAAAGAAATAACATCCTGTCCCATCGAAGAATCTTTGTATTCATGTTTGGAAGAATGTTATAGCAAACAATGAAGTTCACATAGCGATACTCCGGTCGAAGCTCTTTTGAAAAGACGGAATTTCCTGTCGACAGGGTATCTGGAAGACAAATTCCATTAACTACCACTCTCCAGGAGTTGGTGGAGAAGATTTGACTTTTCAGATAATGAGGTCCATCAACTCTGGCCTTCATCCCTAACACCTCTCCAATCAGTTGAGGTGTGACTTTGATCTTGACATTTTTAACCGATGTTTGAAATTCCCGACGTCCGTCCTCCTGCTCAATTAGACTTGAAGCATTTTGATAAAACATTCTTACCGAATGAAGACAATACCCAGTGGACTCAGGGAAATTGCAAATGGGGCCAAGACCTGCCTGGTCATAGAGAGTCCCAAAGAGTGCAGATCGTTCCTTCAGTGCTTTGACATTGACATGTCTTTCGCCAATGCACTCCCTTTTCTCAAAATCCTTGATCCTTGCAGAGCTGATAAAATCTTGTGGAGGAGGCTGGCTAGCAAGTGGCTCCTCAATGGATATTCCTCGAGCACTCCCTCTCTTTCTTGCAACACTCTTCCTCTTTGGCTTTATCGGGCTTGTTTCCATGGGGGCTTTACCTTTTTCAGCGGCGGTAGGCGGAGCCCTTGCCTTTGACGTTTCAGCAGGGGCTTTCCCCTTTGATGCAGTAGGTGCAGTTGCTTCTACCAATAATTCATCCCAGTCAATGGATTCAGTTTCTAAATCCGAATCCGAGTCCTCTCGACTCTTCTTAGCTTTCTTGGGCTTCTTAGTTGCTCTTGTGTGCACCATAGCAGAGAGAAGGAAGATTACCCAAGTGATCACCATTTTGCTATTGTTTGTGAAGAGGAGAGTCCTGTGAGCAACAACTCAAGAATACGACAAAAATTGTTTATTTTCAAAATTTTAAAAAACTGTACCTAAACAATCATTATCGTGTAGAGAGACTAGGAATCAAATTAGTTTTGTAAAAAGAATTTTAAAAATAGATCAATCCCATGATTTTCAAAAATTCCTATTATATGCCCTAAAACCGAATTTTTAGAAATCGAAGCCTAAAAATCCGTTAATCAGGAGAATACCTAGCATATAATCAAAACTAATCTACCCAGAGTTCTTATTTCGAAAGAAATTTGATCAAAAACTAATCCAAAATGAAAAAGATACAAAATTTTCATCACGTTTTGAGGAAAAATATGAAAAACTGTGAAAAACCGAGATTTTGATCAAGAAAACTTACTTAGAATCGAAGAACTTGAGTTTGGAAGCCTCCAAAATGGATGAATTCTAGATAGAGAAGCTCTGGAGACTTAGGAACAAAAGATTGAAGTAAAAAAGAAATCAAAACCCTTTTGCTCTATATAAAACCCTAGCCGCGATCCGGATCGTATCATGAATCCAGTCCGGATCGGCTACCCGCAGGAAATACCCGCGTTCGGGATCCGGATCGGCTTGTCCAGTCCGGATCGGCTCCAACTTTTTCTTCAGAATAATTCAGAAAAATTCTAGAAAATCCAGAAAAAGATTGTAAGCACTTTTGTGTATCAACTTTAAATGAAAATCATTGTTTCATACAACAAGAAATAGATTATGCAAAATCTATCAACAATATCCAACAAATGAAACGAAAATTTATAAAAATTAAATCCCTTAAAGTTGAACAACTTCAATCACATCTAACATGATCTTAGGTGTAATGCCTTTATCAAATCATCAATTTGGTAAAGAAAATGAAATATTAAGATCAATAGATGTTTGAAATCCCAGATAAGTTAGATAATATATCTAGTCAATTTATTGTAAGGAGTGGCTCTTTGAGCATCTTTCAATAAAAATCCCCACCTTATACCAACCTTGGAATTTGACAGAGTCAAGTATTCCAAAAAGCATTTTATTTAATCAACTCGAACAACCATGCTTGGTGTACATGTGGTAGCTGCACACAGTACTCGGACGACCGAGGTGGTAGCTCTTTCCTCCATGTGGTGGTAGTTTTCACACTCCTCATTGGGATGTAACTCTTTCCACATCTTTTGAGCATAACACATTTTCTGACTCCCCCTCAAATGGCTATCAATTATTTAACATATAAAGTATTCAACCAAAAATTGATCTCGATTTCATACTCGACTAAATAGTCAAATAAGATAAAAACTATACCAAGAGATCATTGAGAGAGAAATTGACTTTGATCAAAACAAAGATGACTTAATTGACATAAATGATCATTGCATCAAATGAATTATTATGATATCCAAAGCATAATAAATTTCTAAATAAACGAAAGGATGCTATTAAAGTCAATAATACACATGCTCAATTAATGTTCTATGTCTAAGCATAGATAATGAACAAAAACACAAAAACAAAACCTAACCTAAGCAATGATTTCAAAAGAAATTATTTCAAGGAAAGCATTCCAATTACCATACGCAAATGAATAAATCATTTTAGATCCAAGGGTTTTGTTACGATGTCAGCTAATTGATCCTTAGTTGAAATGTAGGAAATTTGAAGAACATTTGATTCAACTAGCTCTCTTAGAAAATGATATCTAAGTTCAATGTGTTTTGTCGGGTTATGTATAATTGGATCTAAATAGGGGAAAAAATACCTAGAGGGGGGTGAATAGGTGTAAACAATAAACACTCAAAAATCTTTGCGATATAAAACCCAATGCGGAAAAATAAATAACACGCAGAGATTTTTACGTGGAAAACTCCAAACCGGAGTAAAAAACCACGGGACCGATAACACGGTGAAATCCACTAGAATTAAACACGTACAAGGTGATATACCGTACTCACAGACGACTCAACCTTTTCCATACGCTCGTAGTTGATCTTCTCCGCTCGCTCCGCAACGCTTCTCGAATCCACGATCTGCATCCAACGCCGAATCCACGACGTCTGACCAAATCCACGGTCTTCACCCAGTAGCACGCTTTGAATCCACGAACGTACCTCGCTCCGAATCCACGAGAGCGGTAGCACCTTAAATCCACAAAGCCACGCGAGTCCACGCGCCGATTTTGGGGAAATCGTTGTTTTTGGGTGGTGATGATCCGCCGAATACTTAGATTAGAAATAGATCGGAAATACCATCTAAGTATTCATTGATTTGATTCTACTCAAAATGTGAGTATGAAAACCTAGAATCAAATCAATCAATATAGATGAAGAAACATGAGAATAAATCTAATGATTTCCTTTCTTCTCTATATGTGGATCTATCTATTTCGGTCGTCTTTTTCCCTTTTTCGTGGGTTACCCTAAAAGATGAATTAAAGGGTCTATATATAGGTTGGAAACCATTGGAAGAGGATAAGAATCAAAAACTAACCTTTTCTGGAATTTTTCAGGACGGCGATCCGGATCGGACTTCGGCGATCCGTATTGCAGTAGCGAGACAGACAGTTTCCAGAAAAACCAAGGTTCGGGATCCGGATTGAAGTGCCTGATCCGGATCGTTCATACAATTTACCAAACACTAACGTTCGGGATCCGGATTGAGATGCCTGATCCGGATCGTTCAAATAAAATGGTAAAACTAGTGTTCGGGATCCGGATCAAAGGAGGCTACGATCCGAATTGAACTTGTGTATGAACGAACACCCTTCGGGATCCGGATTGGAAAGTCTGATCCGGATCCTGAACATGTCCCATGTCCAGTTTTTGACTTTTATGCAATTAAGAATTCATCCAAGTGTTTCTACACTATAAGAAGTATGCGGATCACCAAAAATAATTAGTTTAACATACCTGATCCTTTTGAATTCTTCTTTCTTGAGATTGAGCTGAATGATCCAACTTTCTTTATCTTCAATCTTCAAGACTTAACCGAATTCACGAAATACGCCAACTCAAAATCCGTAACAATCTCCCCCTTTGGCGGTTTCGTGACAAAACATAAATCCACTCAAGAAAATTCAAAATGATATTTTTGTTGCTATCACCATACAACAAAAATTTACATTGGAGATCCAAAATAAAATAGATACATGAGTTAAATTCCTAAAACAGACTCTAGACTTAGACATCTGAACTCTCTGCAAAAGAAATCATTCTTGACAAAAGAAATCGTTAGATACCTCAAGAATTTTATATCATTCAAAAACCACATACAGAGATGAAGTTTATACTCATATACTTACCATGACATTTATACATTCAGATATGTAACTGGATCATAGTTAAAAACCAACATATCTTCTATGCAATCAAAATCCAAATGTCATGTTAGTGAACATCAACTTGTTAGTTATATTACATGCCCAAATAGTTAGCAAATAGTTAGTCGAGGCATGCATGCAATCACAAATGAAAACCAAAAGTTGAAGTTCTACTTACCTTACTTACCTTCATGGTTCAACTGGACAATCAAGGCAATCGACATAGTTTCATTGTCGATCATAGTTTCATTGTTCAAACTGTTCTAATATTCTCTCCCCCTTTTCGTCACAAAGTTAGCCAAAATTACCAAAACGGAGAGAAAAGTTAACAAGTTCAAGAACTAAAACTAAAAACTGAAAACTTAAAAACCTGCACAAGAAAACGATTAAAAATCTGCACAAGAAAAGATTAAAAAGGAAGGGGATTACTCAGAATCATCCGAACTGATGCAGCCGAGTATTTGGAATATTTTCTTTAAACGTTTGTTCATGGATGACTGGTTCTTGTTGACCTTTTTTATTTCTTCCTTTACTTCAATCAGTTCATTCGAAATGCGTTCTTGCTCGTTGGAGAGCCTTTGCTGTTCTTTATAAATGGAGGTAACCGATGCATCATCATCGGATATCGATGGAGGTGCTTGTTGTGCTGCAGGTGCTGGTTGGACTGGAGGTGCTGCTGGTGCAGAGGTTGTTGCTTGTTGTTGAGCTCTTCGTCGGTGAGGAGGTGATGGGGGCTCATCTTGTTTTGTTGAGAGAGACTTTACAATAGTTGTTTCATTGATCGTTCCTAGACTGTGCATGTAGGAACTCGCACTTGTGTCAGCTTTAAATTTTCGAAGAATGCGCATAATGATCATTGGATAGGGTAGTCTCTCTGAAGGGTGAGCATGTTCCACATAGCGTGCCATCCTCGACCAGATGATGTAAGGAATATTTAAGTTTGCTCCCATTGCTGCCGTGGTGTTTCCAAGGAGATAGAGGAACAACATCCTATCCCACCGAAGAACCTTTGTATTCATATTTGGAAGGACGTTATAACAGATGATGAAGTTCAAGTAGCGATACTCTGGTCGAAGCTCTTTTGAAAAGACGGAGTTTCCTGCCGACAGAGTATCTGGAAGACAGATTCCATCAACTACCACTCTCCATGAGTTGGTGGTGAAGGTTTGACTCTTCAGATAATGAGCCCCATCAGCTCTGGCCGTCATTCCTAACGCCTCTCCAATCAGTTGAGGGGTTACGTTGATCTTAACATTCTTAACCAATGTTTGAAATTCGCGACGTCCGCTCTCCTGATCAACAAGATAGCAAGCATTTTGATAAAATATTCTTACTGAGTGAAGACAATACCCAGTGGTCTCGGGGAAGTTGCAAATGGGAGCAAGACCTGTCTGGTCATACAGAGTCCCAAAAAGCGAAGATCGTTCCTTCAAGGCTTTGACATTAACATGTCTTTCGCCATTGCATTCCCTGTTCTCAAAATCCTTTATCCTAGCAGAGCTGATAATGTCTTGTGGAGGAGGCTGGCTAGCAACTGGTTGCTCAATGGAAATTCCTTGAGCACTCCCTCTCTTGCGAGCAACACTTTTTCTTCTTGTTTTCACAGAAGTTTCTTCCATCGGAGCTTTGCCCTTTTCAGCAGCAGTAGGCGGAGCCTTTGATGTTTCTGCAGGCGCTTTTCCCTTCGAAGCAGTGGGTGCAGTTGCTTCAACTTGCAACTCATCCCAATCGATCGATTCCGTCTCAGATTCCATATCGGAATCATCTTTTGTTTTCTTTGCCTTCTTAGCCTTCTTGGGCTTGATAGTGTCTCTAGTATGGACCATAGTAGCCAGAAGAAAAATGATCCAGGTGATCACCATTGCTACTGGTTTGTTGTGAGAAAGGAAATCCTGTGAGCAACAACTCAAGAACACGAAAAATTGTTAATTTTCAAAAAATTGAAAAATTGTACCCAAACAATCATTATCGTGTAGAGAGACTAAGAATCAAATTAGTTTTGCAAAAGGAATTTTAAGAATAGATCAATCGCATGATTTTCGAAAATTCCCATTATATGCCCTAAAACCGAAATTTTTGAAATCGAAGGCCAAAAATCCGTTTATCATGAGAATACCTAGCATATAATCAAAACTAATCTACCCAGAGTTCTTATTTCAAAAGAAATTTGATCAAAAACCATCCACAAACGAGAAAGATACGGAAATTCATCACGTTTTTGAGGAAAAATATGAAAAACTGTGAAAAACTGAGATTTTGATCAATAAAACTTACTTGGAATCGAAGAACTTGAGTTTGAAAGCTTCCAAGATGGATGAATTCTAGAGAGAGAAGCTCTAGAGACTTTTGAACAAAAGATTGGAGTAAAAAGAATTCAAAACCCTTTTGTTCTATATAAAACTCTAGCCGTGATCCGGATCAGTTCGTGATTACGATCCGGATCGGCTACCCGCAGAGAATACCTGCGTTCGGGATCCGGATCGGCTTGTCCAATCCGGATCGGCTCCAACCTTTTCTTCAGAAAAATTCAGAAAAATTCTAGAAAATCCAGAAAAAGATTGTAAGCACTTTTGTGTATCAACTTTAAATGAAAATCATCGTTTCATACAACAAGAAATAGATTATACCAAATCTATCAATAACATCCAACAAATGAAACGAAAATTTATAAAAATTAAATCCCTTAAAGTTGAACAACTTCAATTACATCTAACTTGATCTTATGAGTAATGCCTTTATCAAATCATTAATTCGGTAAAGAAAATGAAATACAAAGATCAATAGATGTCTGAAATCCCAGATAAGTTAGATAATATATCTAGTCAATTTATTAAAGAGAGTGGCTCTTTGAGCATCTTTCATTAAAAATCCCACCTTATACCAACCTTGAAATTTTGACAGAGTCAAGTATTTCAACATGCATTTTATTTAATCAAACTTGAAAAACCTTGCTTGGTATACATGTGGTAGTTGCACACAGTACTCGGACGACCGAGGTGGTAGCTCTTTCCTCCATGTGGTGGTAGTTTTCACACTCCTCATTGGGATGTAACTCTTTCCACATCTTTTGAGCATAACACTTTTTCTTTGACTCCCCCTCAATTGGCTATCAATTATTTAAGATATAAAGTATTCAACCAAAAATTGATCTCGATTTCATACTCGACTAAACAGTCAAATAAGATAAAAACTATACCAAGAGATCATTGAGAGAGAAATTGACTTTGATCAACACAAAGATGATTTAATTCACATAAATGATCATTGCATCAAATGAATTATCATGATATCCAAAGCATAATAAGTTTCTAAACATATAAAAGGATGCAGTTAAAGTCAATAAAAACTAATGCTCAATTAATGTTCTATGTCTAAGCATAGATAGTGAACAAAAACACAAAAACAAAACCTAACCTAAACAAGAGTTTCAAAAAGAGGTTATTTCAAGGAAAGCATTCCAATTGCTTTACGCAAATGAATAAAACGTTTTTGATCTAAAGGTTTTGTTAAAAAGTCAGCTAATTGATCTTCAGTTGAAATGTAGGAAATTTGAAGAATATTTGATTCAACTAGCTCTCTAAGAAAATAATATCTAAGTTCAATGTGTTTTATTCTTGAGTGCAACACAGGGTTTTTAGAAATGTTTATAGCACTAGTGTTGTCACATAAAACAGTTACCGAAGTTGCTGAAATCCGGAAGTCGCTCAACACGCTTTTCATCCAAATGAGTTGAGTTGAACAACTACCCGATGAGATGTATTCCGCTTCGGCAGTCGAGAGTGCAATGCAGTTTTGCTTTTTACTATGCCATGCAACAAGGCAATGGCCAAGATAAAAACATGCACCACTCGTACTTTTCCGATCATCCACAGATCCTGCCCAATCGGCATCTGAGTATCCTATAATGTCTAGACTTGTTCCCATAGGATACCAAATTCCGAAATTAATGGTTCCTTTGATGTACCGGATGATCCGTTTCACCGCTATCAGGTGAACCTCCTTTGGTGCTGATTGATATCTCGCGCAAATCCCAACACTAAAGGATATGTCCGGGCGACTAGCTGTGAGGTAAAGTAGACTTCCAATCATGCTGCGATAAAGTTTCTCGTCTACATTCTCACTAAGAGATTCACTTCCTAATCCCTTATTGCTAGTTCCCATAGGAGTAGGAAAATCTTTAGAATCTTCTAATCTGAATTTCTTTACCAACTCCTTTGCATACTTGGATTGACACAGATGGATGCCTTCACCATTTTGTTTCACTTGCAATCCAAGAAAGTATGTCAGTTCGCCCATCATCGACATCTCAAATTCGCTTTCCATGGTTTCTGCGAATTTAGAAGCATCATTATCCTTTGTTGCTCCAAATACAATGTCATCGACATAGATTTGTGCAACAATGAAGTTATCCTGATAATGCTTCACAAAGAGAGTCCTGTCTGCTCCCCCTTGAGTATAGCCCTTCTCCAAAAGGTGCTTTGTCAACCTTTCGTACCACGCTCGCGGTGCTTGTTTTAAACCGTAAAGAGCCTTTTTCAAACGAAAAACATGGTTAGGTAGTTTACATTCTGCAAAACCTTTCGGTTGAGCCACATAAACTTCCTCATTTAAAAACCCATTTAAAAACGCGCTCTTAACGTCCATTTGAAAGAGTTTTATTTTAAAGTGACAAGCAATAGCGAATAAGATACGAATGGACTCGAGTCTAGCTACAGGGGCGAACGTTTCATCAAAGTCTATACCTTCTATTTGAGAGTAGCCTTGAGCAACTAAACGTGCTTTGTTCCTGATGATGGTACCATCCTCATTTTTCTTGTTCTTGAAAATCCATTTAGTACCGATCACATTGTGTTGCTTCGGAGGCGTCGTTAATTCCCAGACTTTGTTTCGTTCAAACTGATGGAGCTCTTCCTGCATTTCTTCAATCCAGTAGTCATCCTGAAGAGCTTCATCGACGTTCTTTGGTTCAATCATGGAAACATAACAAGCGAATCCACAAACCAACTGTCTCCGAGTTTTGACTCCTTCTTGTGGGTCTCCAATGATGTTTGATTCAGGATGATCCTTGGAGATGCGTAACGTTTGTTGTAATGGAGTACTCGGAGGTACATGAGATGATTCCTCCCAAGGATGGTTGACGTGTCGGCCCCATAAGATCCATCTCTTTTCCTTGACGTCGTCGTCTTGTTTGATGAACTACCGAGGCTCTTTTCCTTTGAATAATTTGCATTAGATTTCCGAGGAATCACCCTTTTGGTAGTTGTTGCAAAAAGTGCTTGAGTTGAGCATTCGGCTCCCATCTTGCAATTTCTTCTTATATGCCCTGCAATACCACAACGAAAACATACCTTGATGCTTGACGATTCCGAAGAGGGGGAAGTAGGTTTGTTGTCGTTGTTTGTCGTCAATTTCGGTGTCGGAGGAGGAGATACCGACTGGGGCACAAAGACTGTCCCAACCGAACTAAAATTGTCTTTAGTTCGATTGTATCCGAGACCGAACTTGTTTGATTGACCAAGGCCAAGAAGCTTATCCAACTTACTCCTTCCTGATGAAAATCGCTGTAAGTCATCCTTGAGTTGGAGAATGGTCTCTGTCATTTCCAATTTTTCCTGTCGAGCCTCGCCGTTGAGCTGCAAGAAGTAATTCGCTTTGTTCACCATATCTACATAATTCTTCTCGAATTGCTCATTGGACTCTTGAAGTGAAGCATTTGCTTTTATCAGATTATCCCTTTCCACTTCAAGATCGGTCGAGAGAGAAGTTACCCTTTTTAGTTCTTCTTCGAGATCCTGCAATCTCCCTCTCAACCCCTTGTTTTGCTTAGCCAGTTTCTTTGAATCCCTCAAAAGTCTGTGATAGGCTAGAGCAAAATCTTCACCTTCCGAATTATCCGATTCATCGTCCGTTGCAATCTTTTCAACAGTGGAGTTGGACACTGACTCGGATGTATTAGCCATTAAGCACATGAAGGGTGAAGATGTGGACGCGTGGAACGCTGTTGCGTTATCTTCTTCATCACTTGACGATGGCTCATTTGACGATGAGGTGTCATCCCAAGTGGCGGCTTGCATCGCTTTCTTCTTTGACGGATTCTTATTAGGACACTCCGTTGAGATATGGCCGTACCCTCGGCACTTGAAGCATTGGACTTGTCCTTCTGAGCTTTTCTTATCCTTAGAAAAACCCTCTTGCTTTCTTGGTTTGAAACTTGAAGAACCTTTGCCTTTCTTCGACTTTACGAAGGATGGAGTTTTGCTTGAGTTACCCCTTCGAAAGTTTCGGCGAAATCTTCTTGTCAAGAGAGCAAGCTGCTTCTCAAAGTCCTCCATAGATAGGTTTACGTCATCGTCTGAGGATGATGAATCCGCGTCTTCTTCTTTTGTTGTTTTCAACGCAAAACCTGAAGACTTAGAAGAGGATGCTTTTCCAGAAGAATAGTTAGTAGGAAATGTCATTTCATAAGTTTGTAATGAACCAACTAATTCTTCTACACGGATTTCTTCCGGGTGTTTAATAGTTTCAATGGCCGTAACCTTGGAACGAAATCATTCAGGAAGAGTTCTTAATATTTTTCTTACAACTTTAAATTCTGGAATCTTCTCTCCCAAGTTAGCACATGAGTTTACGATGTCTTGCAATCGTGTGTAATAGTCTGTGAACGATTCATTTTCTGCCATGAAAATAGAGTCAAACTTGCTCGTAAGCATTTGCAGTTTCTGAATCTTCACAAGGTTAGTTCCCTCATGCGTAACTTGAAGAACATCCTAGATTTCTTTCGCAGTCTCACATGCCGAGATGCGAGAGAACTCTGTTTGCGACAAAGCATTAAATAAAGCGTTAATCCCTTTGCCATTGTAAGAAGAAGAATCTATCTCTTCCTTGGTCCATTTCGACCTAGGTTTGATGGTGCGAACATCAGCAAGAATTTCAGTTGGATTAGACCATCCTAATTCAATTGATTGCCACACCCGTTCGTCGATGGAAATTAAAAAGACTTTCATCCGTACTTTCTAGTACGCATAATTTGTTCCATCGAAGAACGGAGGTCTGTTGATGTTTCCACCTTCAACCATTGTTTACAACCCTATTCCCGCTCTGATACCACTTGTCGGGTTATGTATAATTGGATCTAAATAGGGGAAAAAACACCTAGAGGGGGGTGAATAGGTGTAAACAATAAACACTCAAAAATCTTTGCGATATAATACCCAATGCGGAAAAATAAATAACACGCAGAGATTTTTACGTGGAAAACTCCAAACCGGAGTAAAAAACCAAAGGACCGATAACACGGTGAAATCCACTAGAATTAAACACGTACAAGGTGATATACCGTACTCATAGACGACTCAACCTTTTCCATACGCTCCTAGTTGATCTTCTTCGCTCGCTCCGCAACGCTTCTCGAATCCACGATCTGCGTCCAACGCCGAATCCACGACGTCCGACCGAATCCACGGTCTTCACCCAGTAGCACGCTTCGAATCCACGAACGTACCTCGCTCCGAATCCACGAGAGCGGTAGCACCTTGAATCCACAAGGCCACGCGAGTCCACGCGCCGATTTTGGGGAAATCGTTGTTTTTGGGTGGTGATGATCCGCCGAATACTTAGGTTAGAAATAGATCGGAAATACCATCTAAGTATTCGTTGATTTGATTCTACTCAAAATGTGAGTATGAAAACCTAGAATCAAATCAATCAATATAGATGAAGAAACATAAGAATAAATCTAATGATTTCCTTTCTTCTCTATATGTGGATCTATCTATTTCGGTCGTCTTTTTCCCTTTTTCGTGGGTTACCCTAAAAGATGAATTAAAGGGTCTATATAGAGGTTAGAAACCATTGGAAGAGGATAAGAATCAAAAACTAACCTTTTCTGGAATTTTTCAGGACGCCGATCCGGATCGGACTTCGGCGATCCGGATTGCAGTAGCAAGAAAGACAGTTTCCAGAAAAACCAAGGTTCGGGATCCGGATCGAAGTTCCTGATCCGGATCGTTCATACAATTTACCAAACACTAACGTTCGAGATCCGGATTGAGATGCCTGATCCGGATCGTTCAAATAAAATGGTAAAACCAGTGTTCGGGATCCGGATCAAAGGAGGCTACGATCCGGATTGAACTTGTGTATGAACGAACACCCTTCGGGATCCGGATTGGAAAGTCTGATCCGGATCCTGAACATGTCCCATGTCCAGTTTTTGATTTTTATGCAATTAAGAATTCATCCAAGTGTTTCTACACTATAAGAAGTATTCGGATCACCAAAAATAATTAGTTAAACATACCTGATCGTTTTGAATTCTTCTTTCTTGAGGTTGAGCTGAATGATCCAACTTTCTTTATCTTCAATCTTCAAGACTTAACCGAATTCACGAAATACGACAACTCAAAATCCGTAACATGTTTTGTTCTCGAGTACAACACAGGGTTTTTAGAAATATTTATAGCACTTGTGTTGTCACATAGAATTGTTACCGAAGTTGCTGAAATTCGGAAGTCGCTCAACACGCTTTTCATCCAAATGAGTTGGGTTGAACAACTACCTGCTGAAATATATTCTGCTTCGGCAGTCGAGAGTGAAATGCAGTTTTGCTTTTTACTATGCCATGCAACAAGGCAATGGCCAAGATAAAAACATGCACCACTCGTGCTCTTCCGATCATCCACAGATCCTGCCCAATCGGCATCTGAATATCCTATAATGTCAAGCGTTGTTCCCATAGGATACCAAATTCCGAAATTCAGAGTTCCTTTGATGTACCGGATGATCCTTTTCACCGTTTTCAGGTGAACCTCCTTTGGTGCTGATTGATATCTCGCGCAAATCCCAACACTAAAGGATATATCCGGGCGACTAGCTGTAAGATAGAGTAGACTTCCTATCATGCTGCGATAAAGCTTCTCGTCTACACTCTCACTAAGAGATTCACTTCCTAATCCCTTATTGCTAGTACCCATAGGAGTCGGAAAATCTTTAGAATCTTCTAATCCGAATTTCTTCACCAACTCCCTTGCATACTTGGATTGACACAAATGGATGCCATCATCATTTTGTTTCACTTGCAATCCAAGAAAATATGTTAGTTCGCCCATCATGGACATCTCGAATTCGCTTTCCATGGTTTCAGCGAATTTAGAAGCATCATTGTCTCTAGTTGCACCAAATACAATGTCATGGACATAGATTTGTGCCACAATTAAATTATCCTGATAATGCTTCACAAAGAGAGTCCGGTCTGCTCCCCCTCGAGTGTAGCCCTTTTCCAATAGGTGCTTTGTTAGCCTTTCGTACCACGCTCGCGGTGCTTGTTTTAGACCGTAAAGAGCCTTTTTCAAACGAAAAACATGGTTAGGTTGTTTACAGTCTACAAAACCTTTCGGTTGAGCCACATAAACTTTCTCATTTAAAAACCCATTTAAAAATGCGCTCTTGACATCCATTTGAAAGAGTTTGATTTTAAAATGACAAGCAATAGCGAATAAAATACGAATTGACTCGAGTCTAGCTACCGGGGCGAACGTTTCATCAAAGTCTATACCTTCTATTTGAGAGTAGCCTTGAGCAACTAAGCGTGCTTTATTCCTGATGATGGTACCATCCTCATTCTTTTTATTCTTGAAAATCCATTTAGTACCAATCACGTTGTGTTGCTTCGGAGGCTTTGTTAATTCCCAGACTTTGTTTCGTTCGAACTGATGGAGCTCTTCCTGCATAGCTTCAATCCAGTAGTCATCCTGAAGAGCTTCATCGATGTTCTTTGGTTCAATCATGGAGACGTAGCATGCGACTCCACAAACCAACTGTCTCCGAGTTCTAACTCCTTCTTGTGGGTCTCCAATAATGTTTGATTCCGGATGATCCTTGGAGATACGTAACGTTTGCGGTAATGGAGTAGTCGGAGGTACATGTGATAATTCCTGCATATTAGATTCACTTGAAGAACCATTAGATGCATCAACTTTATTGAAGGAGTTATTGCGAGAAGATGCATTTACAGGAGTATCATCATCTAGAGACATATCAAGGGTAGATTTATCAGATGCAAAGTGGAAAGCTTCATCTACTTTAACATTTATAGATTCTATCATCGTTTTAGATTCCAAGTTAAATACCCGATATGCTCTACTGTTAGTAGAATAACCCATGAAAATCCCTTCGTCGCTTCGAGAGTCGAACTTACCGAGGTTTTCGCGATCACGCAGAATAAAACATCGACTCCCAAAGATACAAAAATATTTGATATTCGGTTTTCTACTAAACCACAGCTCATATGGTGTATTTAAAGTTCCAGGGCGCAAATACACTAGATTAATTACATAGACGGCGGTGTTCACAGCTTCAGCCCAAAAATATAACGGTAAATTCCGGCTATGAAGCATCACACGCGCCATCTCTTGAACAACCCTGTTTTTGTGCTCAACAACACCATTCTGCTGAGGTGTATAGGGTGCTGAGAATTCATGTTTTATCCCATTGGAAGTGCAAAAATCAATGAATTTAGAATTAATGAATTCTCCACCTCTATCACTTCGAACACGAACGATCTTTTCATTTCTTTCATTCATAATACGATGACAAACCTCATGAAAAGAGTCGAAAGTATCCGCTTTCTCTTTTAAAAAAGTTACCCAAGAATACCTAGAGAAATCATCAACCAAAAGAAAAATATACCATTTACCTCCCAAAGATGGTTGACGAATCGGCCCCATTAAATCCATATGCAGTAATTCCAAGGGCCGTTTGGTACCGACGTGGTTCAAGTTCTTGTGTGCAACTCTTGATTGTTTTCCCTTTTGACAACCACTACACACAATGTTTTCTTTAAATAAAAGTTTAGGAACCCCTTAACCACGTCCTTATTTGAAATCCTTGCTAGTTCTTTAAAATTCATGTGACCAAGTCTTTCATGCCAAACAGTTTTATTATCCAAAGAAACTAGGTTACATTTTTCAGAAACTTTGTTTGAAACAACATAGCAATTATTTTCCGATCTAACCCCTTTTAAAAAGAATACCTGGTCCTTATCAGTTACAACACATTCTACAGAAGGAAAATTAACTGAGAACCCATTGTCACAAAGTTGACTTATACTAATGAGGTTAGTCTTTAGGCCTTCAACAAATAAAACATTATTCAAAACAGGGCCTTCAGGAATAGCGATTGTTCCCTTTCCAACAATTTTGGAAGAACGACCGTCTCCGAAAACAACATGTCCTCCGGAGATTTTCTCTAAAGTTTGAAAACTATTTTTGTCACCGGTCATGTGACGAGAACAACCACTATCCAAATACCAAGACGAATTATCATAAGCGTGTAAAGAAGTATGAACAACAAGACAAGGGAAGATTTCACCTTTGCGTACCCAAACCTTTCGAGTTTTGGAGTACGTCGGAAATGATTGTGAAGTTGATACCTTTGGTGAAAGCGTCTTGATTGATCCATCCCTTTTCCTTGATGTCGTCGTCTTGTTTGATGTACTACCAATGTTCTTTCCTTTTGAAAGATCCTTCTTTGATTTGCGGGAAATGAACTTATTGGTAGTAGTTGCAAGATGTGCTTGATTTGATCTTTTCGCTCCATTCTTACAATTTCTTCTTATGTGCCCTGCATAACCACAACGAAAACATACCTTAGTGCTTGACGATCCCGAAGAGGGTGAAGTAGGGTTGTTGTCGTTGCTTGTCGTGAATTCCGGTGTCAGAGGAGGAGATACCGACTGAGGCACAAACACTGTCCCAACCGAACTAAAATTGTCTTCAGTTCGATTGTATCCGAGGCCGAATTTGTTTGTTTGACCAAGACCAAGCATCTTATCCAACTTACTCCTTCCAGAAGAAAATTGCTTTAAATCATCCTTGAGTTGGAAAATGGTCTCCGTCATTTCCATTTTTTCCTGTCGAGCCTCGCCGTAGAGCTTCAAGAAGTAATTCGCTTTGTTCACCATATCTACATAATTCTTCTCGAAATGCTCATTGGACTCTTGAAGGGAAACATTTACTTTGATCAGACTATCCCTTTCCACTTCAAGAGCGTTTGAGAGAGAAGCTGCCCTTTTTGCTTCTTCTTCGAGATCCTGCAATCTCCCTCTCAAACTTTTGTTTTGCTTTGCCAGTTTCTTTGAATCCCTTAAAAGCTTATGGTAGGCAAGAGCAAAATCTTCACCTTCAGAGTTACTCGATTCCTCGTCCGTTGCAATTTTTTCAACATGGGAGAAGTTGGACAATGAATCGGATGTACTTGCCATTAAGCATATGAAGGGTGAAGATGTGGACGCGTGGAATGCCGTTGCGTTGTTCTCTTCATCACTTGAAGATGACTCATTTGTCGTTGAGGTGTCATCCCAAGTGACGGCTTGCATCGCCTTCTTCTTGGACGGATTCTTATTTGGACACTCCGTTGAGATATGGCCGTATTCTCGGCACTTGAAGCATTGGACTTGTCCTTCTGAGCTTTTCTTATCCTTTGAAAAACTTTCTTGCTTTCTTGACTTTTGGCTTGAAAAACCTTTGCCTTTCTTCCACTTTCCGGAGGATGAAGTTTTACTTGAATTACACCTTCGAAAGTTTCGGCGAAAATTTCTTGTCAAGAGAGCAAGCTGCTTCTCAAAGTCCTCCATAGATAGGTTCTCGTCATCGCCTGAGGAGGATGAATCCCCGTCTTCTTCTTTTGTAGTTTTCAACGCAAAACTTGAAGACTTAGAAGTAGATGCTTTTCCAGAAGAATAGTTAGTAGGAAATGTCATTTCATATGTTTGTAATGAACCAACTAATTCTTCTACACGGATTTCGTCCGGGTGTTTAATAGTTTCAATGGCCGTAACCTTGGAACGAAATCTTTCAGGAAGAGTTCTTAAGATCTTTCTTACAATTTTAAATTCTGGAATCTTCTCTCCCAAGTTAGCACATGTGTATACGATGTCTTGCAATCATGTATAGTAGTCTGTGAATGATTCATTTTCTGCCATGAAAATAGAGTCAAATCTGCTCGTAAGCATTTGCAGCTTTTGAATCTTCACAAGGTTAGTTCCTTCATGTGTAACTTGAAGAACACCCCAGATTTCTTTCGCAGTCTCACATGCTGAGACGCGAGAGAATTCAGTTTGAGACAAGGCATTAAATAAAGCATTGATTCCTTTGCCATTGTAAGAAGATAAGTCTATCTCTTCCTTGGTCCATTTCGACCTAGGTTTGATAGTGTGAACATCAACAATAACTTCAGTTGGATTTGACCATCCTAACTCGATAGATTGCCACACCCGTTCGTCGATGGAAATAAGAAATGCTTTCATCCGTACTTTCCAGTAGGCATAATTTGTTCCATCGAAAAACGGGGGTCTGTTGATGTTTCCACCTTCAGCCATTATTTACAACCCTATTCCCTCTCTGATACCACTTGTCAGGTTATGTATAATATGGATCTAAATAGGGGAAAAAACACCTAGAGGGGGGTGAATAGGTGTAAACGTTTAAACACTCAAAAATCGTTGCGCAATAAAACCCAATGCGGAAATAAAAAATAACACGCAAGATTTTTACGTGGAAAACTCCAAACCGGAGTAAAAACCCACGGGACCGATAACACGGTGAAATCCACTAGAATTATAACACGTACAAAGGTGATATACCGTACTCACAGACGACTCAACCTTTTTCCATACGCTCCTAGTTGATCTTCTCCGCTCGCTCCGCAACGCTTCTCGAATCCACGATCTGCGTCCAACGCCGAATCCACGGTGTCCAACGTCGAATCCACGACGTCTGACCGAATCCACGGTATTCACCCAGTAGCACGTCTCGAAGCCACGAACGTACCTCGCTCCGAATCCACGAGAGCGGTAGCACCTTGAATCCACAAGGCCACGCGAGTCCACGCGCCGATTTTGGAGAAATCGTTGTTTTTTGGGTGGTGATGATCCGCCGAATACTTAGATTAGAAATAGATCGGAAATACCCTCTAAGTATTCATTGATTTGATTCTACTCAAAATCTGAGTATGAAACCCTAGAATCAAATCAATCAACATAGATGAAGAAACATAGGATTAAATCTATTGATTTCCTTTCTTCTCTATAGGTGGATTCATATGGCCGTCTTTTGATTTATTCGGCTTTTACGGCTTATGCGGCTTACCCTAGAAAATGAATCATAGGGTCTATTTATAGGTTAGAAACCGTTGGAAGAGGATAAGAATCAAAAACTAACCTTTTCTGGAATTTTACAGGACGACGATCCGGATCGGATTTACGGCGATCCTGACTGTCGTAACGAAACAGACAATTTCCAGAAAAACAAAGGTTCAGGATCTTGATTGAAATGCTTGATCCGGACTGTTCATATATTTCAGCAAAAACCAATGTTCGGGATCCGGATCAGAAATGGCTTGGATCCGGATTGGATTTGGGTATGAACCAACACCCTTCGGGATCCGGACTGCCGTGTCTGATCCGGATCCTGAACATGTCCCATGTCCAGTTTTTGATTTTTATGTAATTAAAAATTCATCCAAGTGTTTCTACGCTATAAGAAGTATTCGGATCACCAAAATTAATTAGTTAAACATACCTGATCCTTTTGAATTCTTCTTTCTTGAGATTGAGTTATATGATCCAAACTTCTTCACCTTCAATCTTCAAGACTTAATACTTTCACGAAATGCGCCAAAACAAATTCCTTAACAAAAACGCCAAACCCTAGAACGATGAAATCGTAAGAACAACGGCGCTAACCTCTATCTATCGGGGACGATGATCCGATCTCGTTCTTCGCGGCGTTGAGGATCCGGATCCGCTCCCCGTAGATGGTGGCGTCTCGTTCTTCGTTCTCCGGCACGTCGATCGCCAGAAAACGAAATTCTCTTTCTCTCTCTCTCTCTAACCGACTAGGGTTTTCTTGTTCCGTTCCTTGGAGCGTAAGTAATCCACAAATATCCCAAAAGATAACCCCTTCTTATTTCGCACGTAATAAATAAAATAAAAGAATAATTAAATAAATAAAAATCTATTTTCTCATTCGTATGACCAATTCGCTCAAACCGATCATAGAAAGGTCTAACCCGGCTCCTCGAAAAGCGTGTCGAATGCTAAGCACGGATTCCGATGCACCAATTGAATAGTAAACGCATCAAACCCCATTCCGGGAGATCCGTAAATCGGAATCCAGATCCGATCGCTTTGCCGTTCTCCGATTTTCGAGCTCTATCATAGAAAAATACCCACGATCCAGGTCGGTCTATCGAAGAAAACTCGGTGAATAATTTCTCCAAATAACCAATTTATTAAAAAGAAAGTATTCGAATGGACAAGGAAAGTCATGACACTACATCACACACCACTTAAAAGAAGTTTCATCCTCGAAACTTAAAAAAAACAACCCTCGCTAAATAAGTCGGGAAAACTCTCTCTCATTTTCGATTCCAATTCCCAAGTCGCTTCGCGCTCTTCATGATTTGTAATACTCGAGAAATTCGAGTTTGTAAAAAAGTGAAATTCCAGGGTGGATGTGTGCGAGGAAACAAAGGTTAACCTTAGTGGTCTGTGTATGTAACGACCCGACCCACTAGCAATAATAACTTGTTGGGCCCACACCACAACCCAAAATGCTTAAGCCCAGTTATTATTGCTAGTGTCCATATCTCATATAAACCCAATCACAATTCCATCCACATCCGATGTGGGATTATTGGGAGCGTCACAGACTCCCCCCGTTTAGGCCTGACGTCCTCGTCAGCCCAAGATCACCAGGCGATGTGAGACTCGTCTCGCTAGCCCTGTCATCTAGACCCAGGCTCAGCCGAGACTCGCCGCACACTTCCGGTTGGTTATTGGCTCTGATACCAAATGTAACGACCCGGCCCACTAGCAATAATAACTTGTTGGGCCCACACCACAACCCAAAATGCTTAAGCCCAGTTATTATTGCTAGTGTCCATATCTCATATAAACCCAATCACAATTCCATCCACATCCGATGTGGGACTATTGGGAGCGTCTGTGACGCCCCAACCTGAGCAAGCAGCTGCTCGAACCTCTGCTCCTGCCGGCGGTGACCTTCCGCCAGCTGGGCCACCATGGCCCTCAACTCGGCAATCTCTGAAGGTCCGGACTGCTCCGGCCCCTCCGGGGGTGTAGGGGTACCCCGGGTGGGAATCCGCCGCCTGGGAGGCATCCTGTCACACAAGGAACCACAGATCAGTAACGAAACCATACTCAACCCAATCTAGCGAAAGTCAAAGGCATCCTCCTATTTCTGTAACCTTATGTTGTCTGCAGCCAACATAATAGTTCACCAGAAATAAGACATGCCAATCCCTCTTCACTCACTGGAAGAGTCAAATAAACACATGACCAAATTGCCGACTTTCGCATAATGTCGCGTCACTCACGCCCTGCCTTCCTAAGGTCTGCCAAAGCCTAGGGTTTCCTAAGTCCCAACTAACCTATCCCTAAGCTCTGATACCAACTGTGACGCCCTACTTCCCAGGGGGTCACCCATCCTAGTACTACTCTCGCCCAAGCACACTTAACTACGGAGTTCTGATGGGATCCGGTGCTTTTGTGCTGGTATGATCACATCCTCCCCCACTAATAAAAGTTTCGTCCTCGAAACAAAAGTCATACCTCAAGCCGGGGCCTCGAACAAGTGGGGGTGGGCATCCCTCAACGCTGACTCCAGCTCCCAAGTAGCCTCGCGCTCGCTCTGGTTGCTCAACAGAACCTTCACATAAGGGATGGCCCGGCTGCGCAACTCTCTAACCTCACGATCCAAAATCCGCAGTGGCCGCTCGACATAGCTCAAGTTCTCAGCAAACTCCAGTGGGGCGAAATCAATAATGTGCGACGGGTCATGAACATATCTCCTCAGGGTGGATACATGAAACATGTCGTGAACACCAGCCAATCTGGGGGGAAGTGCAAGCCGGTAGGCAACTGGCCCTACGCGCTCCAATACCTCAAAAGGTCCAATATAACGAGGGCTCAGTTTTCCACGAATCCCAAATCTTCGAATCCCCTTCGAAGGCGAGACTTTCAAAAAGACATGATCGCCCACCTGAAACTCCAAGTCTCGTCGTCGGGTATCAGCGTAACTCTTTTGTCGGCTCTGAGCGGTCTCAAGATGTCGTCGAATCAGTCTGACCTTCTCCTCTGCCTCCACTAGTAGATCAGGACCCAAGGTCTTCTTCTCACCCACGTCACTCCAGTATAGGGGTGACCGACACTTGCGCCCATACAACGCCTCAAACGGAGCCATCTGGATGCTCGCTTGATAGCTGTTGTTATACGCAAACTCAACCAATCCTAGGTGTCGGTGCCACCCTCCCCCAAAATCCAGAACGCATGCCCGCAGCATATCCTCGAGAGTCTGAATGGTGCGCTTTGACTGTCCGTCCGTCTGTGGGTGGTATGCTGTGCTGAAGCGAAGCTGTGTCCCCAGAGCCGTCTGTAAACTCCTCCAGAAGTGCGAGACAAACCTCGAGTCTCTATCCGATACAATGGAAATGGGTATCCCGTGCAATCTGACCACCTCAGCCAAGTACATCTGTGCCAGTCGATCCAATGGCCAAGTCATCTGAACTGATAAAAAGTGGGCGGATTTGGTGAGCCTGTCCACGACCACCCAGATCGCATCCGCTCCAGTCTGAGCTCTCGGCAATCCAGTGACAAAATCCATAGTGATATGGTCCCACTTCCATTCAGGGATTGGGAGGCTCTACAACTTGCCAGCAGGTACACGATGCTCAGCCTTTACTTGCTGACAAGTTAGGCAGTGTGCCACAAATCTGCCAATATCTCTTTTCATGCCGCTCCACCAAAACTGTGCCTTGAGGTCCTTATACATCTTAGTCCCACCAGGATGGATGGTATAAGGTGTATAATGAGCCTCCCGCAAGATCTGCTCTCGAATCTCTGAGTCCATCGCCACGCAAGCTCGGTCCCTGTACCGTAGTACTCCCGCAGCATCGACTGAAAAATCCCCTGTCTCGCCAGCCTGAATCTGCTCTCGAATCCTCATCAAGTGGGGGTCCTCACTCTGTTTCTCCCGAATCCTGTCTAACAGAGTGGGCTGCACGACTAATGACAGAAGTCTAGCAGAAACCCCAGGGGACACCACCTCAAGCTCTAATCGCCTCATCTGCTCCAGTAATGGCGCCTGGTCGGTGATCATCAAGGATAGGCTCTGCACTGCTCTCCTGCTCAGGGCATCCGCAACCACGTTTGCCTTGCCGGGATGGTAGAGTATGTCCACATCGTAGTCCTTTAACAGCTCCAACCATCTGCGCTGCCTCAAATTGAGCTCCTTCTGTGTGAACAGATACTTCAAGCTCTTGTGGTCAGTGTAAATCTCGCAGTGCTCACCATATAAATAATGGCTCCACAACTTCAGTGCGAAGATCACAGCAGCTAGCTCTAAGTCATGGGTAGGGTAATTCTTCTCATAATCCTTGAGTTGCCGCGAAGCATAAGCGATTACCTTACCCTCCTGCATCAGCACGCAACCAAGCCCACTGTGCAATGCGTCACTGTAGATCACATATCCTTTCCCCATAACAGGGAGGGAAAGGATAGGAACTGACATCAATCTGCTCTTCAGTTCCTCGAAGCTCCTCTGGCAATCCTCACTCCAGATGAACTTAACTCCTTTGCGCGTCAAACGCGTGAGGGGTGCGGAAAGTTTCGCAAAACCTTCCACAAACCGACGGTAATATCCAGCCAAGCCCAAGAAACTGCGAATCTCTGCTACCATCGTCGGTCGGGGCCAATCCCGGATTGCCTCAATCTTCGCTGGGTCTACCGCCACTCCTGCAGCTGAGATCACGTGGCCCAAAAAGGCAACCTCTCGAAGCCAAAACCCGCACTTCGATAACTTGGCATACAACTTCTTCTCCCTCAGAAGTTGCAGCACAATCCTCAGGTGCTCCTCGTGCTCCACATCGCTCTGAGAATAAATCAAGATGTCATCGATGAACACAACCACAAACCGGTCAAGATAAGGTCGAAAGATCCGGTTCATCAAATCCATAAATGCGGCAGGGGCATTAGTCAATCCAAAAGGCATGACAGTGAACTCATAATGCCCGTACCGAGTCCTGAATGCTGTCTTAGAAACGTCCTCGGCCTTCACCTTCAGTTGGTGGTAACCAGACTGTAAGTCGATCTTAGAGAAGACACAAGTCCCTTGCAGCTGATCAAATAGGTCATCGATGCGCGGCAAAGGGTACTTGTTCTTGATGGTCACTTTATTCAGCTCTCGGTAATCCACACACAGTCGAAGTGAACCATCCTTCTTCTTCACGAACAGCACCGACGCTCCCCAAGGTGACACACTGGGCCTCACGAAACCCTTGTCCAATAAATCCTGGAGTTGCGCCTTCAACTCTCATAGCTCAGCCGGTGCCATTCGGTAAGGGGCCTTAGAGATTGGCGCAGTTCCTGGAACTACGTCAATCAAAAACTCGACCTCCCTATCCGGCGGCATACAAGTCAGCTCTGGTGGGAAAACATCCGGGAACTCGTGGACAATAGGGATATTCGCGAGTCCCGGCGCCGCCGTAGGCCCCTCAACCACACTGGCCAAAAAGGCCACGCATCCACTGCGCATCATCTGCCTCGCACGAGAAGTCGAAACTATCGAGGCGAAGAAAGTACTCTGGCATCCTCTGTACACAATCACCTCCTGGCCTGGCTCGCTAAAAGTCACCGTCCTCGCGGCACAGTCAATAGTCGCATAATAGCGAGTCAGCCAGTCCATCCCAAGTACCATATCAAAGTCTCGCAACTGACTCAGGACCATCAGGTCCGCTGGCAAGATCCACGACTCGATCTGTACAGGGCAAGACCAACAACACTCCTCTACACGCAAAGTATGCTCCGGAATCTGTACCTCTAATGCATGTGGCAACCGACCTAACTCTAGTCCAAGGGATAATGCGGATGCTCTACTGATAAAAGAATGTGATGCACCGGTATCAAATAAAGTGAGAGCTCTACTGCCAGAAAGTAAAATGATACCTGCCACCACGTGGTCGGCTGCCAGGGAGTCCTCAACATGGGCGGCATAGACCCGCCCGCTCTGCGCTGGTGGTCGGTAGTCTGCTGGATGGGAGGAAGGAGCCCTGCTCGCTAGGGCATAGGATCGCTGCTGGGGCGCCGAAGGAGCAGATGCCGAGGAAGGAGTCGTCGATGGCGCATAAGGGCAAGTAGCTCTAACATGGCCTGACTGTCCGCACCGGTAACAGCGGCCAAACCTCAAATCACATGTATCCGCAGCATGCTGACCCTTGCAGAAAATGCACTTAACCGTAGACTGGGGCTGCCTCGCCTGCTGCTGCTGCTGCCTCTGCCCCTGAGGTCCCTGCTGCCGCGACTGTGACCTCTGCGGCTGGGAGTGCTGCTGCTGTCGTGGGGGCCTCTGAGATCCACTAGGCCCTCGCCGATCCGAACGTCCACGGCCCGTGAACTGAGGCGGTGGCGGTCGGGGTGGCCTCCAGGAACTAGCCAGTCCCCCGTCATCCTGCGCTGGTCGCTTCCTGTCAGAACCCTGAGCAACCAAGCCTCCACGCCTGGCGACGACGTGGTCTCCCCTCTCGACCCACTGTGCATGCTCTGCTGCCTCCTCCAGGGTCTGTAGCCTCTGTGCATGTACCAAGGTATAAACCTCTGGGCGCAGGCCCGTCTCAAACAGCTACACCTGATGGGGTCCGTCCCTAGCGACATAGGGAACGCAGTTGAGCAGTCGCGAAAATTCCTGGAAGTAGTCCCATGCCGACCGGTCGCCTTGCTGGAGATTCTTCAGATCATCCTCCATCTTTTTCTTCACGCTGGTAGAAAAGTACGTATCCAGAATCATCCTCCTGAACTCAGACCAAGGTAGCTGCCGGGTGATCTGAAACTCCAGGGGCTCCACCCGATGCCACCACGTATCAGCATCCCCGTCCAGGCAATGCACAGCCATGTGCACCCTATACTTCTGGTCGATGAAGAAGTCTCGGAACAACTTCTCCATTGCTGAAAGCCAAGTCCCAACCTCCCAAGGGTGAATGCTCCGCCCCGAAAATCTAGGCGGTCCCCGCTTGCAGAAAAGGGTGAGTTTATCAGTCACGCCCCGGGGTTCGAATCGCGCGGAAGAGGAGCGACCGATGCCCCTAATTCAGCCATATATTTTTTTTGTGTAAACCAATGCTCCCCGGTGCGCGTCAGACCCGCCGCATACACAAATTCACTCTGCAAACGGGCAGAGTCTCCTTTGTATATGCACGGCGTCTCAATTACAAAGTGTCTCACAAGGTGTAGCACATACAATCTCTAACCACATCAGTTGGGGTCTCGTTCACATACAACCAAACAACTCACATGATATTCTAATAGTCACTTAGAACATAGAGGCCGATGTTTTGAAAGGATAAATAATCACAAGGTTTTGAAAGCGGCATCCACACGATGCCATCATTTTATGAAAGACCGTTCGAAAGCCACATAAATCCACAGGGGTTTGAAAACGGCACCCACCCGATGCCGAACTTTGTGAAAACAGTTCGCAAACACATAAATCCCACAAGGTTTGTAAAATTCGGTGCCCACACGACACCCACGTTTTAAAAGTAGTTTTCGCAAACGGTTTTCTTTGCTTTTCATTGTTTAAAACGGCCAAGTAAGAAAGAATGCAACGATCATTCGTTTATTCAAAAAGGGAAAAGGCAACATCCACTTCGACCCCACGGGGGTGTCGCAATCCACAACTAGCTAGCATGAGTAATAAAAGAAAAGGGAAAGAAGAGTCACTGTATCTGAAGTCACTCAAAGTCAGAACAGCACCCTCGCGGCCTCACCGGTGCCCTAGCACACGCCCCTGGATGAACCTGTCACGGAGTGGGAAGTCAGTGACTAGAATAAACATAATGAGAAAAGAAAGCTAAAATAAAGCAAACCACTGTAACCAGAGCAACCGTCACCCCTCATACACCATCAACAACGATCACGACCTGCACCAAACATAAACTGGGCACCCTCCCCGGACACCGCACCGGGCCCCTACCCCGGTGCCCCCTCTCTGCCGAGCACCTGCCTCGGCCGCCGAGCACCAGCCTCGGCGTCACCGCTCACACCCTCCACCCATGAGGGCCCCCATTCCTAACGCCACCGTCGCGTGGGGTACACGGGTCAACGTACCACTTTTCCGGAAAAGCACACCTTTGCGGTGGCCAAACCGCCGGTGTGCGTGTAGTAACACCAGAGCCTTTCAACCAGATGATAAATCGAATGAAGTAAAAACGGGGTCAGCATTGCTCATAAGGGTAACCTAGAAGGGAAAAACACCTTTGCTCACGAAGAATAACTTAAAGAGAAAACACCTTTGCTCATGAGGAATAACTTAAAGAGAAAACACCTTTGCTCATGAGAAGTAACTTAAAGAGAAAACACCTTTGCTCATGAGGAATAACTTAAAGAGAAAACACCTTTGCTCATGAGAAGTAACTTAAAGAGAAAACACCTTTGCTCATGAGAAGTAACTTAAACAGAACGCACCTTTGCTCATGAGGAATAACTTAAAGAGAAAACACCTTTGCTCATGAGAAGTAACTTAAAGAGAACGCACCTTTGCTCATGAGGAATAACTTAAAGAGAAAACACCTTTGCTCATGAGAAATAACTTAAGGGAAAACACCTTTGCTCATACTAACACTTTACGTATGTACGCCCTTACCCAATTAACCTTGGCGAAGGTACCCACCTGTGTGTGTCGTCCGGTGCTTGGCACGTCCGCGACCGTGCACCAGTCGCCAACAGCGTCCCGCACTCCTGAAGGAACAAGGGCAAGTCAAGACTTAGGGGTCCGAAACTCACAATGACTCCCAACAACGTGCGGCGGAGTTCCCCGCACGGCACCGGCCCGTGCGGCGCACACTCCGCCTGGGCACAGCCCCGCGCGGCACCAGCCCGCGCGGGTGACCCACCCGCGGGCGGCCCCGCGCGGCCGAGCGCCGCGCGGGCGCGCTGCCCGCGGTGCGGGGCGACCCCGCGCGGCACCAGCCCGCGCGGGCGCCCCACCTGCGGGCGGCCCCGCGCGGCTGAGCGCCGCGCGGGCGCGCTGCCCGCGGTGCGGGGCGACCCCGCACGGCACCAGTCCGTGCAGGCGCCCCTCCTGCGGGCGGCCCCGCGCGCGGCGGTGCGCGCGCGACGCTCCTGCCGCGCGGCGCCCCGCCTGCGGCCGGCCCGGCGGCGGCGGTGGCGGCGGCCCTCTCCGCGAAAACTCCACCCCGAAACGCCAAACAAAACCCAATGGAAAAACTCACCTTCGATCCGCCGGAAAAAGAGAAGAAGAAGATCGTCCTATCGTTGCCCGGTTGATCCCGCGAGCAAGAAACCTCCGTCCCTCTCCCGAAAGCCCCGCCGTCGGTCGTAACAAGAGCAAAAAAGATATTGTTGTACTTAATATCAATCTGAGGCTCAAGTTTTGCTACACGCACACCAGCGGTTTGGCCACCGCAAGGGTGTGCTTTTCCGGAAAAGTGGTACGTTGACCCGTGTACCCCACGCGACGGTGGCATTAGGAATGGGGGCCCCCATGGGTGGGGGGTGTGAGCGGTGATGTCGAGGCAGGTGCTCGGCGGCCGAGGCAGGTGCTCGGTGGTGGACATCGGGAAAGGTGCCCGATGTTGTTTTGATACAGGGTGTGGTTATTGTGGATGATACTTGCAGAAAAGGGTGAGTTTATCAGAAAAGGGTGAGTTTATTAGTGGGGGAGGATGTGATCATACCAGCACAAAAGCATCGGATCCCATCAGAACTCCGCAGTTAAGTATGCTTGGGCGAGAGTAGTACTAGGATGGGTGACCCTCTGGGAAGTGGGGCGTCACAGTGTACCGGTGTGCAAAGGGCACAGTTCCCAAAGCATAAAGTCCACCTCTCCGATCCGAGTTGGATCTCGGAAATCCGAGGTCTCCAGTGCGACCGTCTCGTCGAAATGATCAAAAATGGTATTGATCAAATTTTGATCCAACGGTCGGATTTTTCAGAAATCAGCGAAGAAGCGGGCGGGACCCGCGACTTAAGTGAATAGTGGTGTGAACAGTGGGTGAATAGTAACCCCTATTTCTAAATCCCCGTAGTGCCAACGTTAGCCAATTCGCTGTATGGACTCCGATCATAGCAATCCAGGTAGTCGATTTGATCGGTTCCGTCGATCTGAACGCATTGGCACTGACAGAATTTCCGTTTGGCGACCCTAGAGTCTTGAAAAGCGTAATAAACTATATTTCGGTACAGTAATTATGGACCGAGAAATTATCCGGGCATTTCGTCGAAAAACAAAAATCGCTACCTGATAGATTTCGTCGAGCCGAACGTCGTCGCGAAGTCCGTTTTTCGATTCGACGACTAAACTGCCTCGAAAAGCGTGAAATACAGTGGAAAACGTGGCTTTTTACACAATACACCCTATATTTTATGCTCCGTTTTGCGTGCTGCTCCTTGGAGAGGGACCAAAGTGCGAGACAAGATTACTATCAGGGACTGGGCTCGAAATAGTAGGTTTTGAGGGGTGAAAATGCATCTTGTACATGCATTATTTAAATTGCATATGGGTTGGGTTCTCTTAAACCCTAAACCCCGAAGCCTCGTTCCCAGCAGCCGCCAGCTCCAACGTCTCCACTCCCTCTGCCGCACTTCACGGAGGTAGCGCACCGGCCGCCGCCACCTCGTCGCCAGAGAAGAAGGAGAACCAAGTATTCTCCTTCATCTCAGTTGGGAAGGAGAAGAAATTCTCCCAGAGGCCTTGGGTGGTTCCAAACAACATCTGGGAGTGCCTCTACGTGGTTGACGCCGAGCTGAGGTGGACCCGACGCCTAGCTCCGCCGTGCGCCGCCGCGGGCCACCTCCTTCCTCCTTTATCTTCCGGCGAGGTAAGTTTATGGGAACTTTAGTGTTCAAATGATGCATGGGTGTACTCTTTATGTTCCTGACATAGAGTGGACCATTTCTGTGAAGTTGGAGCCGTCGCCGTCGTCCCTGTCGCCGGCGAGAGCTTCTGTTGCCGGAATTATTGCTTTTGGCCGACGTTGGGCGCCGTCTTCATCCGGCCGTTGAACTCGAGATCAGAGCCGTTGGATCTCATCCTCTTGGTGTCTGCAAGAAGCCTATCAAGTTTGGTCGCCATCGGTTGAAGATCCGCACCGCACGGGAAAGCCCTAGAATCGGGTTTTCTTTCCGTTGGCCGACCTTCACCGCCCGGCGCTGCCGCTTACCCCCGTCGCCGGCCATCACCACAGCAAGCTTCGTAGGGCCAAGTGGAGGCTTTTGGTCCAAGTTGCAGTGACTCAAAAGTCGCCGGCCGGAATCCGCCATTAGAGGACCTTGCTTTGCCGAGCTTGAGCTCCGGCGATCGCCGAGGCTCCGCGCTGTGGGTAAGTGACCCAGGTGAGTTCCTTGGACACTAATGAAGCTTCTCGTGAATTTGCATGGAGCTTCTAACGTGGCATTCTCAATTTCTGTAGTTGCACCTTGAAGCTTGACCGATGTCACGCCCCGGGGTCGGAACTGCGACCCGGGCTCGCTAACAGATCCGCCATCTGTACGGAAACTGCCGTACAGACGAAGCGTCTAACCTGCAAAAAGAATCAACTACAGTATACAGATGTCAGAGCTGAAAGTAACTACTAAAAACTGAAAATAATACAATATCCATCTCCCAAATACGATCGTATAAAAAGTCCTCTGATACAAAACTCAAAAGGGAGATATCTCCAATAAAAATACATCGGTGTACAAGCTCTCAAATACAAAAGTATCCTCACTACATCAGTCTCTCAAACTATAAAATAAAGTACAACTCTATACCTCACAACAAAGGTCTCTCAACAGAGGAAAAAGAAGTAAACTAATCAATTGAAGCTCTCCTCTGAAGGGGTACCGCTACACTCCAACGACGGGTAGGGAACTAGCTCGCGACTCCCTCGCCTCAGTCAGAAGGATCAGCAACTAGAGCAACAGGAACAGGAGAAGAAGTTCCTGGGGAAAAAGACACCATGACGGGTGTGAGAACTACTTCCCATAGTAGTTCTCAGTGGGTGCCGTCAACAAGCCCAACGGTCTGCCCACTAAGTCTACTAGAGGCAAAAGATAACAGTGCAATGAAATCTGAACAAGAAAAGCTGGAGCTACTCTACAGCTACCATGCCTCTATCTAGATGCTCAAAAAGTGGAACAGATTAAAGTAAAGGTGACCACTCGCACCCAAGGTGCTCAATCGACCCAATCGAACTGACTGCCACATAGGGTCCAGTCAAGCCTGCGCCTATCGACTAGGAACGCACCTGCCCACTACCACACATCCACATGAGGACGGGATTTACGTAGGGCGTCCTGCCCGACTAACTCACCCCTCGCGCAAAACTGCCTCAACAGGCCCATCGTTGCATCCACTGCGGAAAACTGCCTCAACAGGCCAACCATCGTATCCACAGCGGCATCTCAGGGACGCGACTCCAACTGAGGAAAACGGCGCGGCATAGAGTATCAAACATTGGCATAAGCAGGCTATAGTCAAGATCCACGCTCACTCTCAGAACGGTAGGACTCAAGATCCCCAAATATCTCGTACAACAGTCGGAGCACTCTCCACGACTCAGCTGATCAGCTCACACGAAACACGAGACACTAGCCTCTCCAACAGCTCGCAGCACAAAGCACACTGGCTGGAGGTACTCCACAGCCAGGAACGACCCACAACTCAGGCTAATAATACTGGTCGGACAACACTCAACGACCTGGGACCACCGTCAACCCCAACGGTTCCCAACAACACTGACCGGAAGATACTCGACGGCCCGGGACTACCGTCTGCTCAACGGCTCCCTCCCACGACAGCACAACAGGGATACAAGACCTCCCGGGACTACCGTTTACCCAAACGGCTCCCGGCACAGATAAGCAACCCACTACAACTACCAGACTCCACTCTGTTCCCAAGCACGAGTGCAAAAGCATCCCACACTAAAAGAAAGTCCCGACCTCTCGGCCCACTACCCGGGCGAGGATAACACTATGTCCAGGAATAGAAAAACAGTGTGGGTGTCTAAACATAAATAACCCTAGCCCAAGTGAGGGTTTTCTACTGGTCTGGTTACACATGCAACATATGACGGGGGTGCTAGGTCAAGTTCCAAGATAACTATATTAACTGAGGATAAAAGGAATAGCAATTCCTACAATCTAGCATGCTACACAAGAAAATAAACTATTATGCATAGTCCTACAACAGTAGAATTACTGTACAGTTCATAAAACTTGGAGATAAGGCCACCAACCTCGATGTGCCACCAATTGCTCGTAGACACTTGCAATTGGCCTCCACGCGATCCGCACGCAAAACGGAGCACGCCGCCGGAGTCCGCACGCAAAACGGTGCACAGTGCCGGAGTCCGCACGCAAAACGGAGTCTGCACGCAAAATGGTGCACGGTGCCGAAATCCGCACGCAAAACGGAGCACGGTACCAGAATCCGCACGCAAAACAGAGTCCGCACGCAAAACGATGCACGGCGTCGGGGACCGCATGCAAAACGGTGCACGGTGCCGGAGTCCGCACGCAAAACGGAGTCCACACGCAAAATGGTGCACGGTGCCGGAATCCGCACGCAAAACGGAGCACGGTGCCAGAATCCGCACGCAAAACGGAGTCCGCAAGCAAAACGGTGCACGGCGTCGGGGATCGCACGCAAAACGGTGCAGTAAAACACGGTCCTTAACACAGATAAGAGCAAGAGGGTCAATTCACTGTCCAAAAGATCGCTCCAAAACTGTGCCAAAAATACCGTAAAAACAAGTGCGGGACCGTACCTCGACGCGTCGCGCCGTCCAACCGCCCCGTTGGAAAACCCCGCGCGCTCCACGAGGCCCACGACGCACCGCCGCACCACCCATAATCCTCTCCCTCACACCCTCTCGCTCTCGGTTGGAGAAAGAAGAAGAAGAAAAGGAAGAGGAGAAAGGGATGGTCCACGGTGCACCGGTCCACGGTGCACCGGCCAATGGGGGGCCACCGTTCGCGGTCCACGGCACATGGGCGCGCGCGCCCGGTCCACGCACGCGCGCCCACAGCGCCACGCGGCACGCGGCAACGCGCCCGCCACACGGGCACGTTACACCAGCGCCACCCCAGGCGCGGGACACCCGCGCGCCACACGGGCGCGTCCCCCCGCGCCGGCGCGGGAGCCAACGGGGGCCCGCCACGTGGCGGCCCCGCGTTGACCCGCGCACGAGGCGTGCTTCCCCAGCCCGCCAACTGCGCGCCGTGCGCAGCACGCCAGCCTCGATCCGCGCGCCGTCCTCGGGATTCGTGCCGCGTCGTCTCGAAAAACGCGCACTTTATCCGGGCTCCAAAACAAACAAGTAAATAGCCCTTTCTCAACGATTTCGCGCGCTGAATCCAAAAACGATGTCCATTTCGCCAAATTCTCAACCGAAAATTCGCCGAATGCCCCCGGATAGCCAACTTGATCCGATTTCCGCGCTGGGTCCAATTCTGAAGTCCGATTTGCCAAATTCCAACTCTAAAAATTCCCGAAGGCAACCGGAGAGGTGATCTTTTATCCAAACTTCCCCCGGAGTCCGAATTTGACATCCGTGTCGCGCGAAATCACTTCTAAACACTCGACGGGTCCTCCAATTTCCCACGGGATCTCCTTTTAAGCCCAAAGTCCAACACTTGTGTCCAAATTGCGCGCAAACACGCCGACACACCACGCAGGCCGCCAGTGATGCAACTAAATCCCAAATTGCACCACAAATCCATTTCTTGGGCCCGACACGCGCACAAACACTCCCAAAGGCCACTAAACCGACAGAAATCTCTTAAGTGGGAATTCGGGTCCTCACATCCTCCCCCACTAAAAGAAAGTTTCGTTCTCGAAACTAGATCAAGCCCATCAGGAGTCACAAATACCACTGGTAGGTTTCCATCAATACGCCTCCAGCTCCCGAAACACCACTCACTCCCCGTGATTACTCCGCAATAACGACAACAACAAGTACGGTATGGCCCGATGTGCAATTCTCTCATCTCTCGAGCCAGAAATTGCAACGGGCGTCCCTCGTACTCCAACAATCACAGATCTCAAAGGGGCAAGTAAATCACGGGCGAGGAAAAATACATCACTCCTGAGCTGAGACGTGAAATACCAATGGGGCTCCAATAAAAGGCTGGGGGAAAACGGAAATAACCACTAGTGCAACACGCACCAAACCACATCATGGTGCCAACCTCAACAAGGCGACCCGAAGCATACCCACACATTCATCCAATAAGGAAAGGAATCCAATAAGTTGGGGTCTTCACTCAGTTACTTCCCGATCTAAAACCACCCGAGTGGACTACTCAACTGTAGGCTAACCTCAAAAGGGATCCTCAAGAGACACAAACTCATGCCACAGTTGGTCACTCAACATGCTATCATAACCCCAACGGACCCACGGGTCGAAGTCGATCCCTCCACTAATAAAGAACACCCTGACGGGGACCAAACCGTCGGTGAACGGGACTGAAAACTGGCTCGCAAGGCGATCATAAAGCTGATGCCCAAACTCGCGGTCAAAAGTCCGAACCATCCAAAAACTCTCACTGTTGTGTACCTACAACGTGGCATCACTGCCGTGCACCAACAGCGTGGCATCACCACCGTGTATCAACGGCGTGGCATCACCACCGTGTATCAACGGTGTGGCAACACCACCGTGTATCAACGGTGTGGCATCACCACCGTGTATCAACGGTGTGGCATCACCACCGTGTATCAACGGTGTGGCATCACCACCGTGTATCAACGGTGTGGCATCACTCAAGCATCAAGGTCTTAGATCCTCACAGTCCTATACCCAACACTACCTCGAAATCCCGGAGCTGAGGAAGGGCCAAAAGATCAACAGGCAAAAACCAGGGCCCTAACTGCACTGGGCAGGACCAACAACACTCATCTATGTGCAACACGTGATCAGGTATCTGAACCTCACGAGCACAAGCTAAGGGTCCTATCTCTAGCCCATACAACAATGCAAATGCCCTACAGAAGAAAAGAATTCGATGCTCCGGTAACAAATAACGCTCAAGTGCGTGCAGGGGAGATAAGATTAATACCTGCCACCACGTGGCTAGCTGCCCCCGAATCCTCATCCTGTGCGACATAGACGCTCCCGCTCGGGGGTCGTTGTCCGTCGGACTGCCGCGAAGAAGTGGCCCTAACTATCTGGCCATAACCTGTCGAAGCTCCGCCTGTCTGGAAGAGCGGAGGAGGAGGAGCCGAAGCTGCCCAAGCGACTGATGACCCCGCTTTAGGACAAGACCATGATCTGTTCCCTGCCTGTGGTCACTCTGCGGCGCAAAATGCGGCCCACCACAAAGGACACAGTCATCCCGCTGCTGTCACGCCCCGGGAGGTCTTAGTACAAGCGGAAAAACGTATATTATATTTTTTTTTCTTCACACGTGAAAATCAACCTCGCCCCCGGTGTATGACAGACCGCCACATATACAAAATCTCTCTGCAATCGGACAGAGTCTCCTTTGTATATGCACGGCGTCCCATTTACAATACCAACCATCAACCATACAGTCGTCATCATACATAGAGCAGGAGAAGTAATTACCTACGGTTTTGCAAACGGTGTCCACCCGACACCCAATTTTTAAAACAATTATACATCCAAACCAGAGAGCGGCGACATTGTTTGGAAAGGATAAATCCAGAGGTTTACAAATCTGTGCCCACACGGCACTCTGCTTTTGAAAACATTTTCGCAATCATTTCTATGATTAAAAACATGCCGCGCCCGAAATCACGAAAGTATGTCTAAACCGTAAAAGTACATCCAATCCACAGTGCTAACTATAACTAATCTGATCCACAGATGCAAATTAAAACTAACAGTAGTTAAGGAAAAACTGAGATAAATCCAAGGAGCAACGAGTAGAAAGCCTCCTATGACTACGGTCCTCTCGACGCAGTCTCAACACCATCCCGACTAATGTCCCTAGTCAAACCTGTCACGGAGTGGGTAAAGTCAGTGACAAATAAAGTAGATGTCTTAACAATTAACGTTGAATTAAAAACAAACCGATTATACCGGAACCTTTCGCTAAAACCCTGTTACAAAAATAAGCTGGGCCCCATCCCCAGAGTACCTGTCGGAGAGACGGAAGTCTCCCCTCGTGCACAGTCACATTACCCCATGATGCTTTTAACCCCTTCACGGAGCTAGTGCGGCTCCTTAGCTGTCGTGAAGATGTCCCCACCCCATACACGTGGGGCACACGGGTCACTCAGACCACTTCTCCGAAAAAGTACACCCATGTGGAGGCCAATCCGCCTGTGTACGTGCAGCATCCAAAACCAAAATTGCCGATGTCGGCGTGTAATAAGCCCCGCGACCGCAGCCGCCACAATTATTGAATAAAAGTATTCATGCGAAGGTATAATAGTCCATCTACTTTATTAGACAAGTTAACGAGCCTTTTACGATGATATGGTGCACTTACTGCACTCGTTGCACTTATAGCAAGGGTACCCACCTGGTTGCGAGGGGATCGGAGCACCCGGATCTTTCGCACACTCCCGTTGCGTATCTGGACCTAAGAAGAGTCCATAAAGGTAACCAAAATCAGAACCACGCATTAACTCTACAAAATGAAAGCCCGACATTACCCATCCGACGGAAACCCAAGGAAACCGTCAAACCCGTCGATCAACGGATTCCCCCCCCCCCCCCCCCCCCCCCCGCGCAGCCGTCGCCGCCTGCCGGAGCCCCGCGCCGCCCGAACCCATGCGGCGGCCCTGCGAGGCAGTGCCCGCGCGGGTGTGGTCCGCGCAGCGCCCGCGCGGCGCCCACACGGGTGCGGCCCGCGCGGTGCCCGTGCGGCGCCCCGCGAGGGTGCAAATCCCGCGCGGCGGCCGCACGGTGCCCGTGCGGCGCCCACGCGGGTGCGGGCCCGCGCGGCGCCCGCTCGGTGCCCCGCGCTGGTGCAAATCCTGCGCGGCGGCCGTGCGGTGCCTGTGCGGCGCCCTGCGCGGGTGCAGATCCCGCGCGGTGCCCGCGCAGTGCCCGCGCTGGTGTGACCCGCGTGGCGCCCGCGCGGTGCCCCGCGTGGGTGCGACCCGCGCGGTACGATCCGCGTGGCTCCCGCGGTTGCCGCCCGCGCGATGCCCTAGCGGTATCGCGCGTCTCCGCCGCCAGTGTCGTGCCCTAACTTGCGCAACGACGGCGGCGGCGGTGGAGATGACGGAGACGACCGAAACCCTAAACAAAAACGTAAAAGAAGATCCTGAAAAACCACAACGAGGATTCACTCACCAGATTAATCCATAGGGAAGTCGTCCGATCGCGCTCTTGTCTCCGGTTCGTTGTTCGGGGTGATCGGACTCCTTCGTTTCCTTCCTTTTCTCCTTTTTTTCCTTCGGCTAGGGTTCCGTCTTTTTTTTCTTTTCTTTCTCTTTCGCGTTCTTTCTTTTCGGCTAGGGTTTTCTTTTTTTTTTTTGTACGTATTAATTTAACCCCTTTTAAATCCTAGTCGCCGATTAATTAATTTTCCAAATTAATTAATCATAGGAAATAAAAACCCCAAATTTAATTTCACGTAACCGATTAATTAATTTCTTAATTAATTAATCACACGGAATATCCAACTTTCCCAAAAAGCATGCCAAATATTTTACGCGGATTTCGATGCACGCCTTAAGTCATCGCGATCTTAAAAACCCCATTCCTGGAGATCCGTACATCGGATTCCCGATCCGATCGCACCATCGGTATTCGTTTTCTGAGCCCTTCGACGGAAAAATACCCGCACCGCACACCGACCGAGTTTCAAACGTTAAATAATTTTATTCACTTAAGGGCATAAATAAATAGCATGTGAGTCACAATTTGCCGTAAAAGCCGAATCACTACACCACTCGCACTTTATAAAAAGTTTCGTCCTCGAAACTTAAGTACAAACCTCACCAAACAACCCGGGAAAGCATTCCCTCATCCTCGATTCCAGTTCCCATGTCGCTTCGCGTTCTTCGTGGTTGCTCCGCTGGACCTTTACGTAGGGAATAGTTCGATTACGCAATCTCTTGTCCTCTCTTGCCAAAATCCGCACCGGCGTCTCCTCGACGCTCAAATCCTCACGCAACTCGATGGTGGAAGCATCCAAGGCATGAGAGGGGTCAGCGAGGTACTTCCGGAGCATTGAGACATGGAACACGTTGTGGACTCGTTCGAGGTTCGGTGGCAAGGCTAACCGGTACGCCACTGGACCCACGCGTTCTAGGATCTCGAATGGTCCCACGTACCTCGGACTTAACTTTCCTTTTAGGCCGAAACGTCGTTTTCCTTTGGATGGTGAGACTCGGAGCAATACATGCTCACCTACCATGAACTCTAAGTCTCGTCGTCTCTTGTCCGCATAACTTTTCTGTCTGCTCTGGGCGGTCAGTAGTCTTTGTCTGATCAATCGCACCTTCGCCTCGGTCTCCTCCACCAAATCTGGGCCCAAAAACTTACGCTCACCCAAGTCATCCCAGCAAATTGGAGACCGACAGCGGCGCCCATACAAAGCCTCGTATGGCGCCATCTGGATACTGGCTTGATAGCTGTTGTTGTAGGCGAACTCCACGAGGGGTAGGTATCGCGACCACCCTTCGCCCAAGTCCAAAACGCACGCTCGAAGCATGTCTTCCACAATCTGAATCACCCGCTCTGATTGCCCGTCGGTCTGCGGGTGAAATGCCGTACTAAAATGCAACTTGGTTCCCATTGCTTGTGGCAGGCTCCGCCAAAAATTTGACACGAATCGCGTGTCTCTGTCCGACGTAATAGATGTTGGTACCCCATGCAACCTTACTATCTCATTGATGTACGTTTGTGCCAGTCGTTCCCGAGTCCACGTTGTGTGTATGGCCAAAAAGTGGGCCGATTTCGTCAAGCGGTCCACAATGACCCATATCGCATCGTGTCCTTGTGGCGATCTCGGGAAACCGATCACAAAATCCATGGTAATCCTTTCCCACTTCCATTCGGGCACCGGTAGTGGTTGCAACTTTCCCGCCGGTCGCTGATGCTCGGCCTTCACTCGTTGGCATACCAGGCAGTGTGCCACAAATCGAGTCACATCTTCCTTCATCTTGGGCCACCAGAAGGTCTGTTTGACGTCCTTGTACATCTTCGTTCCCCCGGGGTGCGCCACATAAGGAGCGGTATGCGCCTCCCTCAGAATTTCCTCTTTGAGCTCCGGTAGATCCGGCACACAGATTCGTCCTCGAAACCGTATCGTGCCATCGGAGCTTACTGCGAAATCGCCCTCCTGGTCGGCGGTTATCCTGCCTCGCACCAGCTGGAGTTGGTCATCGGTCGATTGCCCCTCAAGAATCCTGTCCAGCAGGATGGGCTTGACCACCAGAGTTAGAAGTTGTGCGACCGTACCCGCCGGTACCACTTCCAGTCTTAACCACGAAAATTCCGCAATCAGACGTTCTTGCTGGGTGATAGCATCTACACCTGCTTCTTCGGCCTGCCCCTTGCGACTCAAGGCGTCGGCTACCACATTTGCTTTTCCCGGATGATAGTGGATCGTCATGTCGTAGTCTTTCAGCAGCTCGAGCCACCGCCTTTGTCGCAAGTTTAGCTCCTTTTGGGTGAAGAGGTACTTGAGACTCTTATGATCAGAGTACACGTTGCAGTGTGCTCCATACAAGTAATGTCTCCATAGCTTGAGGACGAACACAACCGTTGCGAGCTCCAAATCATGCATGGGGTAATTCCGCTCATAATCCTTGAGTTGCCTTGACGCATAGGCTATAACCCTTCCCCGTTGCATAAGCACTCCTCCCAATCCGTTCCGCGACGCATCGCAAAATACTTCATAATCCTCCCCCGGTTCTGGTAAGGCGAGAATCGGGGCCCGCGTCAATCTATCCTTGAGCTCCTCGAAACTCCTCTGGCACTGATCCGTCCAGATAAACTTCTCCCCCTTTCGAGTCAAACGATTCAAGGGGGTGGCTATCTTAGAGAAGCCCTCCACGAAGCGCCGGTAATACCCGGCTAGTCCCAGGAAGCTTCGAACTTCCGTCACCGTTGTCGGTCGGGGCCAGTCCGTCACCGAGTCTATCTTCCTTGGGTCCACCGCGACTCCGGACGCCGAGACTACGTGCCCCAAGAAATCCACCTTACGGAGCCAAAACTCACACTTTTTGAGTTTGGCGTAGAGTTTCTGTTCCCGTAAGGTTTGGAGGATTGTGCGCAGATGTTCTTCATGTTCCTCATCTGTACGGGAATAGATGAGGATATCGTCGATGAAGACCACCACGAATAAATCCAGGAAGGGTTTGAACACCCTATTCATCATGTCCATGAATACTGCCGGGGCGTTAGTGAGCCCGAAAGGCATCACTGTAAATTCGTAGTGGCCATAGCGAGTCCGGAAGGCCGTCTTGGGGATGTCCTCCCCTTTAACCCTGAGCTGATGATAGCCTGATTGCAGATCAATCTTCGAAAACACCGTTGCCCCTTGCAGTTGGTCGAATAGGTCGTCGATCCTTGGCAGGGGGTACTTATTCTTAATGGTGGCCTTATTTATTTCCCGGTAGTCTATGCACAACCGGAGGCTTCCGTCCTTCTTCCTCACGAACAGGACGGGCGCGCCCCATGGTGACGCGCTTGGTCTGATAAAACCTTTGTCCAAAAGGTCTTCCAGCTGTGCCTTGAGTTCTTTCAACTCAGCGAAGGCCATCCTGTACGGTGCCTTGGTGATGGGCTTGGTGCCGGGGAGTAGTTCAATAGGGAAGTCAACTTCTCGCTCGGGCGGTATCCCAGGGAGTTCCGCCGGAAATACCTCCGGAAAATCCCTTACGACTGGGATGTCGTAAAGCGAGGGGACGGGTCGGGTGGCTAAATCTACTGAGGCTAGGTAGGCCACACACCCACCCTCTATTAGTTTCCTGGCTCGTGACGCGGAGATGATAGCTAAGAAGGAGGTGCTTTTACACGCCACGTATACGTGTTCCGGAAAACCCGGCTTCTGCAGTTGCACCTGACGCTTCTCGCAGTCAATCACCACCTGATACTCGGTAAGCCAGTCCATGCCCAGCACCACGTCGTATTCCTTTAACGGAATGACCACCAGATCCCAGGGGCACGACAACCTTCCTAGCTTTAATGAGAATGAAGGTACCAGTCCAGTTGCCGCGATTGACCCCCCAGGGGTCTGGACGGTCATCAAAACATCCAGGGGACTACTTTCTAGCTGATGTGTTTGTGCAAAAGTACGGGAGATGAAAGAGCGAGACGCCCAGGTATCAAAAAGAGTTCGAGCTCGAAAATCAGAGACGGAAGTAATACCTGCGACCACCTCCTCTTGCAGTGCCGCTCCATGCTGGCCCATGGAATAGAGTCTTCCTCCTGGTTGTGGTCGTCGTTCCCCTTCTGCTCTCGACATCGAGGGGTGTGGGGGTACTCCCGTCGGCGCTTTACCGTCCTTGTGGCTACGCCGTCGAGGTGGAAGCCGCAGAAGATGCCGCTCCCGCGTTCATGGGGCAGTTATATCGGAAATGCCCCGATTTACCGCAGCGGTAACAGTGATCTTGTCTCTTAGGGCAATCCGTAACTTGGTGCGTTCCTCCGCAAATAACGCATGGCTTGTCTGCTGGCCACTGCCTCCCGGTAGGCGCACTCTTGCTCCCTTGTTGCACTTTGGGATATTTTGGGGGCCGACTCCCACCAGAAGAGCCCCCTCCCGGGTAGGCCTGTGTCCGCTTCTTTTCCCGGTTATACTCCGATCCCTCACGGCGAGCTCAGGTAATGGCGAAACCCCGCTCCACAATAGTGGCCCTATCCACCACTTCTCGAAACGTGCGCAAGTCCGCTGCCTGGACTATTTCGAAAACGTAGCTCCATAGCCCATCCACAAAGAGGCGAGCCTTGTGGGGCTCATCCCGTATGACAAACGGAACGCAGTTAACTAGTCTCGCGAACTCCCTTTGGTATTCCACGACCGAACGATTTCCTTGCCTAATGTTCCTAAGGTCGTCCTCCAGTTGCCGCTTGACGCTATTGGAAAAGAAGGCGCCAAACAATTCCTCTCTAAAGGCCGACCACGACGGTAGTGGGGCATCGGTGGACGGGTCCGGGCGTACGGTCTTCCACCAGATGCGGGCGTTCCCTTCAAGGAAGTGAACAGCTAGGGGAACCCGCTCATGCCCCTCCATCAGTAGATCTTCGAAGAGTTTTTCTATAGTATCCACCCATTTCTCGACGACCCAAGGGTCGGTCGTTTCCCCCTCGAAGGTGGGCGGGTCGTGCTTCTTAAACTCCGTCAAATTTGTCCTGACCCTCTCCCGTTCAGTTCGCTGATCCGTAACTCCCCCTACCGGGGTGGACCCCCCGAGAACAGGGGTCGTCCCCGCTTCCCATGCTGAGTCGCCCACTGTCGCACCCGGCACGGGCCCTGAAGCCGTTGGGGTGTGCATATCCCCCGGGGCTGCGGCCTGCTCCGCCGACATGCCCGTCATCGAAGTCTGATGGGGTGCGGTCGCAGTCACGCCACCCGCTCCCGGCGGTCCCGTGGTGGGGGCGGCCATGTCGGGCGGAGGGGTCGGGGCATGCTCCGCTGACGCTGTCGCCTGTCGCTGCGTCCGTTGACGAACCTGCTCTGCCAACGTCGCTAATTGTCCGGCCATTTCTCGCAACTGTCGTCGGAGGAGCTGATTCTCCGCGGCGGCTGGGGCCACATCGTCTGCACCTACGTTCTCGGTAGATGACCTAGTCCGGGCCATCGTCTGCTGAAATCAAAGAAACCGCGTTAACCCTACATTATCACCCTAGCCCCTGGACTTACAACGCACTTATATTAAACCCCGGTTCCCCGTACTCTCACGTACTACCGCACCTATACCTTGGTTATCTCGTGTCCCAATTTGCTTGTGGCATCATACACTGTGGATGTGGATCTCCGACTACTGTGGTCATGGTTGTTTTTCTCTGATACCATATAATCTGTCACGCCCCGGGAGGTCTTAGTACAAGCGGAAAAACGTGTATTATATTTTTTTTTTTTTCTTCACACGTGAAGATCAACCTCGCCCCCGGTGTATGACAGACCGCCACATATACAAATTCTCTCTGCAATCGGACAAAGTCTCCTTTGTATATGCACGGCGTCCTATTTACAATACCAACCATCAACCATACAGTCGTCATCATACATAGAGCAGGAGAAGTAATTACCTACGATTTTGCAAACGGTGTCCAACCGACACCCAATTTTTAAAACAATTATACATCCAAACTAGAGAGCTGCGACATTGTTTGGAAAGGATAAATCCAGAGGTTTACAAATCTGTGCCCACACGGCACTCTGCTTTTGAAAACATTTTCGCAATCATTTCTATGATTAAAAACATGCCGCGCCCGAAATCACGAAAGTATGTCTAAACCGTAAAAGTACATCCAATCCACAGGGCTAACTATAACTAATATGATCCACAGATGCAAATTAAACTAACAGTAGATAAGAAAGAATTGAGATAAATCCAAGGAGCAACAAGTAGAAAGCCTTCTACGACTACGGTCCTCTCGACGCAGTCTCACCACCATCCCGACTAATGTCCCTAGTCAAACCTGTCACGGAGTAGGTAAAGTCAGTGACAAATAAAGTAGATGTCTTAACAATTAACGTTGAATTAAAAACAAACCGATTATACCGGAACCTTTCGCTAAAACCCTGTTACAAAATAAGCTGGGCCCCATCCCCAGAGTACCTGTCGGAGAGACGGAAGTCTACCCTCGTGCACAGTCACATTACCCCATGATGCTTTTAACCCCTTCACGGAGCTAGTGCGGCTCCTTAGCTGTCGTGAAGAGGTCCCCACCCCATACACGTGGGGCACACGGGTCACTCGGACCACTTCTCCGGAAAAGTACACCCACGCGGAGGACAATCCGCCTGTGTACGTGCAGCATCCAAAACCAAAATTGCCGATGTCGGCGTGTAATAAGCCCCGCGACCGCAGCCGCCACAATTATTGAATAAAAGTATTCATGCGAAGGTATAATAGTCCATCTACTTTATTAGACAAGTTAACGAGCCTTTTACGATGATATGGTGCACTCGTTGCACTTATAGCAAGGGTACCCACCTGGTTGCGAGGGGATCGGAGCACCCGGATCTTTCGCACACTCCCGTTGCGTATCTGGACCTAAGAAGAGAACATAAGGGTAACCAAAATCAGAACCACGCATTAACTCTACAAAACGAAAGCCCAACATTACCTATCCGACGGAAACCCAAGGAAACCGTCAAACCCGTCGATCAACGGATTCCCCCCCCTCCCCCTGCAGCCGTTGCCGCCTGCCGGAGCCCCGCGCCGCCCGAACCCATGCGGCGGCCCTGCGCGGCAGCGCCCGCGCGGGTGTGGTCCGCGCGGCGCCCGCGCGGCGCCCACACGGGAGCGGCCCGCGCGGTGCCCGTGCGGCGCCCCGCGCGGGTGCAAATCCCGCGCGGCGGCCGCGCGGTGCCCGTGCGGCGCCCGCGCGGTTGCGGGCCCGGGCGGCGCCCACTCGGTGCTCCGCGCGGGTGCAAATCCCGCGCAGCGGCCGTGCGGTGCCCGTGCGGCGCCCGGCGCGGGTGCAGATCCCGCGCGGCGGCTGCGCGGTGCCCGCGCGGGTGTGACCCGCGTGGCGGCCGTGCGGTGCCCCGCGTGGGTGCGACCTGCGCGGCCGTCGCGCGGTCCCCGCGCGGCTCCCGCGGTTGCCGCCCGCGCGATGCCCTAGCGGTATCGCGCGTCTCCGCCGCCCGTGTCGTGCCCTAAGTTGCGCAACGACGGCGGCGGCGGCGGAGATGACGGATACGACCGAAACCCTAAACAAAAACGTAAAAGAAGATCCCGAAAAACCACAACGAGGATTCACTCACCGGATTAATCCACGGGGAAGTCGTCCGATCGCGCTCTTGTCTCCTGTTCGTTGTTCGGGGTGATCGGACTCCTTCGTTTCCTTCCTTTTCTCCTTTCTTTCCTTCGGCTAGGGTTCCTTCTTTTTTTCTTTTCTTTCTCTTTCGCGTTCTTTCTTTTCGGCTAGGGTTTTCTTTTTTTTGTATGTATTAATTTAACCCCTTTTAAATCCTAGTCGCCGATTAATTAATTTTCCAAATTAATTAATCATAGGAAATAAAAACCCCAAATTTAATTTTACGTAACCGATTAATTAATTCCTTAATTAATTAATCACACGGAATATCCAACTTTCCCAAAAAGCATGCCAGATATTTTACGCGGATTTCGATGCACGCCTTAAGTCATCGCGATCTTAAAAACCCCATTCCGGGAGATCCGTACATCGGATTCCCGATCCGATCGCACCATCGGTCTTCGTTTTCCGAGCCCTTCGACGAAAAAATACCCGCACCGCACACCGACCGAGTTTCAAACGTTAAATAATTTTATTCACTTAAGGGCATAAATAAATAGCATGTGAGTCACAATTTGCCGTAAAAGCTGAATCACTACAAGGTGGCCGAGTTAGTTTAACCCTGTATACAGCGGCATAGTGGCCGAGTTTTGGATAGTGGCCCAGAGAGGCAAGATTGATAGCGGTGAGACAGGGTACATACACAGATAGGGTAGTTTTATTCATACATGTATGATCATGTTAGTTAGCATTTGCAGTTATTTTACCATAGATTATCTTGCTATCCTGCTTCCATTGGACCAAGTGGTGTAGGACATTCCTTCTCGGTGGTTGAACCCACTGAGAACTTTAAGTAGTTCTCACACCCTTGGGTGACCATTTTTTCAGGTACAGATACAGGTGCAGTCAGCGAGGCATGCGACAGGGGCAAGGGCCCAGCAGCATAGAGACCTAGAGGGTCTAGCAGGTGTACCCTTTTTATATTTTTGAGTGAACTATGTATTGTGAGGAAAAAGAATGTAAATTGTAATATTGTTAAGATTCAAGTTGAGAGATAAAAATTGTAATAACTTTTATGTTATGGTTCACTCATGTATGCTTTCATTTATAGTTTAAACTTGTTGTTTAATGAATGAAAGTTTTAGTTAGTAGCTGCTTTTACTCTGATATTGTATCTCATCATACGCATTGCTTTGATTGGGGATGTTGTTACCGTTCCATTCGGGTATAGAGAGGTCATGCCCGATTGGCGGGTCTGTTGGCGCGCCCGAACCGACCAAATTGGCGGCCTCGGGGTGTGACATTTACTCCAAAATCATGAAAAATAAAGATAAAATATTATAAACTGTTTTTCATGTTATATGCGCCAAACACAAGTCATCAAAAACAATCTAGAGATCCAAACTCTATCAAGATGTAACGGATTTACAAAGATGACTTAGAGATTTCCAAATGACGTCAATTTGATTTCTACCCTTTCAAATTTGAGATAAACATTAAAATACCTAAGGGTGGCTCTTTGAGCATCTTTCAACTATCCCACCTTATACCAACCAGGAGATTGTTCAAAATTTAAGAACTTTGAATATGAATCTCCGAATGCTTCATCTAAAAAAAATTTCAAAAATATTTTTCAAGCATCCAAAACATGTGGTAGCTTCACACACAAACCGGACGACCGGGGTGGCAGCTCTTTCCAACATGTGGTGGTAGTTTTCACACTCCTTTCGGATGTAACTCTTTCCACATCTTTTACAATTCATTTATTTACCCTTGAAAAAATGTAATCTCTTATGTGAAAGAATTAAATCCCAAATTTTAGTCTATCGGCTGTCTCATGTTTATCACAATGAATTCACACATCCGAGATAGGTTAAGCATCTTAAGATCACACAAGATTACTAAAATTTGATGAATATAAATATCAAAAACTCTTATAATTGAATATCTTCAAAGATTATGATTATGGAGTAAAGTTGATAATTAATTGTAAAATTAATTAGGAGTGAATGAAAGTAAAACCTTTTCAAATTCAATGCACTCGTTCGTTAAAACCCTTTTGTTTGAAAACAAAACATAAAAATGAAAAGCATTGAAATCATGTAATGCAAAGATCAAGAAAAATATGAAGGAAAAACCAATCAAAGCATTACATACAGTCAAAAGCTATTTAGAACTTAAGACAAGGAAATATATCACCTTTCCGAATCCAAAATCGTCGGATTTTGGGTTGTCTTGATTCATTGTGGCCGTGAGTTGATAGCTTTGACTGTTGGTCCACCTTAGGTCTTTGCGTTGCAATGATCCACTTGAATGATTGATGTTGTGGCTCAGACCTTTGGTGGATTGAGGGAACTCCATTGAATTGATGTTGCTTTTGATTCCGTTGAGTCCGCTCCGTAGATGAAGTTGCCGAAGAATTCTTCTTTCTCTTTTTCGGGCACGTCTTCATCAAGTGTCCTTCAAGTCCACATTGGTGACAAGTTCTTCCTTTCAATTTAGTTGTGGAACTTGAAGCCTTCACAGTTTGGTTCTATTTGAATCTCAAACCAACTTTGCTTGTTTGACCTAATCCGGACATACCGTCAAGTTTCTTGGAACCGGTTGGAAGCTTTTGTATGTCGGATTTGAGTTGATGAACTTGCTTGGTCAAAGCTTGGTTGGTGACATGAATTTCCTCAAACTGCTTTTCAAGAAAACCAATCTTGTTAATATGTGATTTAACGATTGTTTCCGATTGGTTTTGCTTTTCTTGGAGGATTTTATTATTATCGAATAAAAGTTCTCGTTCCTCCTCGAGATCGTGAAGTTTGATCTTTAAAGCACGGTTCTCGTCCTGAACCTCAAGTCGTTGCTTCCTCAACTTCTTAATATGCTTGGCCATCTTCTTTGATTCCGTAAGAAGTTGTTGATATGCCTCAACGAGTTCTTCTTCGTCCGACTCCCCCTCAATTGATGACTCTCTATCAGATGTTGATGTTTCATGCAAAGTCAAAGAAGTAGAGTCAGTAATTAAAGATGATAAGCAAAAATTAGAAGAGGAAATTTGAGAAGCATGAAAGGCAACAACTTTATCCTTTTCCTCTTTACTTGAGGTCGATTCATCGGAAGTAGAATCGTCCCAAGTTCTTGCTTGCAAAGCATTCTTTTTATGTGATTTCTTAGAAGGACAATCCGTTGAAATATGGCCGTGGCCTTCGCATCTATAGCATTGGATTTTCCCTTCGAATTCATCTATTTCTTTTTCTTTAGAAGGTTTTGCAAAGCCTTTGAGTTTAGAGGATTTAGAACGATGATCCTTTAGATGGTTTCGAGGATGAAGATCCATCGGTTCGATTCTTCCAAAACTTCCGACGAAATTTCTTTGTGATCCGCGCCAGTTGTTCTTCAAAGTCGGCAAAAGAGATTTCATCGTCGGAACTTGTATTGCTATCTTCTTCCTTCGTTGATTTGAATGCAATACCTGTAAGCTTAGAAGAAGACTTGGAAGAAAATTGATTAGTAGGAAAAGTCATTTCATAAGTTTGTAAAGCACCTACTATTTCTTCTATTCTCATATCATCCGGATGACTAACGGTTTCAATGGCGGCAACCTTTGCCCTAAACCGTTCCGGAAGAGTCCGAAGAATCTTTCTTACAACTTTTGACTCCGGGATCTTTTCTCCTAAATTAGAACATGTATTGATTATATATTGAAGTCTAGTGTAATAATCAGTTAATAATTCATGCTCATCCATATGAATAGAGTCAAATTGACTTGTAAGTATCTGGAGCTTTTGAATTTTTACTAGATTAGTACCCTCATGTGTAATTTTGAGAATATCCCAAATCTCCTTTGCAGTTTCACACGCGGAAATACGTGTAAACTCGGTCGAGGAATGAGAATTAAATAAAGCGTTCATACCTTTCCCGTTGTAAGAAGATTTTTCGATCTCGTCTTTGGACCATCTAGAGCGAGGTTTTGGGGTAGTAGAATTTCCTACATCCTCAATTGGATGCACCCAACCATATTCCACGGTTTGCCATACCCGCTCATCAATTGCGATGAGAAAAGCTCTCATCCGCACTTTCCAATAGGCATAATTGGTCCCATCAAAAAGAGGAGGTCTACTAATATTACCACCTTCACCCAACATGATAGAAAAACCTAAAACCCGCTCTGATACCAATTGTTGGTTTTTATTGGATCCACAAGGATCTAAATAGGTACTATCAAACAACTAGAGGGGGGGTGAATAGGTGTAATAACAAAAATCACAATCTCAGTGTAAAATAAAAACCAATGCGGAAAATAAAAACAGCAAACCGAGATTTATGTGGAAACTCCAATCTAGGAGAAAAACCACGGGACCAACACGCAATAACAATCCACTAAGAAAAGAAGAATAACAAGGTGATTACCGACTCCACGGACTCCAACCCCTCCTTCAACTTCTTCAGATCTTGCGCTCACCGACTGCACGTCCACTGCACACGTTCGAATCCACGAACGCCACTCTAATCCACGAGCACACGTTTCGAATCCACGAAACGCCTTCAACACATCGAATCCACGATGCTACGTCGAATCCACAACGCAAACTTGATAAAAGCTTCGATGGTGATCCTTTGCTTAGAATATCATTGAAGAACCATGGATGCAATTTCTAAGCAAAGATTAGATCAATTCGACAAAAAGTATTGCTTCAAAGAACCGTCGAATTGACCTAGAAGAGGCTAAAAGATGAACGATAAAAACCTAGCCTCTAGGGTTGCTCTCAAGTGTTTCTGAATTCGTCGGTACCTCTTGAGAAACCCTAAGTATCTATTTATAACCCTTGGAATCTAATTAGAGTCGGTTTAGCATTCTTATCACGACATGACATTGTGTACCGGTACTAAATAGTGGGTTCCGGTACTCAATGACACAAAACACAGATTTTCCTATTGTGTTCCGGTACTCCAACATGTGTTCCGGTACTCAATGAGAATTACAGAAAATCCTTTGTCGGGTTTGAGGAACTCAAAGTGAGGTTCCGGTACTCAATGTAAAAACTAATTTTTCCAAGATAAGTTTTATCCAAAACAAACCAAGTACCGGAATCCAAACTTAGAATAAGTTGTGATTTTAAAAACCAAGTTCCCAAAACCACGTCTAAACCGGGTTTCAATAAATTCCTGATTCCAAAGATTGTAAATGTACTTAAGTCACCATGATTAAATTAATCATACCTGAGTGTCAACTTGAGCTCTTGTTGAATCTTCTCCGAGTCTTCGATCGTTGATTGACAATTTGATCACTTCAAGACTCCGACTCAACTCACGAAATATGCCAACACAAAAAACTGTTACAAAACTGAATAGAGCGGTAAACACGGAAAACGAAGATCTACCTCTCGTGAAACCGATGCCATGAAAATCGGCCAAAAACTCCCTCCCGTCAGTCCTGGGGAGCTCGCGGAAGAAGCGTCGACGATAAAAGCTCGGTATCAAAGGTGCGTCGAAGCTCGCGATGTCGAGAGGAACACAGATGGCACGCCTTCCAAAAATTCTCGGGATCTCAAAAGTCGAAGAAGACCCGCTGTAGAACCACCCTGCCGAAATTGGGCTCAAGAGAGCTCGGAAAAAGCCCTCAAAAGAAGACACAAGGGGCTATTTATAGCCCAGCCCACCAAAGGAGGAAAAATTCCGATTCGGGTGCCCGAAAATCGGCCCAGCCCGTTACTGTGCGCGCCCGAAACCTCCTCGGCCTGCCATGTTGCCCGTCCGCGCCCCGTGCTCCCGGTGCACGCGCCCCCGCGAATCGCGCCGCGACGCGTGGCAGCGGGGTTCATGGCGGGGCGCATGGGCTGCGGTCCACGCCGGGACTGCTGGGTCGCTGCGCCCGCCAATGGGCGCGCGCCACGCATCCTGGCGCGGTCCACCGTGCGCCGCACTCGGCGCGATTGGCGCCTCGACTCCCGCACCGTCGCCCAGCCAATAGGAGCTCGCCACGTGGCAGCCTCTGCGTTGGCTGCGCCCGGTGCATGCCCAAGCCCCGTGGACCCGCCAACCCCAGCCACTGCCCGTGCCTGCCCGCGCCTGCACCGCCACGCTCCGCCGCCTGCCCGTGGCCGTCGGCGCTGCCCCCAGTTGCCGGAACAGTAATAATTGCCTTGAAATCCGTGTTTTGGCATCCGGGCTCCGAAAAATACAAGTAAATGTCCATTTTCATCGTTTTCGCGTGCTGAGTCCAAATCCGATATCCGTTTTGCCAAATTCCACTTCTAAAATTGGTCAAAGGCACCCGGACAGATATTCTTAATCCAAATTTCGCGCTAGGTCCAAATCTGGCGCAACCATCTCCAACACACATCATAGGCCTCCAGAAGCCACAATTCACAATGTAAGACCTTCGCGGAGATCCGGGTCATCACACGCCGCACATACAAGATCTCTCTGTATAAATGAACAGAGTCTCCCCTATATATGCACGACGTCCCCATGTATAATATACATATACAACCTTACACATCAACCACATTCATTATTTTATTTACAAATAACAAAGTATGAACAAAGTGTATAAAATCATTCATTTGAAAACTACGCCCACCCGGTGCATCGTAAGTTTGAAAGGATAAATCCACAAGGTTTAAAAGCAGTGCCAACACGACACTCCATTTTCAAAAACCGTTTTCGCAAATCCTTTTATATTTGAAAACCCGCGTCCACACGACACTTCCATAAAAATATCAACCGAAAGCACAGTTTCAAAATGTATGTTTATCCAACAACACATGACCGCCTCAACAACTACACATCCACAATATCAAAGTCCACATGCATAATATCCGACTATAAAAGAAAATAACCAATGAGAAAGGAAGAAGAGAAAATCTTGACAGAGGATACTATGTCTCACTATGCAGCATCCTCACCACTGTCCTAATCCCTACCCCTGACTGAACCTGTCACACAGTGGGAGTTAGTAACATAAACTATGATAATGTAAAACAAATCCGCTACAATCATAATACTAACAAAATAAGGTAGTAGCAAAAGGAAAGCACCAAACCGTATCTCAAATACCATAAGCTGTGTTACTACCAAAATATCCCACAAGCAGGGAACCCACATCACTGTCATCCAGTATACCCAGTCAGTCCACTGACCTTAGGTACTGTCACAATCCCTCTCGATAAGACGGTGTAAACAAACCCCAACCGCGATAGCCGTAATACTTGTTAAGGATTTTGTTTTGGCGTATTTCGTGAAGTGTTTTGAGTCTTGAAGATTGAAGTTGAAGAATTGTGGATCACATACATCAATCTCAAGAAGAATGAATTCAAAAGGATCAGGTACGTTTAACTAAATAATTTTGGTAATTCGAATACATTCTTGTAGTTTAGAAACACTTGGATGAATTTTTATTGCGTAAAAATAAAAAATTGGACAAATTGAGTGTTCAGGATCCGGATCAGGGACATCCAGTCCGAACCCCGAACATAGTTGAGTTCATGCAGAATTCCAGTCCGGAGCAGTCTCTTGTTTGTCCGGACCCCGAACTATGTGTTTGCTGAAATCGCATGAACAGTCCGGATCAAACAATTCCAGTCCGGACCCCGAACTTATTTTTCTGGAAAAATTCTGTCTAAAGGCGACAGTCCGGATCAGATTAAATCCAGTCCGGACCGCTGAGCGGGAAAATTCCAGATAAGTTAGTTTTTGATTCTTATCTCTTTCCAAAGGTTTCTAGCCTATAAATAAACCATAATTTCATCTTTTAGGTAGAATCCAAATAACTGAAAATAATCAAAAATCCACATATAGAGAAGAAAGGAAAACACGATTAATTTCATGTTTCTTCGTCTATATTGATCAATTTGATTCTAGGGTTTTCAAACTCTTTATTTCTTGTAGAATCAAATTGATGAATACTTAGATGGTATTTTCTTGTCTATCTATGATCTACGTATTCGGATTATCATCACCAATAAACAAACAACGATTTCTCAAAATCGGCGCGTGGATTCGCGTGGCCTTGTGGATTCAAGGTGCTACCGCTTTTGTGGATTCGAAGCGAGGTACGTTCGTGTGATCGATACGTGCTACATTGGTGAAGATCGTGGATTCGGTTGTTCGTCATGGATTCGGCGTTGGACGCAAATCGTGGATTCGAGGCGCGTTGTGGAGCGAGCGGAGAAGATCTACTCGGAGCGTATGGAAAAGGTTGAGTCGTAGAGTTACGGTATATCACCTTGTACGTGTTTAATCTTAGTGGATTTCGCCGTGTTATCGGTCCCGTGGTTTTTTACTCCTGTGACGGAGTTTTCTACGTAAAATCTTGCGTACTTGTTTATTTTTCCGCATTGGGTTATTTTATACGCAACGATTTGGTGATTTTATTATTTACACCTATTCACCCCCACTCTAGGTGGTTTTTCTACTATTCAGATCCATTATTAACATAACCCACAAGTGGTATCAGAGCGGGAATAGGGTTGTAAACAATGGTTGAAGGTGGAAATATCAATAGACCACCGTTTTTCGATGAAATAAATTATGCCTACTGGAAAGTATGCATGAAAGCGTTCTTGATTTCCATCGATGAACGGGTTTGGCAATCAATTGAGTTTGGATGGTCATATCCTACTGAGATTATTGCCGATGGTATTGCCACAATCAAACCTAGGTCGAAATGGACCAAGGAAGAAATTGATGCATCAGCTTACAACGGCAAGGGAATTAACGCTTTATTTAATATCTTGTCTCAAAATGAGTTTTCTCGCGTCTCGGCATGTGAGACCGCGAAATAAATCTGGGATACTCTACAAGTTACGCATGAGGGTACAAGTTTAGTGAACATTCAAAAACTGCAAATGCTTACAAGCAAATTTGACTCAATTAATATGGCAGAAAATGAATCTTTCACAGATTATTATACACGATTGCAATATATCGTAAATACATGTGCTAACTTGGGAGAGAAAATTCCAAAATTGAAAGTTGTAAGAAAGATTTTGAGAACTCTTCCCGAAAGATTTCGCCCTAAGGTTGCAGCCATTGAAACAGTAAAACACCCGGACGAAATCAAAGTAGATGAATTAGTTGGTTCACTTCAAACTTATGAAATGACTTTTCCTACTAACTATTCTTCTGGAAAGCCTTCATCTTCTTCTAAGTCATCAGGTTATGCATTGAAATCAACAAAAGAAGAAGATGCAGATTCATCCTCCTCAGACGTTGCTGATAATTTATCTATGGAGGATTTCGAGAAACAACTTGCATTCTTGACAAGGAAATTTCGCCGAAGCTTTCGAAGGGGAAATTCAAGCAAATCATCATCCTTCGTTAAGTCCAAGAAAGGCAAATAATTTTAAAACTTTAAATCAAGAAAGCAAGAGGGTTCTTCAAAGGACAAGAAGAACACCGAGAGACAAATCCAGTGCTTCAAATGCCGAGGTATTGGTCATATCTCAACGGAGTGTCCCAACAAGAATCCGTCAAAGAAGAAGGCTATGCAAGCCGTCACATGGGATGACAATTCCTCTTATGATGAGTCATCTTCTAGTTGTAGTAGCCCAGATCCCCGTGCAGCTTTCCCCATGATCCATGTAGTGGAACACCTATTATTGGTGTGTCGGACCCGCAACGCGTCAAATGGACGCGTTGGACGGACTCTATGAGGTTTCTGGATCAAGCCTGCCTTCCGGCTGTTTCCACCGAATTTTAGAAAGGGCTTAAGGCTAATCCGAGGGCGGATTTGGATTCAGCACGGAAAAACGTCAAAAATCGGCTATTTACTTGTATTTTTCGGAGTCCGGATGACCAAAAACGGACAACCGGAAGTTTCTACGCATTTTTGGTGCATGGAGGAGCTGTGGACCGGCGCCACGTGGAGGCGCCGGATTGGCCGGCGCAGCACGCGCGGTCCATGGGAGCGGCATGACTGTGCATGGACCGGGGGCGGCATCACGTGGCGGCCCCTGGTTGGGCGGTCCACGCGGCGCGGCGCACGGACGGCTGGGAGCAGGCGGGCAGGTGGGGGGGGGGGGGGGGGGGGGTGGGGGGGTGGGGGCAGGTGCCCGTACCGTGCGGGCAGGCGGGGGTCGACGTGGGCGTGCCACGCGTCGCGCGGTGGTTGGCTGGTGCCAATCACCCGCACGCGTAGGTGTGCCGTGTGGCGGGGCCTGGTTGGCCGCGCCTCGCTAGTGCGTGGGGCAGGCCACGTGGCACGCCCGGGTGAATCCGGGCACTGCCGTGGCTGTCTCCTGTTCGGCGCCCAGTTGTTCCGGGCGCCCGAAAGTGTACCCCAAAGGGGTATTTTCCCCCCGCTTTTCTTGGCTATAAATAGGACTTTCCCCTTGGTTTTTGGGCTTTTCTCGAGCTCTTCTGTGAATGAGCCCTTTAGCAAGGTTGATCTTCATTTTGTGCTGCATCCCTTGAAGGAGTTTTAGAATTTTTGGAGATCTCGACATCAGCGACTTGTGCGATTCGGCGCACTGCGACATTCTTCTTCCGGTGTTCTTTTCCGTCGCGTTTCGGTCCGCAGGCTCCCCTTGGCTACCCCGAGTGACTTTTTCAGCGATTCTTGTGGCATTTTCTTCACGACAGGTAGGGCTACATTTCTTGTATTTACTACTTCCACCCGTTTTGGGTTTTTACTGGGTTTTATGGAGCTTCTTTAAACCCCCTTTTTCTATGGTGATTTTTGGACAGTGGCAAAGTAATCATGGATTTTTTCGGCCTACGAGTATCAGAATGAGGCGTATAAATACTCGATTCATATCTACACTTTGCGAGGAATGCAACGGTTATTTTTCTAGATTTTTTAGAGGACTTCACAGAGGTGAGAATCCTCGTTTTCTGTGTTGAACTTGCAAAACAGCAAGTGCTGTTTTTGGAGCTGCTACCGTTGATGCTAAATACGATACTTTTTGCAGTGGTTCGCAAATTTTGGTGTACCGCGGTGAGTTGGATAACGAGGAGGCTATTACTGTTGTGGATTGCGCGTTCTAGTTGGGTGGTTGTTGTGTACCTCTTGTTTCGACATGCTCACCAGGACGGTTAGAGGAATCCCTATATTATCATTACTTGATTTATCACCCTACTGGAAATCATGTTTGGTTATGATAATCGTGAGCCTATCATGTGGGATTTATGCATGCTTGTATGGATATATTGTTAGCTATGTTAGCACTTAACCTTGCATGTGGAATTGACTATTATTTTGGGACAAGGTGATTTATCCTGTTAGTGGGTACTACTTGTGGATTTTTGGACATGCATAGGTGGATGGTTCAAGTGAGGGTGATTAGTGGTTTATGTGGGATCCATGATTGTACTACTCTTTATTTTTCCTTTCCAAATGATAACACTTGCATGCTTGTATGGACATCTACATAGGCCACCTTTCACTGCTGCACTATCATGCTGGAATTTGACTTAGGAGAAACCATGATTGTGTCTGTTCTCCTTTTCATTTAGACATGTGATACTTGTTGCTCGGGTTCGAGCAGGGGTTGGGATAGTGTAGTCGGGACCTTGATTGTGGATTGTGGGGTATTGCGGCGACCGCGAATATTGGGCGGTTGACCGGATATAGGTTGTTGGACTTGATTGTGGGTTGCGGGGTACTGCGGCGACCGCGGATATTGGGCGGTTGACCGGATGTTTACTTATACATCAGATTGGGGATGGGGGTTTCTTTTGTGGAGGGTGTCACGCCCCGGGTGTAAACCGGAACCCGGGCCCATCTACAGATCCGCCGTGCACACGGTATTTTCCGCGTACACGAAGCGCCTAACCTGCTCTGATATAATAGATAATAATAAAAGAGCAATAAAAACAGAGCTGAATTAAAACTAATACATCTCAGACTGAAGTTGGAAATAAAATACAATACATCTGTATAAATGATACATCTGTCTCTCCCAGCTCACCAAAAATAAATACAACCTGCTGGCAATAGCCAGTCCCAAAAGTAAAACTACAACTGTCTGAGGAAACATGGGTACACCAACAGTCCAGCTAACTCGCTCATCCTGCCTCGAGATCTATCTACTCAGCCGTCCTCTCTCCTCGACCCGCCGCTGAAAGCCCAGCAGCACCCGCAGAAGACACTGCAAAACAAGGGAGAAGAAAAAGAGGAAAGAAGAATGGGGGTGAGAACTATTAGTAAACCAGTAGCCTCCCCTAGTGGGTAAAACCTCAAACTCTGACACACCCACTAGGTCTACCAGAGGCAAAAAGGAAAGAAGTGTGGTAAGCAATAATGACTGCTGAAGAAAGGAAACTACCACTACTATGCCTCTAAAATGCAGTCCTAGACTGGAATAACCGTATGCAACAGTAACCGACCGTCCCAGATGGACCCAATCTGTACCGCCCTCATCATCGGGCAAATAAGCCGCGCCGATGTGATAGAAAAACTGCTGCTGCCGCCCTCATCATCGGGCAAATAAGCCGCGTCGATGTGATAGCAAAACTGTCAATGACTGTCTGGCCCAGGCCTCCGGAGGGGAACTCGAGGGGAGCGACCCACACGAGGAAAGCATCACCGGGCAATAACCGCGCCGATGTGATAAGTATCAAAAGTAGGACTGGATCACAACTATAAAGCCCCAGTGGAACACACCCCTCCACTAAAAGAAAACTGATTCCCAATCTGATGCATAAGTAACCATCCGGTCAACCGCCCAATATCCGCGATTGCCGCAATACCCCAAAATCCACGACCAGGTCTCATAACCGACCTCCGGTCAACCGCCCAATATCCGCGGTCGCCGGAATAACCCACAATCACAATCATGTCCCACATCCGACATCCGGTTAACCGCCTACTATCCGCGGTAGCCGCTATAACCCCCAATCCAAAATCGGGTAAATTAATACGTATCCAGTCAACCGCCTACTATCTGCGGTAGCCGCAACTCTACCAACTACATCAAGTCCAACCCCTGACTTCCGGTCAACCGCCCAAAATCCGCGGTTGCCACAAAGCCCTCTAGTCCATAATCATGCCCTATCACCGATGTCCAATAACCGACATCCGGTCAACCGCCCAATATCCGCGGTCGCCGCCAAAACCCATAATCCAAAATCCAGGCCCCGTCTACACTATCCCAAACCCCTGCTCAAACCCGAGCAACAAATACCACCTGACTAACGAAAAGGAGAAAAGAAGCAAACATGGTTTCTCCTAAGTCAAGTTCCAACATGATAGTGTAGCGATAAGAAATGGCCTATCTAGATGTCTATACAAGCATGCATATGTCCTCAAGGAAGATAAAAGAAAAGGTGACCAATAGTGGTTCCACATGTGTAACAATTAATAGCTCCGCATAGATATAACCATCATGCTATAGTATTATCCAACCACACATGTCTATAATCCATGTTCCGTAATAAAGCATTACTATCCACCTATGCATGTCATAAAATCCTCAAATAGTACCAACCATCAAGGTAATTTAATTATCCCAATTTAAGGTTCAATTCCACATGCAAAATTAACCGCTAACATAGCCAACCATATGTCCAAACAAGCATGCATAAGTTCCATCCCCACTTGTTAATCAATAATCCTAACATAAGGAGATCACTCTAATAATCCTAGTGAGCATGTCAAAATAGAGGTAAGCAACAACCACCCACCTGGAGCGCTAATTCCCTGTCCAAAGGTGAAATCCACGCTCGGTCCAAACAGTCACCACAACACTGCACAACATACCCCCAAAAGAACATACATAATTTAAACATACAATGCTCCACAAAAATCTGTCCAAAACACATCAGTCCAGAGTTGCCCTGTTTTCACCTGCGAGTTCTGCTCTAAAAATTCCCAAAAAAATACTGTCGCGATCCTCGCGACGAGACGATCGAAATGAGTACTCGCACGCCCAAATCCGATACCTGTAGGCCGAGTTACAAAATCAACAAGATAACCATCCCGAAATAAACCGATCTCAAAAACTGTAGCAATACTTTCTGTAAACAGAGATTTTTCACCTTCGAAAAATATTCATAAAATTCCCAGAAAATTTGCGGGTGTTCCTTGCGCTGTGTGAATGAAAAACGCCTCCTGGCACGCCTCGATCCGACGCCTGTGCGCGAAGATATTGCCGAAATACCACAGTGCTGTCCAAAACTCCGCCCCAGAAAAAGGGTCAAAAGAAAGCTCGGGAAACTCCAAGATAAACTCGAAACGAGGGGAAACTCAAATCATGAAGATCGTAGCCCTACCTGTCGTGAAGCCAACGGCGCAAAAATCGACAAAATCGGTGGTCGGAGTAAGCCGGGGGAGTCCTCGCACCCAAACCGCGACGAAGGAGACCACAAATGAACGAGCGTCGCGCCGCGCCGTAAAAATGGAAACCTCGGGATGCGTGCCGCGGAAAAATCCAGGAATCTGCAGATGCAATCAGTTCTAGGATATGAATATTTCTTGTGAAGGCCGCACAGTGAGAAGAAGAGCAGGGAAAGAGCTCTCAGCAGTTGAACTCGGCCTATTTATAGGCTGGAAGAAACAATTCAAATAATGACGCTTGTGTCCCCACTTCCGGGCGCTCGGATTTTTCGGGCCGCTACAGTGTTGGGCCCGGCCCAACACTGTGCGGGCCCGAATCTCCCACGGGCCTCCACTGTCACGCCCCGGGAGGTCTTAGTACAAGCGGAAAAACGTGTATTATATTTTTTTTTCTTCACACGTGAAGATCAACCTTGCCCCCGGTGTATGACAGACCGCCACATATACAAATTCTCTCTGCAATCGGACAGAGTCTCCTTTGTATATGCACGGCGTCCCATTTACAATACCAACCATCAACCATACAGTCGTCATCATACATAGAGCAGGAGAAGTAATTACCTAAGGTTTTGCAAACGGTGTCCACCCGACACCCAATTTTTAAAATAATTATACATCCAAACCAGAGAGCGGCGACATTGTTTGGAAAGGATAAATCCAGAGGTTTACAAATCTGTGCCCACACGGCACTCTGCTTTTGAAAATATTTTCGCAATTATTTCTATGATTAAAAACATGCCGCGCCCGAAATCACGAAAGTATGTCTAAACCGTAAAAGTACATCCAATCCACAGTGCTAACTATAACTAATCTGATCCACAGATGCAAATTAAAACTAACAGTAGTTAAGGAAAAACTGAGATAAATCCAAGGAGCAACGAGTAGAAAGCCTCCTACGACTACGGTCCTCTCGACGCAGTCTCACCACCATCCCGACTAATGTCCCTAGTCAAACCTGTCACGGAGTGGGTAAAGTCAGTGACAAATAAAGTAGATGTCTTAGCAATTAACGTTGAATTAAGAACTAACCGATTATACCGGAACCTTTCGCTAAAACCCTGTTACAAAAATAAGCTGGGCCCCATCCCCAGAGTACCTGTCAAAGAGACGGAAGTCTCCCCTCGTGCACAGTCACATTACCCCATGATGCTTTTAACCCCTTCACGGAGCTAGTGCGGCTCCTTAGCTGTCGTGAAGAGGTCCCCACCCCATACACGTGGGGCACACGGGTCACTCGGACCACTTCTCCGGAAAAGTACACCCATGCGGAGGCCAATCCGCCTGTGTACGTGCAGCATCCAAAACCGAAATTGCCGATGTCGGCGTGTAATAAGCCCCGCGACCGCAGCCGCCACAATTATTGAATAAAAGTATTCATGCGAAGGTATAATAGTCCATCTACTTTATTAGACAAGTTAACGAGCCTTTTACGATGATATGGTGCACTTACTGCACTCGTTGCACTTATAGCAAGGGTACCCACCTGGTTGCGAGGGGATCGGAGCACCCGGATCTTTCGCACACTCCCGTTGCGTATCTTGTGGTGACCCGGATCTTTGCAGGGCTTCTACAGTGTGACGAACAGCTTCTGGAAGCCTACGTGGCATGTCGGCGGTGTTCGTGCGCCAATTTGGACACAAGTAATGGACTCGGGGCTTAGAATATATCACGTGGGTAATCAGGGGACCCCGTCGGATGTTTAGAGGAGTTTACGCGCAGAATGGATGTCAAATTTAGGCTCAGCGCGAAATTCGTATTAAAAATACCTTTTCGGGAGCCCCCGGCAATTTATAGGATTGGAATTTGGCAAAATGGACGCCGGATTTGGACTTAGCGCGCGAAAACGGTCAAGATGGGCTATTTACTCGTTTTTTTCGGTGTTGCTACAGTAAAAGTACTGTTCACCGGCCGGAACAGTAACTCCGGCACGGCCGGCGGCGCGGGCAACGGCGGAAGGCGGCGGAGGGCGCTCGGGCAGGCGGCTAGCGGCCGCGGGCAGGCACTGAGGGCGCTGGCAGGTGCGCGGTCCACCGCGGAGGGCGTGCGCCGGGAGCGGGCCACGTGGCGCTTTCCTGTTGGCCGGCGCAGCAGGCGCGGTCCACGGAACTTGGGCCCGGGTGCACGGTGAACCGAGTGGACACGTGGCAGATGGTTATTGGTGCGGTGTTGTGCGCGCGGTCCACGCAAGGAGTGGGGCAGTTGACCGGGGCAGGTGGCCGTACGGCGGGGCAGGTGGCCGGACGTGCGGGGCAGGTGCGACGTGCGCGGTGCACGGCGCGCGACGTGCGCGGTGCACGGTTGCCGGGGCCATGTGGCGCGATGCCACTGGCCGGCGCAGGTGCGCCGGGTGCAGCGGGGCCCGGGGGAGCGGTGTAGTGGGCCACGTGGCGGGCCTGGGTCGTTTCGGGCTTGCACAGTAATGGGCCGGGCCCATTACTGTAGCAGCCGAACGATTCGGGCGCCCGAATCTCGGGACAAAATGGGAATTTTCCCAATTGTTCCTCCAACACTATAAATACCTGCCCGAGCCTTCTTCTTTGGCTCTTTTCTCCCAAACCGCACATCTTCTGCCCGAGCTTCCTATTGATGAATTGTTCCCCTCAAAGTTCTTGATCTTCCTGCCAAGTTCTAGGATTTTAGGAGCAAGCATTCCGAGATTTTGGATTTTAGGGCGCGGCGCGACGTTGCATTTCCTGTGATCTTCTTCGGCGCAGCAGCAGTGTTTTAGCTCCCCTGGTCTACCCCGAGATCCTTTTTCTGTGATTCTTACACTGACAGACTCCTAAGAGGTAGGGCTTCATCTTTCGTATTGATCGCGCCTTCCCGTTACGAGTTTTTGGCACGGATCCCGAGGCAACACTGTGAACCATTTTCTGTTTGGCTTTGTGGGACAGCATCGAGGTGTTTTGGCCATATCTTTGCGCACGAGCGTCAGACGGAAACGAGCTTGTACAACTTTTTCATCTTCAGATCGCAAGGAACGCGCTCGTATTTTTCTTGGATTTTTCTGAGATTTCATCAGAGGTGAGAATCACTGTTTCTCTGTGTACAGTGCTACAGTCTTTTTGTGCTGAAATCTTTTGAGTGTACCACCTTGTCGAATTTATATCTTGGCTTACCGAATCAGTTTTGGGCGTGCAAGCTACCGTTGCGAAGCTATCGACGCAAGGATCGCGGTGATATTTTTCTGGGAATTTTCTGGGCTCTTGCTGCAGGTGAAAATTAAGCATTTATGGGACTGTTGTTGTATGTGTGTGTGAGAGCAGATTTTGGAATGTATGTGTAATAGTGGACTTTGTATTGTGCCAGGAGGGTTACGGGTGTGCTGAACTTATTGGAGCAAGGGATTAGAGTTATCTGGTGTTTTCAGCTGTTGGGCTTTGGACAGTCAGCTTTTTCAGGTGGGTGCCTTATTCCCAGAACCGGTGGGCGGTTCTCTAAATTTTTATATGTTAGAATTGCATGCAGGTGTATGGTACAATGGCTGGGATTGATCGGTAAGCCTAACAATGTGGATTTTATGGGAATTGCAAGTGAATTATTCATTGTATGAAAATGGTATTAATCAAACATTCATGTTGATCATTAGTGGAAGCTTTCCTAAGGCAAGGTTACCCTATATGATTGATTATCATGCCATATTAGCACATAACCTTTTATGAGGCTGGTTTATGCATTGGGATAGGATTATGTAGTTATGTGCAGGTTCTACTCTGAGGAGCCATTATGTATTGAGGATTATGGACAGGTATGGTCATTGATAATTTTGGCATGAGGTTTATTTTCTTTATTCTTCCTTGAGGACAAAAGCATGCTTGTATGGACATATAGCTAGGCCACCTTTTACTGCTACACTTTCATGTTGGGATTTGACTTAGGAGAAACCATGTTTGTTCTTTCTCCTTTCTTTCTAGATACTTGATTCGCGTTGCTCGGGTTCGAGCAGGGATTTGGGATAGTGTAGCTGGGGTCCTGGTGTCGGGGACAGGTTATGCCGGATGGTGATAGGTTGTGGTTCGTGAGGTATTGCGGCAACCGCGGACATTGGGCGGTTGACCGGAGATGGTTTATGCATCAGATTGGGTATCATGCTTCACTAGTGGATGGAGTTTCCCACTTGTTGAGTTTCATTATACCAGATTGGGGATCGGGGTTTCTTTTAGTGGACGGGGTTTTCCACTTTGATCAGAGTTGTGATCCAGTCCTGCTATATCGTTATACTTGTGACAGAGATACTTGTTACTGAGTTACTTTACTCGTGTGGGTCGCTCCCCTCGAGTACCACTCCGGAGTGTGCGTCAGACAGACTTTGAGTCCTTGAGACTCCTTTGCTTCGGTGTTATGCATCAGCTGGCATACCCGTTGCGGCAGGCAGAGCCAGACAGACTTTGAGTCCTTGAGACTCCTTTGCTTCGGTGTTATGCAGCAGCTGGCATACCCATTGCGGCAGGCAGAGCAGGCAGTACCAGTGTCTACTGGTGGTCGGATTGGGTTATTTAGGCAGGCTTCTAGACACTAATGCATACTTTCAGTTGTGTTTAGACCAGTACTAGTGTTGTCGGGAACCGTTCGGGGTTTAACGGTAGTCCCGAGGTCGTTGTGAGATTTTCGACCGTTGTGTGAGAGGTTGAGAATCTTAAGTCTATCCGTTCTGAGAGAGAGGGCATGGATTTTGAATATAGCCTGCATGAGCCACTACTCGATAGCGAGTTAGTCCGTTTGGACGCCCTACGTAATTCCTGCCCGTCAGCGGGAGGTGGTTGTCGGTGGGCGCAGGTTTGACTGGACCCGATGTGGCAGTCAGCTTGATTGGGTCGATTGAGCACCACGTGTGCGGGTGTTGCATATCTTTATCAGAGTTTCCCCATTGGAGCTTTTAGATAGAGGCATGGTAGCTGTAAAGTGTCTCCAGCTTCTTCTTTCAGTTTTATTGCATTGGTTATCTTTTGCCTCTAGTAGTCTTGGTGGGCAGATCGTCGGGCCTAGTGGCGATACCCACTGAGAACTCCCTTTTTGCGTAGTTCTCACGCCCGTTGGGGGTTTTTCCCCCTTTTTGTCCTTTCTCTCCCTTGTTTTGCAGAGTCTTGGCGGGTGTTGCCGTTTCTGCGGTTGCTGTTCGCGGTGAGGGAGTATCGAGCTAGATCCTGACCCATTGGAGAGTAGCGGTACCCCCCTTTGAGGAGATCTCCAGCATAGTCGGTAGATTAGTATTTATTTCCTCTTTGAGAGACTGATGTAGTGAGGATATGATGTATTGAGAGCTGGTACACTGATGTTTTATTTGAGATATCTCCCTGTTGAGCTATGAGTTTTGTACTCGAGGTTATTATATGATTATCATTTTTGGGAGATGGACCTTGTTGTTTTATCTTTAGTTGTACAGTGGTTGATTTTATTTCTATAGCAGTTTTATCTTTTAGCTCTGATATCTGTTAGCTGTAGCTCTTTTTGCAGGTAGGACGCTTCGCCTATGCGGGTTTGGCATAGGTGGCGGATCTGTTGGCGAGCCCGGGTCGCAGTTTCGACCCCGGGGCGTGACAGATTAGGTGGTATCAGAGCTTAGGGATAGGTCAGTTGGGACTTAGGAAGCCCTAGGCTTTCGGCGGACCCTAGGATGATAGGGCGTGAGGGACGCGACATTTTGCGAAAGTCAGCAATTTATTTGTTTGACTCTTCCTGTGAGTGAAGAGGGATCGACATATTCTATTTCTGTGGGATAGTTATGTTGGCTGCAGACAACATAAGGTTACAGAAATAGAGGGATGTCTTTGACTTTCGCTAGATTGGGTCGAGTGTTTGGGGTGTGCCTATTTGCGCGTTTGTCGTGGCGAGCGGTATCTCCCCGACGTTGGGCCCTGACCCGGGTGCACTTTGGTGCAGCAGTTGGGTCTGGGCTTGTTGTTTCGGGCCGGATACCAGATTGGAGTCAGAGAGCTCCGGACCCAATGACAGGATTGTCAGAGGCTTATCAGCGGCAGTGTGAGTAAGCATCTGATTTTTGTGACACAGTTGTTGGAGCAGCGGGCAGCTCGACAGTGCTTCCTTCTGAGACCACCCGGTTGCAGTATCCTCAGGGGCGGGGATTTCTATGGTACCGATGGAGTGCGTAGCCCCCTTCGCGCCAATGTTTAGTGCCGAGGCGCCGAGGCAGGGTGGATAATTGACAGCTGATGAGCTATGGGACACCAATGATCAGTTGAGCCAGTTTCGGCAGGTGAACCACCCCGATTCATATTATTAAGTTTGGAGCCTCTTGGGGTAGAATCGTGTTTGGTGGTGATGGAGAGACTATTTGGCGGCCTCCTAGTGTCAAAGGGTTTACGCAGTTGTCGAACTGCGCGCTCTATGATTTGAGGGATGAGGCGCATAGGATATGCGTGGCTGAGAGTGGATTGCGCCAGGATACCTTTCCGTTTATTCGGACCCTCTTTGCAGGTTTTGGATTTTGGGGTGCTTCGATGGTGGAGGCAGTGTTTATGGAGCTGGCGCTGCAGTTCTTTTGGATGGGGATCTACTGCCAGAGGCAAGTTCTGGATAGAGGCGTATGATGCCAGATGATGGAGGATAGATCGGCCGGCAGAGACATTTTCGTTTTCCCTTCCAGGATGGTGGATATCCTTGTGGATGGATTATGTAAAGCTTACCCAAAGGGGATGTTACCCTGTGTGATTGATAACTGGCATGTTTGGGGTGCAATATATGTGATTGAGGGGTGAGCTTAGTAAGGATAATTGTATAAGGAATTGTATGAATCAATTGTGCTTGGTCGTATGGCGATGATATCCCGGTAGATTTCTGAGACGTCAGAGGTTGGGTGGACCTCGATGACGGCATCAGCTCTTTTATCAGAGTGGCGCAGCGGTAGCGTGGATTGGCTGTCTGCGAGAGACCACATTCGTCACCTCAGTGTGAGCATGGACAGAGGTCGTGCTTTATTTGTGATTGGTCTAGATATTTTGGCAGGCTGAGCGACGACCACTTGCATCGAGTGGATGAATCTGTGCCGCCCGGTTGGAGGGCGCCACGGTAGTGGATTGAGTTGTCGCAGGGGTGATTTCATCACAGCAGTCGGAGTTAGGACATGTTGCATTCGTGCATGGACTAGAGGTAGAGTCGTTACCACATGCACTTGAGGTACAGGTTACTGTTGGCATTGTGCAGGTGGGGGAGGCTTGTGGATCATGTCCAGTGCAGCAGAGGCCGTGAGTTATGCCGGCAGACTTATTGGTATTTGTGGCAGTTCAGTGTTTTGACCCAGTGCTTGGGATCAGTCGGCATAGTGCCACAGGATGTTTGACTGCTGAGAGAAAGGACTTTGATTTTCTGCGAGGCAGATAATAGAAGGCTTGTTTGTTGAGACTGTTAGAGCACACAGGTTACAGCGACAGTGTGAGGGGTGCCTACGGCGGCAGCGGGACTTAAGGATATCCCTATTGCTCGTGAGATCCCGGGTGTGAGTCCACCTGAGCCGATGATTATGCCGCCTGTTAGGGAGATTGAGATTGCGGTTGACGTGGTTCTGGAGACCGCGCCAACCTCAATAGCACCGCTTGGATATTATCTGTAAGAGCTGGGAGAGTTGATCGCACCGGTGCAGGGATCTGTTGGATCGAGGGTCTGTTTGACCTAGTGCCACGTCGTTGATATACGACAGTGAGAGCCCTTTGGGATTGGAGCCCAGGCACGTCCAGGCATTATTTAGAATCTTTTGATGGAGCTATGTTCCGGCAGTTATTGTATGATGCCTGCACCAATATGGAATTTCAGCTGAGGGCTTTGTCTAGATGGTGTTCAGGACACGGTAGGGGCATTATGAGTACAGTGAAGCCAATGGAATGACTAATGCCCTGTCGCCTTTAAAATTGAGGAATTTCGTGTTCCAGTTGGACTTGAACGGATTGTTAGCGGCATCCTCCAGGGATATTTTGGTTTTACCCCCCCCCCCCCCCCCCCCCCCTCCCTAAGTGATTTAGAGCTTGTGCAGCATTTGTAGATGGTGTGACAAGGTCTGTGAGGATGGAGCTTTATGCCAAGTTGTTTTGGTACAAGTTTTAGCTTCGAGAGCATATCTTCCTGGTTTACATATTCTAGCCGTAGGGGCGGTGGTGGAAATCTGGCCAAAATGGATGCTATTTAAGACCGGCTGAGATCGACGGTTATTGTTAGGGTGGGGAGCTTGTGGATCGGATAGTGCCAGCAGGGCTTGTGGAGCGGATGATGAGATTGGTACCAGCGCCGATTTTAACCTTGTCAGTGGTGGGAGATGGATTTGTGAGTTATAGTGATACCTCCCGTAGTGGCTGTAAAGCTACCATTGGAATTTGTTGAGCATCCAGTATCACCCCGACAGAGCCACTGTGGTGGCGGATACCCGGAGCAGAAGAGCTATTTGGGAGTCGAGTTTGACGGTTCCATAGCTGGCACTGTGTGGGGCCATTCTTGTGTGCAGGGTTTGAGTTGTGTCCCTGATGATCCCTTTTGATGAAAGGCTGCGGCTGAGCAATCCACTTGGGTGGCTGAGTTTTGAGAACGACCGAGTGTGAACCCCTGCTTGTTAGGGCCCCTTTTCTATGCAGGTGTTTGTGTGGAAGGGTTTCGGGTCGCTTTGGTTGAGTTGGCTCTTGGTGGTGATTTTAGTGCTTGTTGCACTGGCTGTTCGTTCTTCTCCCCCGATCTTTTGTTGGAGTCCCTGAGGTTTATTTTTTTGCGTCTCAGCTCAGGAGTGTTATGTTTTGGACCTCTCGCCCGTGATTGACTCACTTCTTTTGAGCCCTGTGAGAGTTTAGAGTACGAGGGACGCCCGTTGCGAATTCCGGCTCGCGAGGTGAGGGAATTGCGCAATCGGGCTATGCCGTACTGGTAGTTGCTATTGTCTTTACTGAGGAGTAATCACGGGGAGTGATAGGTGACTTGGGAGCTGGAGACGGTGGTGTTGAGTATTGACCCCTGGTTTCTGAGACTTATTGGGAGTTGCTTTAGTTTCGAGGACGAAACTTTCTTTTAGTGGGGGAGGATGTGGTGACCCGGATCTTTGCAGGGCTTCTACAGTGTGACCACCAGCTTCTGGAAGCCTACGTGGCATGTCGGCGGTGTTCGTGCGCCAATTTGGACACAAGTAATGGACTCGGGGCTTAGAATAGATCACGTGGGTAATCAGGGGACCCCGTCGGATGTTTAGAGTAGTTTACGCGCAGAATGGATGTCAAATTTAGGCTCAGCGCGAAATTCGGATTAAAAATACCTTTTCGGGAGCCCCCGGCAATTTATAGGATTGGAATTTGGCAAAATGGACGCCGGATTTGGACTCAGCGCGCGAAAACGGTCAAGATGGGCTATTTACTCGTTTTTTTCGGTGTTGCTACAGTAAAAGTACTGTTCACCGGCCGGAACAGTAACTCCGGCACGGCCGGCGGCGCGGGCAGCTGCGGAAGGCGGCGGAGGGCGCTCGGGCAGGCACTGAGGGCGCGGGCAGGTGCGCGGTCCACCGCGGAGGGCGTGCGCCGGGAGCGGGCCACGTGGCGCTTTCCTGTTGGCCGGCGCAGCATGCGCGGTCCACGGAACTTGGGCCCGGGTGCACGGTGAACCGAGTGGACACGTGGCAGATGGTTATTGGTGCGGTGTTGTGCGCGCGGTCCACGCAAGGAGTGGGGTAGTTGACCGGGGCAGGTGGCCGTACGGCGGGGCAGGTGGCCGTACGGGCGGGGCAGGCGCGACGTGCGCGGTGCACGATTGCCGGGGCCACGTGGCGCGATGCCACTGGCGGGCGCAGGTGCGCCGGGTGCAGCGGGGCCCGGGGGAGCGGTGTAGTGGGCCACGTGGCGGGCCTGGGTCGTTTCGGGCTTGCACAGTAATGGGCCGGGCCCATTACTGTAGCAGCCGAACGATTCGGGCGCCCGAATCTCGGGACAAAATGGGAATTTTCCCAATTGTTCCTCCAGCACTATAAATACCTGCCCGAGCCTTCTTCTTTGGCTCTTTTCTCCCAAACCGCACATCTTCTGCCCGAGCTTCCTATTGATGAATTGTTCCCCTCTAAGTTCTTGATCTTCCTGCCAAGTTCTAGTATTTTACGAGCACGCATTCCGAGATTTTGGATTTTAGGGCGCGGCCCGACGTTGCATTTCCTGTGATCTTCTTCGGCGCAGCAGCAGTGTTTTAGCTCCCCTAGTCTACCCCGAGATCCTTTTTCTGTGATTCTTGCGCTGACAGACTCCTAAGAGGTAGGGCTTCATCTTTCGTATTGATCGCGCTTTCCCGTTTCGAGTTTTTGGCATGGATCCCGAGGAAACACTGTGACCCATTTTCTGTTTGGCTTTGTGGGACAGCATCGAGGTGTTTTGGCCATATCTTTGCGCACGAGCGTCAGACGGAAACGAGCTTATACAACTTTTTCATCTTCAGATCGCAAGGAACGCGCTCGTATTTTTCTTGGATTTTTCCGAGATTTCATCAGAGGTGAGAATCACTGTTTCTCTGTGTACAGTGCTACAGTCTTTTTGTGCTGAAATCTTTTGAGTGTACCACCTTGTCGAATTTATATCTTGGCTTACCGAACTCAGTTTTGGGCGTGCAAGCTACCATTGCGAAGCTATTGACGTAAGGATCGCGGTGATATTATTCTGGGAATTTTCTGGGCTCTTGCTGCAGGTGAAAATTAAGCATTTCTGGGACTGTTGTTGTATGTGTGTGTGAGAGCAGATTTTGGAATGTATGTGTAATAGTGGACTTTGTATTGTGCCAGGAGGGTTACGGGTGTGCTGAACTTATTGGAGCAAGGGATTAGAGTTATCTGGTGTTTTCAGCTATTGGGCTTTGGACAGTCAGTTTTTTCAGGTGGGTGCCTTATTCCCAGAACCGGTGGGCGGTTCTCTAAATTTTTATATGTTAGAATTGCATGCAGGTGTATGGTACAATGGCTGGGATTGATCGGTAAGCCTAACAATGTGGATTTTATGGGAATTGCAAGTGAATTATTCATTGTATGAAAATGGTATTAATCAAACATTCATGTTGATCATTAGTGGAAGCTTTCCTAAGGCAAGGTTACCCTATATGATTGATTATCATGCCATATTAGCACATAACCTTTTATGAGGCTGGTTTATGCATTGGGATAGGATTATGTAGTTATGTGCAGGTTCTACTCTGAGGAGCCATTATGTATTGAGAATTATGGACAGGTATGGTCATTGATAATTTTGGCATGAGGTTTATTTTCTTTATTCTTCCTTGAGGACAAAAGCATGCTTGTATGGACATATAGCTAGGCCACCTTTTACTGCTACACTTTCATGTTGGGATTTGACTTAGGAGAAACCATGTTTGTTCTTTCTCCTTTCTTTCTAGATACTTGATTCGCGTTGCTCGGGTTCGAGCAGGGATTTGGGATAGTGTAGCTGGGGTCCTGGTGTCGGGGACAGGTTGTGCCGGATGGTGATAGGTTGTGGTTCGTGAGGTATTGCGGCAACCGCGGACATTGGGCGGTTGACCGGAGATGGTTTATGCATCAGATTGGGTATCATGCTTCTCTAGTGGATGGAGTTTCCCACTTGTTGAGTTTCATTATACCAGATTGGGGATCGGGGTTTCTTTTAGTGGACGGGGTTTTCCACTTTGATCAGAGTTGTGATCCAGTCCTGCTATATCGTTATACTTGTGACAGAGATACTTGTTACTGAGTTACTTTATTCGTGTGGGTCGCTCCCCTCGAGTACCACTCCGGAGTGTGCGTCAGACAGACTTTGAGTCCTTGAGACTCCTTTGCTTCGGTGTTATGTATCAGCTGGCATACCCGTTGCGGCAGGTAGAGCCAGACAGACTTTGAGTCCTTGAGACTCCTTTGCTTCGGTGTTATGCAGCAGCTGGCATACCCGTTGCGGCTGGCAGAGCAGGCAGTACCAGTGTCTACTGGTGGTCGGATTGGGTTATTTAGGCAGGCTTCTAGACACTAATGCATACTTTCAGTTGTGTTTAGACCAGTACTAGTGTTGTCGGGAACCGTTCGGGGTTTAACGGTAGTCCCGAGGTCGTTGTGAGATTTTCGACCGTTGTGTGAGAGGTTGAGCATCTTGAATCTATCCGTTCTGAGAGAGAGGGCATAGATTTTGACTATAGCCTGCATGAGCCACTACTCGATAGCGAGTTAGTCCGTTTGGACGCCCTACGTAATTCCTGCCCGTCAGCGGGAGGTGGTTGTCGGTGGGCGCAGGTTTGACTGGACCCGATGTGGCAGTCAGCTTGATTGGGTCGATTGAGCACCACGTGTGCGGGTGTTGCATATCTTTATCAGAGTTTCCCCATTGGAGCTTTTAGATAGAGGCATGGTAGCTGTAGAGTGTCTCCGACTTCTTCTTTCAGTTTTATTGCATTGGTTATCTTTTGCCTCTAGTAGTCTTGGTGGGCAGATCGTCGGGCCTAGTGGCGATACCCACTGAGAACTCCCTTTTTGCGTAGTTCTCACGCCCGTTGGGGGTTTTTCCCCCTTTTTGTCCTTTCTCTCCCTTGTTTTGCAGAGTCTTGGCGGGTGTTGCCGTTTCTGCGGTTGCTGTTCGCGGTGAGGGAGCAGCGAGCTAGATCCTGACCCATTGGAGAGTAGCGGTACCCCCCTTTGAGGAGATCTCCAGCATAGTCGGTAGATTAGTATTTATTTCATCTTTGAGAGACTGATGTAGTGAGGATATGATGTATTGAGAGCTGGTACACTGATGTTTTATTTGAGATATCTCCCTGTTGAGCTATGAGTTTTGTACTCGAGGTTATTATATGATTATCATTTTTGGGAGATGGACCTTGTTGTTTTATCTTCAGTTGTACAGTGGTTGATTTTATTTCTATAGCAGTTTTATCTTTTAGCTCTGATATCTGTTAGCTGTAGCTCTTTTTGCAGGTAGGACGCTTCGCCTATGCGGGTTTGGCATAGGTGGCGGATCTGTTGGCGAGCCCGGGTCGCAGTTTCGACCCCGGGGCGTGACATATCTGGACCTAAGAAGATTCCATAAGGGTAACCAAAATCAGAACCACGCATTAACTCTACAAAACGAAAGCCCGACATTACCCATCCGACGGAAACCCAAGGAAACCGTCAAACCCGTCGATCAACGGATCCCCCACCCCCCCCGCGCTGCCGTCGCCGCCTGCCGGAGCCCCGCGCTGCCCAAACCCATGCGGCGGCCCTGCGCGGCAGCGCCCGCGCGGGTGTGGTCCGCGCGGCACCCGCGGGGCGCCCACACGGGTGCGGCCCGCGCGGTGCCCGTGCGGCGCCCCGCGCGGGTGGAAATCCCGCGCGGCGGCCGCGCGGTGCCCGTGCGGCGCCCGCGCGGTGCCCGTGCGGCGCCCGCGCGGGTGCGGGCCCGCGCGGCGCCCGCTCGGTGCCCCGCGCGGGTGCAAATCCCGCGCGGCGGCCGTGCGGTGCCCGTGCGGCGCCCAGCGCGGGTGCAGATCCCGCGCGGCGGCCGCGCGCTGCCCCCGCGGTGCCCGCGCGGGTGTGACCCTCGTGGCGCCCGCGCGGTGCCCCGCGTGGGTGTGACCCGCGCGGCGGCCGCGCGGTGCCCGCGCGGTGCCCGCGCGGTGCCCGCGCGGTGCCCGCGCGGCTCCCGCGGTTGCCGCCCGCGCGATGCCCTAGCGGTATCGCGCGTCTCCGCCGCCCGTGTCGTGCCCTAACTTGCGCAACGACGGCGGCGGCGGCGGAGATGACGAAGACGACCGAAACCCTAAACAAAAACGTAAAAGAAGATCCCGAAAAACCACAACGAGGATTCACTCACCGGATTAATCCACGGGGAAGTCGTCCGATCGCGCTCTTGTCTCCGGTTCGTTGTTCGGGGTGATCGGACTCCTTCGTTTCCTTCTTTTTCTCCTTTCTTTCCTTCGGCCAGGGTTCCGTCTTTTTTTTTCTTTTCTTTCTCTTTCGCGTTCTTTCTTTTCGGCTCGGGTTTTCTTTTTTTTTGTACGTATTAATTTAACCCCTTTTAAATCCTAGTCGCCGATTAATTAATTTTCCAAATTAATTAATCATAGGAAATAAAAACCCCAAATTTAATTTCACGTAACCGATTAATTAATTCCTTAATTAATTAATCACACGGAATATCAAACTTTCCCAAAAAGCATGCCAGATATTTTACGCGGATTTCGATGCATGCCTTAAGTCATCGCGATCTTAAAAACCCCATTCCGGGAGATCCGTACATCGGATTCCCGATCCGATCGCACCATCGATCTTCGTTTTCCGAGCCCTTCGACGAAAAAATTCCCGCACCACACACTGACCGAGTTTCAAATGTTAAATAATTTTATTCACTTAAGGGCATAAATAAATAGCATGTGAGTCACAATTTGCCGTAAAAGCCGAATCACTACATCTACGTCTACCCCGCAACAGAGGACAGCCGCGCGGGCCATCCACTGCGCGACGCGTGGCCCAACGCGTGGCACGCCCGAAGGCGGGAAACCGCGTCAACGCAGCCCACGTGCGCCCGCCTGCGCCCTCTGCACGCACGTGCCCCGAGGCCCCCCACTCCTGCTCCGTGGACCCGGTCCACTACACCAGCCTACCGGCAGCTGCCACGTGTCCAGCCCTCTGGTGCACGCCGGCCGGTAGACCGCGCACCTGCCCGCACGCCCTCCCGCCTGCCCGCGCCTGCCCGCCGCCGCTCCTGCGGCTGCCCGAGCCCGCGCCGCCGCCCCCCCGCGTCACCGGCGCTGCCCCAGCGGCCGGAACAGTGCCCCCTTGCCTCAAAATTCGTGCGCGGCATCCGGACTCCGAAAAATACCAATGAATAGTCCATTTTCATCGTTTTCGCGCGCTGAATCCAAATCCGCTGTCCGATTTGCCAAATTCTAACTCTAAAAATTGCCGAAGGCATCCGGAAAGGTGTTCCTTGGTCGAAACTTTGCGCTGAGTCCATTTTTAATATCCGCTTCGTGCGAAACTACTTCTAAACATCCAACGGGGTCCTCCAATCACTCATGTGATCCATTTTAAGCCCGAAGTCCAACACTTGTGTCCAATTTGTGCACAAACACCTCCAACACACCCCGTAGGCCTCCAGAAGCCACCCAACGCACTGCAACAGCTCTGCCCGACAGTGAGTTTAGATGGACTTGTATCCCTTTCTTCCCAGACACTTGTACTTTTATTTTTGGGTCTGGCTTTGGCCAGCTGTTGTTTTTATTTTGGTGAGCTGGGAGAGACAGATGTATTATTTTTACAGATGTACTGTATTTTACTTCCAGTTTCAGTCTGCGATGTAGTAGTTTTTAGTTCAGCTCTATTTTATTGCTCATTTATTGTATCTCTTATATCTGAGCAGGTTACTAGCGCTTCGTGTACGCGGAAAATTCCGTGTGCACGGCAGATCTGTAGACGGGCCTGGGTTCTGGTTTACACCCGGGGCGTGACAGATTAGGTGGCATCAGAGCTTATGGATAGGTCAGTTGGGACTTAGGAAACCCTAGGCTTTTGGCAGACCCTAAGATGGTAGGGCGAGAGTGGCGCGACATTTTGCGAAAGTCGGCGATTTATGTATTTGACTCTTCCAGTGAGTGAAGAGGGATCGGCATATCCTATTTCTGGTGGACAATTATGTTGGCTGCAGACAACATAAAGTTACAGAAATAGGGGGATGTCTTTGACTTTCGCTAGATTGGGTCGAGGGTGGTTTTGTTACTGACGTGTGCTTTCTTGTTGCGGGATGCCTCCCCGACGTCGGATCCCTACCTGGGGTGCTCCTACACACCCTGTTGAGCCGGAGCAGACCGAACCTTCTGAGATTAGCGAGTTGAGGGCCTTGATGGTCAAGTTGACTGAGAGCACTCGCCGACAGGAGCAGCGGATTGATCAGCTACTTGCGCAGAGAGAGGCGCCGCCCCCGACTGTTTTGGAGTCCCCTGCACTACCTGTTGTACCACGTGTGCCGGCGGCGCCATCATCGAGTAGCGGGGATCAGGAAGCGGCCCAGCCTTTGACCCCGGCTGAGGACCAGGATATTGCTAAGAAGCTCGCCAAGTTTTGTCAACACGGACCGCCTAGATTCTCGGGGCGGAACATGCAGCCGTGGGAGGTTGGGACGTGGTTGGATGCGATGGAGAAGCTATTCAGAGATTTCTTCATCGATTCGAGGTACAGAGTTCACATGGCGGTACATTGCCTAGACGGAGATACTGATGCTTGGTGGCGTCGGGTGGAGCCACTGGAGTTTCAGATCACCCGGGAGCTACTCTGGTCCGAGTTCCGGCGTATTATACTGGCGACCTACTTTTCGATCAGCGTGAAGCGAAAATTGGAAGATGATTTGAAGAATCTTCAGCAGGGCGACCGACCCGTCCAGGCTTACTTTCAAGAGTTCACGCAGTTGCTTAACTGCGTGCCCTTTGTCGCCAGCGATGGGCCACATCAGGTCGAGTTGTTCGAGGTAGGCCTCCACAGTGAGATATATACCCTTGTACACGCTTAGAGGCTTCAGACCCTTGAGGAGGTCGCAGAACATGCCCAGTGGGTGGAGAGAGGCGACACCGTGGTTGCGAGGCGAGGCGGGATGGTCTCGCAGAGTTCCAACAGGAAGCGACCAGCACCCGATGAGGGGGGACAGGCCAGCTCTTGGAGACCGCCGCGGCCTCAGTTTTCTCGTCGTGGGCGTTCAGAGCAGTGAGGGCCTGGTGGATCCCAGTGGCCACCGCAGCAGCAGCAGGGATCGCAGCAGCAGATACAGAGACAGCAGCAGTCGGGACAGCCGCGGCTTCGCGACAGATGTATATTATGTGGAGGACCTCATCCGTCGCACACCTGTGATCAGAGGTGGGGTCGTTGTTATAAGTGTGGACAGTCGGGCCACGTTCGAGCTTCATGCCCCCTTTCGACCTCAGCGGCACCTTCTTCAGCATCGGCTCCTTTTGCATCTCAACAGCGGTCGTCAGCTCAGTGGCCTTATGCTCTAGCGAGCGGATCACCTTCCTTCTACCCTGCTGACCCCCGGCCACCGGCTCAGAGTGGTCGGGTTTATGCCGCTCAAGTGGAGGACTCTTTAGCAGCCGATCGTGTGGTGGCAAGTATTACCTTACTTTCTGGCATTAGAGTTTGGATTTTATTTGTACTCGAGCATCCTAGTCATTTGTTAGAGGTGCATTTGCTTCATTGCATGGGTTAGAGGTAGGACGGTCACCACGTGCATGGGAGGTTCATATTCCCGATCGCACTTGGCACGTGAAGGAGTGTTGTTGGTCCTGCCCGGTGGAGATGGAGTCCTGGATTTTGCCAGCAGACCTGATGGTCTTGACTCAGCTGCGGGACTTTGTTGTGGTACTTAGGATGGACTGGCCGGCTCGATATTTCTTTTCGTGGTGGTTGATTGTGCCGCGAGGACGGTTTTCTTGGGGAGCCAGGCCAGGAGGTGTTGGTGTACCGGGGATGCCAGAGGGCTTTCTTCGCCTCTATGGTTTTGACTTCACGAGTGAGGTGGATGATTCCCCATAGGTGGGTAGCCTTTTTGGCTAGCATAGTTGAGGAGCCTACGGCGGCGCCGGGACTCGAGGATATCCCCATTGTTTGCGAGTTCCCGGATGTTTCCCTATCGGAGTTGACTAGCATGCCACCTGTTAGAGAGTTTGAGTTGTGATTGACGTAGTCTCTGGGATTGCACCAATCTCGAGGGCCCCTACCGGAGGGCACCGACAGAGCGGCGAGAGTTGAAGGTGCAACTCCAGGGTTTGATGGATAAAGGTTTTGTCAGACCAAGTGTGTAGCCTTGGGGAGCGCCGGTGTTTTTCGTGTTGAGGAAGGATGGTTCACTTCGGCTCTACATGGATTATCGGGAATTGGATAAAGTGACCATCAAGAACAAGTACCCTTTTGCCGCGCATGGAGGATTTGTTTGACCAGCTTCAAGGGTCTTGTGTCTTCTTGAAGATTGATTTGCAATCTGATTATCACCAACTAAAGATAAAGGCCGAAGACATTCCGAAGACAGCTTTCAGGTCACAGTACGGGCACTATGAGTTTACAGTCATGCCTTTTTGGATGGACTAATGCCCCTGCTGTAGTTATGGATTTGATGAACTGGATTTTTCGATCGTACTTGGATGCATGTTGATGCAGGAGAGTAGGGTAATCGCTTGTGCATCCCAACGGCTTAAGGATTAGAGATCAGAGTCCGAGCGATCAGTCGGGGGACTTTATAGTGCATACTTCGGGAGTACGGAGGTACAAGGATCGAGCTTTTGTGTCGCTGGACTTTGTGGTCGGATTACCGGGGGGCCTTGGGAGGAGCGGATGCTTTTTGGGTATTAGGGGATAAACTCACCAGGTTCGCCCACTTTTGCCGATGCAGACTACTTGGTCACTCGAGCGGCTAGCCCAACTGTACTTGGATAAGGTGGTGAGGTTACCTGGAGTGCCCGCCTCTTTATGGTATCAGTTAGAGACCCGAGGTTTGCTTCGCGTTTCTGGAGGAGTTTATAGACAGCCTTGGGAGCTTGAGTCAATGATGATTGGACACCTACCCCTACCTATTCGAGGTTCCGGCTTGAGGTATGGCTTTTGTTTCGAGGACGAAACTTTTGTTAGTGGGGGAGGATGTAGTAGCCCAGATCCCCGTGCAGTTTTCCCCATGATCATGTTGTGGAACACCTATTATTGGTGTGTCGGACCCGCAACTTGTAAAATGGACGCGTTGGACAGACTCTGTGAATTTTCTGGATCAAGCCTGCCTTCCGTCTATTTTCGCCGAATTTTAGAAAGGGTTTCAGGCTAATCGGAGGGCGGATTTGGATTCAGCACGGAGAAACGTCGAAAATCGGCTATTTACTTGTATTTTTTGGAGTATGGATGCCCAAAAACGGACAACCGGAAGTTTCTGCTCATTTTTGGTGCATGGAGGAGCTGGGGACCGGCCGAGGCGCCACGTGGAGGCGCCGGATTGGCCGGCGCAGCACGCGCGGTCCATGGGAGCGGCGCGGCGGTGCATGGACCGGGGGCGGCGCCACGTGGCGGCCCCGGGTTGGGCGGTCCACGCGGCGCGGCGCACGGACGGCTGGGAGCAGGCGGGCAGGTGGGGGGGGGCAGGTGCCCGTACCGTGCGGGCAGGCGGGGGTCGACGTGGGCGTGCCACGCGTCGCGCGGTGGTTGGCTGGTGCCAACCACCCGCACGCATAGGTGTGCCGTGTGGCGGGGCCTGGTTGGCCACGCCTCGCTAGTGCGTGGGGCAGGCCACGTGGCGCGCCGGGGTGAATCCGGGCGCTGCCGTGGCTGTCTCCTGTTCGGCGCCCAGTTGTTCCGGGCGCCCGAAAGTGTACCCCAAAGGGGTATTTTCCCCCCGCTTTTCTTGGCTATAAATAGGACTTTCCCCTTGGTTTTTGGGCTTTTCCCGAGCTCTTCTGTGAAAGAGCCCTTTAGCAAGGTTGATCTTCATCTTGTGCTGCATCCCTTGAAGGAGTTTCGGAATTTTTGGAGATCTCGACATCGGCGACATCTGCGATTTGGCGCACTGCGACGTTCTTTTTCCGGTATTCTTTTCCGTCGCGTTTCGGTCTGCGGGCTCCCTGGGCTACTTCGAGGGACTTTTTGAGCGATTCTTGCGGCATTTTCTTCACGATAGATAGGGCTACATTTCTTGTATTTACTACTTCCACCCGTTTTGGGGATTTGCTGGGTTTTCTGGAGCTTCTTTAAACCCCCTTTTTCTATGGTGATTTTTGGACAGCGGCGGAGTCATCATGGATTTTTTCGGCCTACGAGTATCGGAATGAGGCGTATAAATACTCGATTCGTATCTACACTTTGCGAGGAACACAACGGTTATTTTTTTGGATATTTCTTAGGACTTCACAGAGGTGAGAATTCTCGTTTTCTGTGTTGAACTTGCAAAACAGCAGGTGTTGTTTTTGGAGCTACTACCGTTGATGCTAAATGTGATACTTTTTGCAGTGGTTCGCAGATTTGGGCGTCCCGCGGCAAGTTGGACAGCGAGGAGGCTATTACTGTTGTGGATTGCGCATTCCAGGTGGGTGACTGTTGTGTACCTCTTGTTTCGACATGCTCACTAGGACTGTTAGAGGAATCCCTATACTATCATTAATTGATTTATCACCCTACTGGAAATCATGTTTGGTTATGATAATCGTGAGCCTATCATGTGGGATTTATGCATGCTTGTATGGATATATTGTTAGCTATGTTAGCACTTAACCTTGCATGTGGAATTGACTATTATTTTGGGACAAGGTGATTTATCCTGTTAGTGGGTGCTACTTGTGGATTTTTGGACATGCATAGGTGGATGGTTCAAGCGAGGGTGATTAGTGGTTTATGTGGGATCCATGATTGTACTACTCTTTATTTTTCCTTTCCAAATGAGAACACTTGCATGCTTGTATGGACATCCAGATAGGCTACCTTTTACTACTACACTATCATGCTGGAATTTGACTTAGGAGAAACCATGATTGTGTCTGTTCTCCTTTTCATTTAGACATGTGATACTTGTTGCGCGGGTTCGAGCAGGGGTTGGGATAGTGTAGTCGGGACCTTGATTGTGGATTGTGGGGTATTGCGGCGACCGCGGATATTGGGCGGTTGACCGGATATAGGTTGTTGGACTTGATTGTGGGTTGCGGGGTATTGCGGCGACCGCGGATATTGGGCGGTTGACCGGATGTTTACTTATACATCAGATTGGGGATTGGGGTTTCTTTAGTGGAGGGATTCTTTCCACTTGAGCACAGTAGTGATCCAGTCCTGTTTTTAGGATACTTGTGTGAGGTCCCGAAATCTCCCGCGTAGGGTTCGCCGGTTGTTTGGCAGCTTTTAGGGGCCGTGGATTTGTGGTGCAATTTGGGATTTAGCTTGCATCACTGGAGGCGTGCGTGGTGCGTCGTGTTGGCTACGCGCAATTTGGACACAAGTGGAGGACTTCGGGCTTATAAGGAGACCCCGTGGGAATGTGGAGGACCCGTCGGGTGTTTGGAAGTGATTTCACGCGATTCAGATGTCAAAATTGGACTCCGGGCAAATTCTGGATTAATGTTACCTCTCCGGCTGCCATCGGGAATTTTTAGAGTTGTATTTTGGCAAATCGGACTTCAGATTTGGACCCGGCGTGGAAAATCAGATCAAGTGGGCTATCCGGGGGCACTCCGCAATTTTCGGATGAGAATTTGGGAAAATGGACATCGTTTTTGGATTCAGCGCGCGAAATCGCTAGGAATGGACTATTTATTTGTTGGATTTGGAGCCCGGATGAAGTGCGCGTTTTTCGAGGCAAAACGGCATGTTTATCGAGGAGTGGCGCGGCACGGAACCCGTGAAGCGGCGCGTTTCCCGAGGGTGTTTGGGCGGCGTGCGTGCCTGGCGCGCGTCAGTGCGGGACGCGCGGGGGCCGCCACGTGGCGGGCCCCCGTTGGCGCCCGCGCGGGCGCGGGGGCACGCGCGCCCGTGTAACGGGCGCGTGTCCCGCGCCTGGGGTGGCGCGGTGCAACGCGCCCGTGTGGCGGGCGCGTTGCCGCGCGCCACGTGGCGCGTGGGCGCGCGCGTGGACCGGGCGCGCGCGCCCATGCGCTGTGGACCGGCCCGTTGGGGCTCCCCATTGGTCCGTGCCGTGAACCGGCTCCGTGGACCGGCACCGTGTACCGCCCCTCTCCCTCTCTTTTCTTTTCTTCTTCTTTCTCCCTCGCACCGCCATGGCTGCTCCTCTTTTTCTTTCTCCTGCAACCGAGAGCGAGAGGGAGTGAGGGAGGAGGTTGCATGAGGTGCGGCGGCGCGTCGTGGACCTCGTTTTGCGTGCGAGGACGCCCGGCGGAGCGTTTCGGCGACGGCGACGCAATCGGGTAGGTTCCGTGTGTTGGTTTTTCTGTATTTTTGTACAGTTTTTGGAGCGTTCTTTTAGACTTAATTGACCCTCTTGCTCTTTTCTGTGTTGGGCACCGTGCACCGTTTTGCGTGCGGACTCCGGCACCGTGCACCGTTTTGCGTGCGGACTCCATTTTGCGTGCGGATCCTGGCACCGCGCACCGTTTTGCGTGCGGACTCCGTTTTGCGTGCGGATCCTGGCACCGTGCACCGTTTTGCGTGCGGACTTCGTTTTGCATGCGGATCCTGGCACCGTGCACCGTTTTGCATGCGAACTCCGTTTTGCGTGCGGATCCTGGCACCGTGCACCGTTTTGCGTGCGGACTTCATTTGGCGTGCGGACTCAGGCACCGTGCACCGTTTTGCATGCGGACTCCGGCAGCGGACATCGTTTTGCGTGCGAATCGCGTGGAGGCCAATTGCAAGTGTCTACGAGCAATTGGTGGCTTATTGAGGTGGGTGGCCTTATCTCCAAGTTTTATGGACTGCACAGTAATTCTATTGATGTAGGACTATGCATGATAGTTTATTTCCTTGTGTAGCATGCTAGATTGTTGGAATGGTTATTCCTTTTATCATCTGTTAACATAGTTATCTTGGAACTTGACCTAGCACCCCCGTCATATGTTGCATGTGTAACCAGACCAGTAGAAAACCCTCACTTGGGCTAGGGTTATATTATGCTTAGACATCCACACTGTTCTTTCATTCCTGGACATAGTGTTATCCTCGCCCGGGTAGTGGGCCGAGAGGTCGGGACTTGCTTTTAGTGTGGGATGCTTTTGCACTCTTGCTTGGGAGCAGAGTGGAGTCTGGTAGTTGTAGCGGGTTGCTTATCTGTGCCGGGAGCCGTTTGGGTAAACGGTAGTCCCGAGAGGCCTTGTTTCCCTGTTGCACTGTCGTGGGAGGGAGCCGTTGACCAGGCAGTAGTCCCGGGCCGTCGAGTATCTTCCGGTCAGTGTTGTGGGGAACCGTTGGGGTTAACGGTGATCCCAGGTCGTTGAGTGTTGTCCGACCGGTATTGTTAGCCTGAGTTGTGGGTCGTTCCTGGCTGTGGAGTACCTCCAGCCAGTGTACTTGTGCTACGAGCTGTTGGAGAGGCTAGTGTCTCGTGTTTCGTGTTAGCCGATCAGCTGAGTCGTCGAGAGTGCTCCGACTGTTATGCGAGATATTTGGGGATCTTGAGTCCTACCGTTCTGAGAGTGAACGTGGTTTTGTCTATAGCCTGCTTTTGCCAACGTTTGATACTCTATGCCGCGCCGTTTTCCTCAGTTGTAGTCGCGCCCCTGAGATGCCGCTGTGGATACGATGGTTGGCCTGTTGAGGCAGTTTTCCGCAGTGGAGGCAACGATGGGCCTGTTGAGGCAGTTTTGCGCGAGGGACGAGTTAGTCGGACAGGATGCCCCACGTAAATCCCGTCCTCATGTGGATGTGTGGTAGTGGGCAGGTGCGTTCCTAGTCGACAGACGCAGGCTTGACTGGACCTTTGAGGCAGTCAGTTCGTTTGGGTCGATTGAGCACCTTGGGTGCGAGTGGTCTCATTTACTTTCATCTGTTCCACTTTTGAGTGTCTAGATAGAGGCATGGTAGCTGTAGAGTAGATTCCAGCTTTTCTTGTTCAGATTTCTTTGCCTGTTATCTTTTACCTCTGGTAGACTTGGTGGGCAGACCGTTGGACTTGTTGACGGCACCCACTGAGACCTACTGTGGGAAGTAGTTCTCACACCCGTCGTGGTGTCTTTTCCCTAGGGACTTCTTCTTCTGTTCCTGTGTTCCTGTTGCTGATCCTTCTGGCCGAGGCGAGGGAGTCGTGAGCTAGTTCCCTATCCGTCGTTGGAGTGTAGCGGTACCCCTATTCAGCGGAGAGCTTCAGTAGACTAGTTTACTACTTTTACCTCTGTTGAGAGAACTTTGTTGTGAGGTATAGAGTTGTTTTTATTTTTACAGTTTGAGAGACTGTTGTAGTGAGGATATTCTTGTATCGAGAGTCTGTACACTGATGTATTTATTGGAGATACCTCCCTTTTGAGTTTTGTATCAGAGGACTTTGTATACGATCGTATTTGGGAGATGGTTATGGTACTATTTTTTTTCAGTTGTACAGGGTTTGGTTTTCAGTTTTTAGTAGTTTACTTTCAGCTCTGATATCTGTATCCTGTCGTTGATTCTTTCTGCAGGTTAGACGCTTCGTCTATACGGCAGTTTTCGTATAGATGGCGGATCTGTTAGCGAGCCCGGGTCGCAGTTTCGACCCCGGGGCGTGACAGATTAGAGTGGTATCAGAGCCTAGGTTGTAGGTCGTGGTGGACTTAGAAACCCTAGGCTTGTGGTTGGATATTAGGATGACTACGTGAGAGTCGTGACTTTTAGCGAGAGTCCTGATTGAGTTTTTACCTCTCCCAAGAGACGGGATGAGTGTTTGGCATGTTTATATTCCTAAGCGATTATGTTGGCTGCCGACAACATAATACTCTAGAATGGATGACATGTCTTAGACTTTCGCTGGATTGGGTCGTATGGTTGTTGTGTCCTGACGTTTGTTATTGTGCAGCGGATTGCGATACCCCAGAGACGTCGTGTTGTGAAGAGGACACAACCCTCACCTGATGAATACCCCACAGCGGGAGGCAGAACTATCAGAGCAGAGCGAGACCCTGGAGTTTGTGCGTTGAGATAGTTTCCCACTTTAACCGAGAGGGGCCGAATCCCTGAACGGTAAAGGATCGAAAACTTCGATAGGCTGAGCCTAGAAGAGCCTAGAATCTGTTCTTGTTTGATTGGGGTTCTAGGCACCGGTCTATCGGGATTTTCGGATTTTTGCCGCGTCAGTCGGTTCTTCTCGCCTATGAGTGGGGTGTTATTGTGGGAGCTGTTTGGAGTGACGGCGGTCCCAGCTGTGTGGGTATTTTCCCTGGCTGTGTTAACAGGAGGGCATTTTCCCTAGCTGAGTTACCAGGAGGGCATTTTCCCTGGCTGAGTTACCAGGAGGGCATTTTTCCCTGGCTGAGTTACCAGGAGGGCATTTTTCCCTGGCTGAGTTACCAGGAGGGCATTTTCCCTGGCTGAGTTACCAGGAGGGCATTTTTCCCTGGCTGTGTTACCAGGAGGGCATTTTCCCTGGCTGAGTTACCAGGAGGGCATTCTTCCCTAGCTGAGTTACCAGGAGGGCATTTTCCCTGGCTGAATTACCAGGAAGGCATTTTTCCTGGCTGAGTTACCAGGAGGACACTTTCCACTGGCCGAACTACCAGATGGATACATTGCCACTGGCTGAGTTACCAGGTGGGCACATGCCCCTAGCTGAGTTACCAGGTGGGCACATGCCCTGTCTGAGTTACCAGGAGGACACTTTCCACTGGCCGAGCTACCAAATGGATACATTGCCCCTGGCTGAGTTACCAGGTGGGCACATGCCCCTGGCTGAGTTACCAGGTGGGCACATGCCCTGGCTGAGTTACCAGGAGGACACTTTCCACTGGCCGAACTACCAGATGGATACATTACCCCTGGCTGAGTTACCAGGTGGGCACATGCCCTGGCTGAGTTACCAGGAGGACACATGCCCTGGCCGAGTTACCAGGAGGACACCTTCCACTGGCCGAGCTACCAGATGGGTACATACCCCTGGCCGGGTTACCAGGTGGGTACATGCCCTGGTCGAGTTACCAGGTGGTTGCTTTACTGAGATTGAGATGGTCTGACAGGACGCCGAGATTTGGTGGCGTCGAGTTCGTCCTGTTGGACTACCAGGAGCTCAGTTGTTGACTCGGAACCAGTTTCGTGCTTTGCTGCTCAGGGCCAATTTTCCTGACAGTGTAAGCAGAAATTGGAAGGGGATCTTAGACTCCTGCAGCAGGGGAGTCGACCTCTTCTGGAGTATGTTCGCGAGTTTTGCGATTGTTGAGTGGTGTACCCCATGTCTCCTGGATGAGATCCAGGATGTTGAGCTAGTTGAGAAAGGACTGCAGTGGAATATCTATCACTTGGTGTATTCTCGGCGGGTGCCAACGTTAGATGCAGCGATTGAGCATGCTTAGCGGGTTGACCGAGGATCAGTGATCATGTCAGGGAGGGACGGAGCGCCAGGGACCAACTCCGGGGAGAGGCATCCAGTGCCGCCTGTGTTTGGACAGTCGAATAGATCGAGACCCCCGGGGCCGCCACGATCCCAGTCTGAGGGTCGTGAGTCTCAGAGGAGACAGAGACCAGGAGGTTCTCCACAGCCGGTGTATCAGCAGCAGCGGGATGACTGTGTCCTTTGTGGTGGGCTGCATTCTGCGCCGTAGTGTGACCACAGACAGGGCACAGATCATGGTCTTGACCTAAAGCGGGGTCATCAGTCGCATTGGCAGCTTCGGCTCCTCCTCCTCCGCTCTTCCAGACAGGCCGAGCTTCGACAGATTATGGCCAGATAGTTAGGGCCACTTCTTCGCGGCAGTCCGACGGACGACCACCCCCGAGCGAGAGCGTCTATGTCGCACAGGATGAGGATTCGGGGCCAGCTAGCCATGTGGTGGCAGGTATTAATCTTATCTCCCATTCACGCACCTGAGCGTTATTTGTTACCGGAGCATCGCATTCTTTTCTTTTGTAGGGCATTTGCATTGATCTATGGGCTAGAGATAGGACCCTTAGCTTGTGCTCGTGAGGTTCAGATACCTGATCACGTGTTGCACATAGATGGGTGCTATTGGTCCTGCCCAGTGCAGTTGGGGTCCTGGTTTTTGGCCCGTTGTCACGCCCCGGAGGTTTAATTTAGCGGAAACGATTCACAAAAGGTATGTGTTTGGCGTGTATAATTTTTTTTTGAAAAACCTTCTTCCCCGGCGCATGCCCAGACCCGCCGCATATACAGGATCACTCTGCAAACGGACAAAGTCTCCCCTGTATATGCACGGCGTCGCGACTCAAACAATGTTCAAAAACGGGTAATCATTCAATCACAACGGTTCAGACATACATCCATTCACGAAATGCTAAATAAATCTGACGGCCGATCGGTTTAAAAAGATAAATCCACGGTTGTTGAAACAGCGCCCACCCGGCGCCCATATTTTGAAAACACCTTTCGAAAGCAACATAAACCCAGAGGTTTTGGAAAGCAGTGCCCACACGACACTTAGGTTTTGAAATCCCTTTTCGAAATCCATAAATCCACAAGGTTTTGAAAACGGTGCCCACACGACACCTAGGTTTTGAAATCCCTTTTCGAAATCCATAAATCCACAAGGTTTTGAAAACGGTGCCCACACGACACCTAGGTTTTGAAATTCAGTTTTCGCAATCTTTTCTTTGGTTTGCTCTTTGATTTTCTTAAAGCGGCCAATAGAGATGAAAAAGGGATTAAATAATTCAATAACTACCATGCCGACATCCACACCGACCCCACGAGGGTATCGAGAACCACACCACAGTCTACAACGTAAATGAAATGCGAAAGGAAGAGGTAAAGTACTGTTCAGGTCTCCAGGGACCCAGAACCTCTAGCCGCGGCCTCACCGTCGCCTAACTCTCCCCCCCTGTAGGACCCTGTCGCAAAGTGGGAAGTCAGCGACTAAACAAAAATGATAATAGCAAAGCAGGTAAAGAAAAACGTCCAACCGTAGTCTATCCGGAGCAACCACCCTCGCAAGGGAAAAGTAAAACCAAACACCTGTAAACCTGCAATACCCGATCCCGTCGGACAACTAAACCGACGGATCGCACCGCGCCCAAGTCGGACAACTAAACCGAATGGGTCGCACCGCTCGCACCTCGGCGCCTCAAACCCCACAACTACATAAGGGGCCCCACTACGTCACCTCGTGGGTATACACGGGTCAATAGACCACTTTTCCGGAAAAGCGCACCCTTTGCGGTGGCCAAACCGCGGGTGCGCGTGCTGCAGCCTCGAGCCAAGTAACCATAACCACCATCATGTCACCATCATAATATATAACAAGAGTAAAACGGCAACATGTATAATCAAAAGTAAAACCGTAGCATATGCGATCGAAAGTAACCCGCTAACATATAATTATCAAAAGGAGAACGACCGCCGGAGACCGACGCTAAACACCACAAAGAAAACCCAAGTACACAAAAGATTGACCCCGTCCAACATGATAGAGTTAAATGCGAAGACTTAAAAATAAAACCCACCTGAATGTAGGCCGATCCCGAACTCCCGCTAGACTACCGGGAGGCTGGTGCTGAACTGCTGGGCCCTGAACAGAGACTGTAGTCAGAACTAGACTCACACATACCCATCCTGACAACACTACAGCAACACAACGCTAACACGGAATAATATAGCCGATTTACGGAACAAGGTCCGATTCCCGCTCAACAAGAGCCCACGGAACTCTAACAACCTGTCCAGCAGGTATGAAAAAGAAAACTGACTAAAGACTGCCAGCGTGTCCCAATTACAATTTGATCCCTAACGATTTCTTAAATTGCATAAAAACCTAACATTATTGCTCGTTTTGACTTGTTCTTGAAATCCGGGGGTCCAAAAGCTGCGCCGTAACTTTCAGCGCGTTCGTTACGACGAGACCAAGGCCGTGCTCACAAGTTTGGCCTGACACGGATCCCGAGGGCAAAGTTGGCCCAACAAATACTAAGTCCAACAAGCCACTATGCTACAACTTAACCTATACATGATCAATATGAGAGTTAACTAGAGCTTGGTGATCAGCATGGACCATGTACAATGGGGCTCACCTGAGGCTTGCCGGAGGTTGGCCGGAACAGTAGCCGGAGCAGCACCCTAATCCGCAAGGAGCTCGGTTTGGGTGTTCTTGGAGCAAACCTGGTTCGGACCTGCTACAGAGTGGAGCACCAGGTAAATAGAGGTCCCAGAAGAAATTTTGTCCATGTGGGGTCGAGCCCCGGCGGCCGGAGGCGGCGGCGGCCGGAGTTAAGCCCGAAAAGAGCATTTCGGGTGTAACAGAAAACCCATCTACAGGAATCACCCTAGACCAAAATAAAATCATGGAGCTCCTCTAATCAATATTTACAGCTTACCTGTGGGGTTGGCCGGAGTCCGGAGCGCCGGGGTTCGCCGGAGTCCGAACTTGAAGCCAAGTCGGGTGCAACCCTACAGATCAAAACCCCGACGTTAAGCTCTGCATGCAATGCGATGGAAGGACTCTTATAGGCCATACGAGCTTACCAGGACGGTTTCCGGCGACTGGGGAGCGTCGGCGAGGCGGTGCCGGCGAAGCTCGGTGGAGCTTCAAGGGCCGTTAATGGCGGATTCCGGCGCGGCGGCTCCGGGCCGGAGCAACTTAGTCCAGAAGCTTTTTCCCGACGCTAAGGAGCTTGGTGCAGTGGTGGCCGTCGTCGGGATGCAGCGGTGGCGCCGGACGGCCGATATCGGCCGAGGTTGAAGAAAACCGGATTCTAGGGCAGGCTCGCGCGGGTCCGATCCTTGTCCGATCACCCTCCAACTCCGTGGAGGTGCAGCAGTCGTCCAGAGGCGTCGATCCAACGGTGCTGATCTTGAGGTTGACGGCCGGATGACGGTGGCGCACGAGATCGGCCAAGAAAACGATAATCCGGCGATGATGGCTCCCGCCGGCGATCGGGACGGCGGCCTTGGCTCGGACTGCACCCGAAGGGTCTCGCGGGTGTCAAAAACCCTTTGGTAAGGTCCAGGTGCCAAAGAAAAGGGAAAAGTTCCAAGATGTTACCCTTGCCGGAGTTTGGAAAGGGGAAGGTGTCTCCCGCGGCGGCGTAGGGCGGAGCCAGGCGTCGGTCCACCCCGGGCTCGGCTGCGGCTTCACAGAGGGTACCTCCGGTATAGACTTGATCTACCTAGAGTCCTCCCGATCACCTTCCTTTCCAAGCACCCGAGAGCAAGGTGTCTCTTGCTCTTCTCTTCTCCGGCGACGGGGAGGCGGCGGCCGGTGCGGGGAGGTTCCGGGGAGTGCGCAGAGAGGAGGGGAGGTCTGTTGTGTAGGCGGCTAGGGCTGAGGGCTACAGGTCTTAGGGTTTTGTAGAACCCTAACTCGGATACATACATATATATATAGTATATGTACTATTTGCATTTTAGCCCTTGATCTCTCAACACTTTCAGTTAAGTCCTTCACAGCATTTTAGTTTCACACTTAAGTCCCTCTCCAAGCTGTGGCATGCAAATCGAGGCAGGTTCTATAGGGTTTCATGTGCAATTGTCACCTTTTTCGCCTTGTTTCACACTCTTCGAGGCGATCCGGTCGTCGAAACGGAAAATGGACTGCGCCACGGCGTCCAGCTCGACGAAACCCATCAGGTGGCGATTTCTGATTTTCGAGAAACTGTCCGGATAAAATCTCGGTCCATAAAATACTGTTCCGGAATACAGTTTTCGCGCTTTTCGAGACTCTAGGGTCGTCAAACGGAGATTCCGTCAGCGCCATTGCGTCCCGAACGCCGAAACCGTCCGAAACGCCTACCTGAAGTGCTATGATCGGTTTCCAGCCAGCGAATTAGTCAACGTTGTGTCCGTCGGGGTTCCGAAAACTAGGGTTACTGTTCACCTACGGTAACAACTTAATTTACACTGTGCACAGAGCACTGTTACGTTGGTCGCGGTTATTTGCTCGCTTCTTCATCGATTTCTAGAAGATCCGATCGTCAGATCGAAAAGTGCTGAATATGAATCTCGTTCAGTTCGATGAGACAATCGCAACGGTCAATTCGGATTTCCAAGATCACATCCGGATTGGAAATTAGCCTTTTGCCTCGTAAATCGTGCAACTTGCACACTGGCGATTGACCATATAGGCCAACAGGGGTCTATTGAATTCAAAACCAGATCAAAATTCACTTTTAGACTATTTATTAAAAATAAAATATTTCGAGTTTCTACATCACTTACAACTTAAAAGAAGTTTCGTCCCCGAAACTTACAACTTAAAAAAAAAGTTTTATTCCTGGAGCTTACAGCCTGGAGTCATACTTTATGAAATGCTCAAAAAGTTTAATCGAGGGCTACAAGTCAGTCGCAAGGTATCGACAACTCTAAGGCTACTAATTTAGACCCAATCTGATACTCCCCATTACAGGGCAGAGTATTTCCTCAGTTCTTTCGACAGTCCGTTGCCTGCGGCCAACGTGCTTACCAAAAGAACAGCAAAATACCAAAGATCTGTCGCCAACAACTAGTTGGGGACGCAACTCCTATCAGAAGGTATATCACATACCTCCCAACACAATCTCAGTGCTAAAAACATAACCTTTATCAAGGATTACTACCACCTCGTGGTCACAAACATCACCATGACTAACACATAGGCGAGTCCACGTCGATCCACAAAATCTGTGCAAAAGGTGGGGTCAATTTGCATCCGTCCCAAAACAGGGTTACCATCGGGCCCATATGTTACGCCCCGGGGTCGAAACTGTGACCCGGGCTCGCTAACAGATCCGCCATCTGTACGGAAACTGCCATACAGACGAAGCGTCAAGCCTGCAAAAGACAAAACTACAGCTACACAGATATCAAAGCGGATAAAAAGCTGTACTATAAAATTTCACAACTACAAAGTTGCAACAACTCATAGCCTATCTCCCAAAATCAGATGATACAAATAGAAGTCCACCTATACAACATCTACAAATCCAAATGGGAGATAGCTAACAGGAAACATAACCAACTCCCACAATCCGGGATGGTACATCTACCTCTCTCTAAAGTAACAATGCTGGTAGGGAACTATCACGCGACTCCCTGTCCTCGGTCCGTCCAGTCAAGCCCAGCAGGAACGGAAGAAAGCCTCAGCAACCTGTCACCGACAGAGGGTGTGAGAACTACATCCTACAGTAGTTCTCAGTGGGTACCGTCTCCAAGAACCACGGTCTGCCCACTAAGTCTACTAGAGGCATAAGATAACAGATAAGACTGATAATGAACATAAGCTGGAAAAGAATCTACAGCTATCATGCCTCTATCTACTATGCTCAATAGGAAGAGACTATGGATGATGGTATGCAGCCACTCACTGCTGACAATATGTCACAAGTACTACTCTCAAGACACTCTACTATGACACATGCTATACCATCACTCTCTCAGTGTAACCCAAATCTCAGCGACTGCCCCACAGGGTCCAGTCGAGTCAAGCCTGCGCCCCCTGGTGTATCAACCAGGGTGTCCAATCGGACAAACTCGATATCTCACACAGTGACCCCATTGTAGCTCGGCCAGGGGTATCAAGCGACCTCTAGTATATGAACTAGGCGCATCATCGCAGCCTCGTCAGGCTCGGTATCATCAACGCAGCCTCATCAGGCTCGGAATCATCAACGCACCCGGGGCGTAGCTCGAGGGGTGCGACCCCACCGAACTCAAGTATCTCATCAGTAACACTGTCTCACAAGCGGCTCCTGCAGGCTATAGTCCTCGATCAAACAGATCGGTATCACGATGCTCAAAGCACAACTCAGTCGGAGAACCCTCCACGACTCAATCTCACAACACTGACCCGCTCCACGAAAGTACCACACAGCTGGGACCACCGTCTCTCCCAACGGCTCCCACAAGAACACCCACTCAACTCAACACACAACTCACGGCCGGAGATGCTCCACAGCCAGATCTACGAAGGGTCCGAAACCCCAGGAGACTAACACCTACGTCCCCAAGAAAGAGAACAGCCCTTAGAACCCAGATCATTCGAATCCGCTCGGGTGGATAAGTTTATAAGAAACCATGTCATTTATTTCAGAAAACCATTCAATCTGAGAGAAATCCATCTTTTAATGATTTTTAGTCTTTTTAGGAAAACCCTTTGAAATCAAGTTTTATGCCCAAGCCTCGAAGAGCTAATGCCCTCGTCCTATCAAACAAGAACAGACTCAGGCGACCTTGCGAGGCTTGGAAGAAACATTGGCTGACTAAAATCATGTGTTCGTCCAAAAAGGTTCTGGGTTCAAGGTCCTGCTAACACAAGTGCACCACGATCACAACGCGGTGGTGACGAGAAAAACAGCGGAAAGTACAACCCCGGGACCACCGTTTACCTGAAATGGTTCCCTACACACAAACACGGGCCTAACCCAGTCACCAGACCCCACTCGGCCCCCCGGCCCGAGTGCAACACCCGTCCCACAACACCCTGACCACTCAGCCCACTACCCGGGCGAGGAACACTATGTCCAGAAGGATATGCACTGTGTGGGATGTCTAAAACATAAAAGAACCTAGCCCAGATTAAGGTTCTCTATTGGTCTGGTCATACACATGCACATATGACGGGGGTGCTAGTTAAGTTCCAAGAAAACACTTAAACTAGCATGCAATCCTATCACAATAGAATTAGAAGGAAGTCCGTAGACTTGGAGAGAAAAACCAACCCACCTCAGCTCACCCCCAATTGCTTGTCGACACTTGCAATTGGGCTCAGCGGGATTACCTGGCCTCCAAGGGGTCCGCACGCAACACGGAGCCCGATGCCAGAATCCGCACGCGAATCGGAGCACGCAGCGACCAACCACACTACCGCGCGCTCCGCGGAAGCTTAAAACCGCACCGCAAGCTGCCAGAAGCGAAGAAATCGCAAAATCAATCAAAACGGTCAAAACCGAGCATCCGACGGCGAAAAACAGCCTCCGTCGGCGAAAACAGCATCCGTCAGCGAAAACCAGCGCCCGACGGCGAAAAATAGCACGCGGCGGCGAAAAACTGCTCCGTCGGGGAAAAACTGCGCCCGACGGCAAAAAACAGCTCGAAAATCAGCTTGCGAAAATCCTGCGAAAACCGCTCGCGAAAAACTGCCCGAAAACCGCTCGCGAGACTGCTCGCGAAAACAGCGAGAAACGGCTTGCGAAAAACAGTGAAAACCTGTGCGAAAGCCCACGCGAAAACTGCTCGCAACCTGCTCGCGAAAACCGCTCAAAAACTGCTTGACAGCGAAAAAGCAGCAGCCGACGGCGAACACCGCGGCCGACGGCGAAAACAGCGGCCGACGGCGACAACGGGCTCCGACGGCGAAAAAACGGCGCCGGCACGCAACCCGAGGAGTCGCCCACCGTCCGGGGGCACGCCGAGCGGCGAAAAACCAGCCGCGCGACGAGGGAGGCCCGCCGCACGGCGCCAAACCACGCAGCGACCTGCTGCGCGCGGCCAGGCAGTGCCGCGCGCGCCTGCGCGCGGCCTGGAAGCGCCGCGTGCAGCACTTTGCTGCACGCGGCGCCGCGCCCAGCGGCATGTCACCGCAGGGTGCTGCCAACAGCAGCACCCTGGCGCCGCGCGTGCGCCGTTGCGCGCCCGCGCGTGCGCCGTTGCGCGCCCGCGCGGCCGCCGGCGACGGAAACGCTAACAAAAAACCCAATAAATCCGGAAAGACCCCAAAATCCAATTTTAGCTTTTAAAAACCAAATAAAATCCCCAAAGATCTCCAAACACCAAAATCCAAATTCAAAAACTGCATAAACCTCCAAAAACCCAAAAATCTGAATTTTGCTTACCTCGACGATGCTCGCCGCACGCCCACGAGCTCCACGTGGCCTCCAACGGCGAGTCCAAAAAATCCAAGAACGGTCCACACCATTTTTCTTTCTTCTTCTTCTTCTTCCTTTTCCTCTCTTTTCTTTTCCTTTCTTTCCTTCTTCCTTTTCTTTCTTCTCTGCTGCAGAGGGAGGGGTTGGAGCCCTTTTATAAAGCAAAAGCTTAATTTAATTTAATTAATTAATTAACTAATTCCAAAAATCCAACTCCAACTCACTTTTTTCCTTCGGGCTCTCCGCCGCTGCCCGGAACCTCCCGAACTCCGCTGTAAATCAAAAGTATACGCGCTCACAGCTTTTTCTCTTCAAAAAGTTCATCCGTTGAGTCGGGGTGCTCAAATCAAATACCGGCTCCAAAATTGCCAGTTCCGACTCACTTTTTGCCTCCGGGTCCTCCGCGTCAGTCCGGAACCTCCCGAACCTCGCTGTAAATCGAAAGTACATGTGTCCACAGCTTTTTCTCTTCAAAAAGCTCATCCGTTGAGTCGGGGTGCTCAAATCAAATACCGGCTCTAAAATTGCGAGTTCCGACTCACTTTTTGCCTCCGGGTCCTCCGCGTCAGTCCGGAACCTCCCGAACCTCGCTGTAAATCGAAAGTACACGTGTCCACAGCTTTTTCTCTTCAAAAAGCTCATCCGTTGAGTCGGGGTGCTCAAATCAATTACCGGCTCCAAAATTGCCAGTTCCGACTCACTTTTTGCCTCCGGCTCCTCCGCGTCAGTCCGGAACCTCCCGAACCTCGCTGTAATCTGAAAGTACACCTGTTCCAAGTGTTCCTGAATTTCCGGCACTCCACGGTGAAGTCGGAAATTCCCAATCTCATCCTCAATCGGCCTACAAAGCCCGGAAAAACCCCAAATCGAGCTGGAGCTTCTGCGTTGATCCGAATCAACCCGGCATCAACTGTAAACTCAAATGCAACATGCTTAAGGCAACTCTCTGCTCCAAGTCATCTGTGTGGTCGGCGCGCTATCCAAAGACCCGGTACTCTACATTCTCCCCTCCTTCAAAAGGTTTCGTCCTCGAAACCAAAACACACACCCTACCACAAGAAACCCACATCAGGACTATCATCAACTCCAACTCTCTCTCAATTTGAAAAGCAACCGAAAATAGCGAAAAGTCCAAAATTTCCAAAGGACCGATGCCTTCGCCCCGATCAAACAAGAACAGGTTCCAGCATCGCCTCCATTTCTGGAGTAGACCTTTGAAATTTTTCGCTCCATTCGCTACTTTCGGTGTTAAAATGGGAAAACAAGGAGAGAGAGATGTTGAAGCTGTCCCTGCTGTGGCCGCAACCCAAAACCACAATCCACCAACTCAACCATGTAGGGGTGCAAAACTCTGATCTCAACCACTAGGAAAGGAAGTCATACCAAGTACCATGCGATCCGCTAACCTGGCGCCCACCAATCGGCAACCCAAACTCATCCTCTCGATGTGGGTGGCCGTCGTCCTGACTGCCTCGACGTCGTGGCCTCATCTGCTGGCGGTAAGTCGGAGGAGCTCCTTCCTCCGGAAGAGGTAGCGGGGGTGCCGTCGCAAGCGGCATTACCGTAAGCATTACCTGAGGGCATGCTGCCTGAAAATGCCCCGACTGTCCACACGAAAAGCATCTCCCCTGCCTATGATCACACTGCTGCACTGCATGCGGTCCTCCGCAAATGACACACACAACCTGAAACTGCTGCTGGTGCCTCGGCTGTGGGGGACCTCCTGATCTCCGCCCTCTCTGAAATCCACGGCCCTCAGACTGGGATGGTGGCGGCCCCGGGGGTCCCGATCTACTAGACTGTCCAAAATCAGGCGATACCGGATGCCTTACCCCGGAGCTGGATCCTGGCGCTCTGTCCCTGTCTGACATAACCGCTGTGCCTCGGGAAACCCACTGAGCATGCTCAATAGCTGCATCTAGAGTCGGCGCTCTACGCGAATGCACAAGGGGATAAGTATCCGGATGCAACCCTCTCTCAAAAAGCTCAACCCTCTGGGCCTCCTCCCGGGCAGCATGAGGCACACTGCTCAACAATTTCTGGAACTCCCGAATGTACTCATGAAGTGGTCGATCACCCTGCTGCAATCGTCGAAGATCCCTTTCTATTTTCTGCTTTGCACTATCGGGAAAATAGGCTCTGAGTAGCAAAGCACGAAACTCCGCCCACGTCAATAACTGTACTCCCGGTGGTCCCACTGGACGAATTCGACGCCACCAAGTCTCGGCGTCCTGCTCCAAAAAGTGCGCCCCCAAATGAACCTTGTAGAGTTATGAATCCCAAAGGATCTAAATAGGTACTATCAAACAACTAGAGGGGGGGTGAATAGGTGTAATACTTAAAAACTCAATCTCAGTGCAAAATAAAAACCAATGCGGAAAATAAAAACAGCACACCGAGATATACGTGGAAACTCCAATCCAGGAGAAAAACCACGGGACCAACACGCAATAACAATCCACTAAGAATAGAAGAATAACAAGGTGATTACCGACTCCACGGACTCAAACCCCTCCTTCAGCTTCTTCGGACCTTGCGCTGACCGGTTGGATATCCACGCAATAACAATCCCTAAGAAAAGAAGAATAACAAGGTGATTACCGTCTCCACGGATTTAACCCCTCCTTCAATTTCTTGGACCTCGCGCTCCACCGTTTTGCACGTCCACTACACACGTTCGAATCCACGAACGCCACTCGAATCCACGAGCACACGTTTCGAATCCACGAAACGCCTTTAGCACACCGAATCCACGATGCCACGTCGAATCCACGACGCAAACTCAGTCGATAAGAATATTGACTTCGATGGTGATCCTTTGCTTAGATTATCAATGAAGATCCATGGGAAAAATCTCTAAGTAAAGATTAGATCAATTCGACAAAAGATATGTTCTTGAAAGAACCATCGAATTGACCTAAAAGAGGCTATAAAGAAGAACGATGAAAACCTAGCCTCTAGGGTTGCTCTCAAGAGTTTTATAAAAAGATCGGCCGTAGCTCCCACGTTTTTGAGAAACCCTAAACGTCTATTTATAGTTTAGAAACCTTTGGAAAGAGATAAGAATCAAAAACATACCTTATCTGAAAATTTTCAGGACGGCGATCCGGATCGGATTTACTGCGATCCGGATCGTCGTAACGAGATTGACGATTCCCGAAAACCAAGGGTTCGGGATCCGGATTGCAAGGTCCGATCCAGATCGTTCATGCAATTCAGTAAAGTCCCATGTTCGGGATCCGGATCGGAATGGCCTAGGATCCGGATTGAAAATGCCAATGAACAATCACCCTTCGGGATCTGGATTGGATTGTCTGATCCGGATCCTGAACATGTCCCATGTCCAGTTTTTGATTTTTATGCAATTAAAAATTCATCCAAGTGTTTCTACACTATAAGAAAGTATTCGGATCACCACAATTATTTAGTTAAACATACCTGATCCTCTTGAATACTTTCTTCTTGAGATTGATGTAACTGATCCACAATTCTTCATCTTCAATCTTCAAGACTCAAGACATTGAGTGTCAACTTGAGCTCTTGTTGAATCATCTCTAAGTCTTTGATTGCTGATTGGCAATTTGATCCCTTTAAGACTCCGACTCAACTCACTGACTTGACTCACGAAATATGCCAACACCAAAATGCCGTAACAATCTCCCCCTTTGGCAATTTCGTGACAAAACCCAAAAATACATAAAAGCGCTCAAGTCACTCATCTTAAACCAAAAAATCGAAATTCAATGTCATCACCAAAACATTGATTTTCTTTGCGTGAAAGATCCAATAAATACAAAATTACATTTGAACCAAACAGTCCTAGAACATACTCTATGACTTAGGACTTGGAGTCTTAAAGTGATGTAATTCCTGCAAAACAAAACTCCAAAACAAAATCAAACGTTAGTCGTTAGAAATTAGAATCCTACATTTGATCCGTCTTCCTTTTGGTTATTTTGTTTTTCGGCTCTTTCAATTTTTTCTTTGTCTCCCCCTATCTTGAGCATCTCTAACATGTTTTCCATGTTCTCCATGTTCTTGAGCATCTATGTTCTCCCCCTTTGTGATACGATCATTATTTTCCGTTCTCTCCCATTTTTTCATTTTCGTTTCGTTTGTCCTCTCTTGATGATCTCATCTCCGTCATTTCTCTTCTCCCCCTTTTTGTCACAAATTGTCAAACAGTGAACATACTAGACAAAAGAAAATCACTAACAATATTAGTTCATAGAGAAAGAGAGATAAAAGCTCAGTTTTGGTATATAACAAAAATGCAGATTCCGTACCTGTACCAGAAAGCAAAAATCAAATAATTTCTTGAAACAAATCCAGATTTTAGAATCTTTTCAAATACCGATTTGTATTCCATCAAGAAATCAATTTAAGTGCTTTAAACAGTGAATTCACACAGATGTCATTCAATCCAATTAATTTCACAAAATTAAAAAGATTTACTCCAAAATCATGAAAAATAAAGGTAAAACATTATAAACCGTTTTTCATGTCATATTCATCAAACACAAGTCATCAAAAATAATCTTGAGATCCAAACTCTATCAAGATGTAACGGATTTACAAAGATGACTTACAGAGTTTTTCAAATGACATCAATTTGATTTCATACCCTTTCAAATTTGAGATAAGCACTAAAATACCTAAGGTTGGCTCTTTGAGCATCTTTCAACTATCCCACCTTATACCAACCAGGAGATTATTCAAAAAATAAGAGCTTTGCATATAAATCTCCAAATGCTTCAACTAAAGATTTTCTCATAAAATACAATCAAGCATCCATAACATGTGGTAGCTTCACACACAAACCGGACGACCGGGGTGGCAGCTCTTTCCAGCATGTGGTGGTAGTTTTCACACTCCTTTCGGATGTAACTCTTTCCACATCTTTTGCAAATCATTTCAATACCCTTGTAAGAATGCAGTCTCTTACGTGAAAGAATTAAATCCCAAATTTTAGTCAATCGGTTGTCTCATGTTTATCACAAAGAACTCACACAACCGAGATAGGTTAAGCATCTAAAGATCACACATGATTTCTAAAATTTGATGCTTATAATATCAAAAACTCCTATAATGAAGTATCTTCAAGATTATGATTATGGAGTAAAGTTGATAATCCAAATAAAATTAATTTGGAGTGAATAAACGTGAAGCCCTTTTTATTCAATGCACTTGTTCAGTAAAAAACCCTTTTGTTCAAAAACAAAGTATAAAAACGAAGAGCATTGAAAAACATGTAATGCAAAGATTCAGAAAAATATGAAAGGAAAAACAATCAAAGCATTACATACAGTCATAAGCTATTTAGAACTTAAGACAAGGAAAGATATCACCTTTCCGAATCCAAAATCGCTGGATTTTGGGTTGTCTTGATTCGTTGTGGCTGGGGGTTGTCCGCTTTGACTGTTGATCCACCTTAGGTCTTTGCCTCGCAATGATCCACTTGTATGATTGATGTGGTGGCTCGGACCTTTGGTGGGTTGAGTGAACTCCTTTGACTTGATGTATCTTTTGAGTCCGTTGAGTTCGCTCTGTAGATGAAGTTGCCGAAGAATTCTTCTTTCTCTTTTTCGGGCAATCCTTCACCAAATGTCCTTCAAGTCCACATAAGTGACAAGTTCTTCCTTTCAATTTAGTTGTGGAACTTGAAGGCTTCACAGTTTGGTTCTTTTTAAATCCCAAACCAACCTTGCTTGTTTGACCTAATCCGGACATACAATCATGTTTCTTCGAACCGGTTGAAATCCTTTGTATGTCGGATTTAAGTTGATGGACTTGCTTGGTCAAAGCTTGGTTGGTAACATGAATCTCCTCAAACTGCTTTTCAAGAAAATCAATCTTGTTAATATGGGAATTAACGATCGTTTCCGATTGATTTATCTTTTCCTGGAGGATTTTATTATTATCCAATAAAAGCTCTCGTTCCTCCTCGAGATCATGAAGTTTGATCTTTAAAGCATGATTCTCGTCTTGATTCTCAAGTCGTTGCTTCCTCAACTTCTTGATATGCTTGGCCATCTTCTTAGATTCCTTAAGAAGTTGTTGATATGCCTCAACGAATTCTTCTTCGTCCGACTCCCCCTCACTTGATGACTCTCCGCCGGTTGTTGATGTTTCATACAAAATCAAAGGAGTAGAGTCAGTGACTAAAGATGATAAACAATTATTAGAAGAGGGAAAATGAGAGGCATGAGAAGCAACGATTTTTTCCTCTTTACTTGAGGTCAATTCATTAGAAGTAGAATCGTCCCAAGTTTTCGCTTGCAAAGCCTTCTTTTTGTATGATTTCTTAGAAGGACAATCCGTTGAAAAATGGCCGTAGCCTTTGCATCGATAGCATTGGATTTCCCCTTCGAAATCATCTTTTTCTTTTTCTTTAGAAGGTTTTGCAACGCCTTTGAGGTAAGAGGATTTAGAACCCGATGATCCTTTAGATAGTTTCGTGGATGAAGATCCATCGGTTCGATTCTTCCAAAATTTCCGACGAAATTTCTTTACGATCCGCGCCAATTGTTCTTCAAAATCAGCAAAAGAGATTTCATCGTCGGAACTTGATTCGCTATCTTCTTCCTTTGTTGATTTGAATGCAATACCTATAAGCTTAGAAGAAGACTTGGAAGAAACTTGATTAGTAGGAAAAGTCATCTCATATGTTTGCAAAGCACCTACTAATTCCTCTACACTCATCTCATCCGGATGACTAACGGTTTCAATGGCGGTAACCTTTGCCCTAAACCGTTCCGGAAGAGTCCGAAGTATCTTTCTTACAATTTTCGACTCCGGGATCTTTTCTCCTAAATTAGCACATGTATTTATTACATCTTGAAGTCTAGTGTAATAATCTGTAAACAATTCATGCTCTTCCATATGAATAGAGTCAAATTGACTAGTAAGCATCTGGAGCTTTTGAATTTTTACAAGATTAGTACCCTCATGTGTAATTTTGAGAATATCCCAAATTTCCTTCGCGGTTTCACACGCGGAAATTCGTGTGAACTCAGTCGAGGAAAGAGAATTAAATAAAGCGTTCATACCTTTCCCATTGTAAGAAGATCTTTCAAATTCCTCTTTGGACCATCTAGAGCGAGGTTTTGGGGTAGTAGAATTTCCTACTTCCTCAACAGGATGCACCCAACCGTATTCCACGGATTGCCATACCCGCTCATCAATTGAGATGAGAAAAGCTCTCATCCGCACTTTCCAATAAGCATAATTAGTCCCATCAAAAAGAGGAGGTCTATAAATATTACCACTTTCACCCATCATGATAGATAAACCTAAAACCCTCTCTGATACCAATTGTAGAGTTATGAATCCCAAAGGATCTAAATAGGTACTATCAAACAACTAGAGGGGGGGTGAATAGGTGTAATACTTAAAAACTCAATCTCAGTGCAAAATAAAAACCAATGCGGAAAATAAAAACAGCACACCGAGATATACGTGGAAACTCCAATCCAGGAGAAAAACCACGGGACCAACACGCAATAACAATCCACTAAGAATAGAAGAATAACAAGGTGATTACCGACTCCACGGACTCAAACCCCTCCTTCAGCTTCTTCGGACCTTGCGCTGACCGGTTGGATATCCACGCAATAACAATCCCTAAGAAAAGAAGAATAACAAGGTGATTACCGTCTCCACGGATTTAACCCCTCCTTCAATTTCTTGGACCTCGTGCTCCACCGTTTTGCACGTCCACTGCACACGTTCGAATCCACGAACGCCACTCGAATCCACGAGCACACGTTTCGAATCCACGAAACGCCTTTAGCACACCGAATCCACGATGCCACGTCGAATCCACGACGCAAACTCAGTCGATAAGAATATTGACTTCGATGGTGATCTTTTGCTTAGATTATCAATGAAGATCCATGGGAAAAATCTCTAAGCAAAGATTAGATCAATTCGACAAAAGATATGTTCTTGAAAGAACCATCGAATTGACCTAAAAGAGGCTATAAAGAAGAACGATGAAAACCTAGCCTCTAGGGTTGCTCTCAAGAGTTTTATAAAAAGATCGGCCGTAGCTCCCACGTTTTTGAGAAACCCTAAACGTCTATTTATAGTTTAGAAACCTTTGGAAAGAGATAAGAATCAAAAACATACCTTATCTGGAAATTTTCAGGACGGCGATCCGGATCGGATTTACTGCGATCCGGATCGTCGTAACGAGATTGACGATTCCAGAAAACCAAGGGTTCGGGATCCGGATTGCAAGGTCCGATCCGGATCGTTCATGCAATTCAGCAAAGTCCCATGTTCGGGATCCGGATCGGAATGGCCTAGGATCCGGATTGAAAATGCCAATAAACAATCACCCTTCGGGATCCGGATTGGATTGTCTGATCCGGATCCTGAACATGTCCCATGTCCAGTTTTTGATTTTTATGCAATTAAAAATTCATCCAAGTGTTTCTACACTATAAGAAAGTATTCGGATCACCACAATTATTTAGTTAAACATACCTGATCCTCTTGAATACTTTCTTCTTGAGATTGATGTAACTGATCCACAATTCTTCATCTTCAATCTTCAAGACTCGAGACATTGAGTGTCAACTTGAGCTCTTGTTGAATCTTCTCTAAGTCTTTGATTGCTGATTGGCAATTTGATCCCTTTAAGACTCCGACTCAACTCACTGACTTGACTCACGAAATATGCCAACACCAAAATGCCGTAACAAACCTGATGTTCTTCCTTGATGAAGAGGTTCTCAAACAATTTCTCCATGGCCGCAATCCAGTTCTCAACCTCCCACGGCTCCGAACTCTGACCTGCGAACCGCGGGGGGTGAAACTTGCTGATAAAGGATAGTCGATCCATGAGCTCCCTCTGCTCTGTCTCTGTCAATGGAGAAATCTGTGACGAGGTCGAGGATGTCATATCCGGAGGTACTGATGGTGGTGCCACAGGAGGTGCCCTCTGCTCCAGCATGCGCATCATGCGCCCCAAATTTTCCTCCTGGCGCCTGGCCGCCACCTCCTGGCGCCGCAACGCCTCAGACATCTGGGCCACCTGAGCCCGCAGCTCCTGCACCTCGCTCTGCCTGGCCTGCTCGGCCTCCTCACCCAAGGTCGAACGCCCACTCGTCGCTACACGACGTCTCGGTGGCATCGCAGGTAACTGAAACAAAAACGAATGTCAGGACATAACAACCATACGACCCAATCCAGCGAGAGTCTAAAATTTGTTATCCTTCCTAAAGTATTATGTTGTCTACAGCCAACATAATCACTTTGAGAGAATAACATATCAAATCACTCATCCCAACCCGAGGGAGAGGTAAAAACTCAATCTGGACTCTCGCTAAAAGTCACGACTCTCACGTAGTCATCCTAATGTCCAACCACAAGCCTAGGGTTTCTAAGTCCTCAATGACCTATATCCTAGGCTTTGATACCACTCTAATCTGTCACGCCCCGGGGTCGAAACTGCGACCCGGGCTCGCTAACAGATCCGCCATCTGTACGGAAACTGCCGTACAGACGAAGTGTCAAGCCTGCAAAAGACAAAACTACAGCTACACAGATATCAGAGCGGATAAAAAGCTGTACTATAAAATTTCACAACTACAAAGTTGCAACAACTCATAGCCTATCTCCCAAAATCAGATGATACAAATAGAAGTCCACCTATACAACATCTACAAATCCAAATGGGAGATAGCTAACAGGAAACATAACCAACTCCCACAATCCGGGATGGTACATCTACCTCTCTCTAAAGTAACAATGCTGGTAGGGAACTATCACGCGACTCCCTGTCCTCGGTCCGTCCAGTCAAGTCCAGCAGGAACGGAAGAAAGCCTCAGCAACCTGTCACCGACAGAGGGTGTGAGAACTACATCCTACAGTAGTTCTCAGTGGGTACCATCTCCAAGAACCACGGTCTGCCCACTAAGTCTACTAGAGGCATAAGATAACAGATAAGACTGATAATGAACATAAGCTGGAAAAGAATCTACAGCTATCATGCCTCTATCTACTATGCTCAATAGGATGAGACTATGGATGATGGTATGCAGCCACTCACTGCTGACAATATGTCACAAGTACTACTCTCAAGACACTCTACTATGACACATGCTATGCCATCACTCTCTCAGTGTAACCCAAATCTCAGCGACTGCCCCACAGGGTCCAGTCGAGTCAAGCCTGCGCCCCCTGGTGTATCAACCAGGGTGTCCAATCGGACAAACTCGATATCTCACACAGTGACCCCATGGTAGCTCGGCCAGGGGTATCAAGCGACCTCTAGTATATGAACTAGGCGCTTCATCGCAGCCTCGTCAGGCTCGGTATCATCAACGCAGCCTCATCAGGCTCGGAATCATCAACGCACCCGGGGCGTAGCTCGAGGGGTGCGACCCCACCGAACTCAAGTATCTCATCAGTAACACTGTCTCACAAGCGGCTCCTACAGGCTATAGTCCTCGATCAAACAGATCGGTATCACGATGCTCAAAGCACAACTCAGTCGGAGAACCCTCCACGACTCAATCTCACAACACTGACCCGCTCCACGAAAGTACCACACAGCTAGGACCACCGTCTCTCCCAACGGCTCCCACAAGAACACCCACTCAACTCAACACACAACTCACGGCCGGAGATGCTCCACAGCCAGATCTACGAAGGGTCCGAAACCCCAGGAGACTAACACCTACGTCCCCAAGAAAAAGAACAGCCCTTAGAACCCAGATCATTCGAATCCGCTCGGGTGGATAAGTTTATAAGAAACCATGTCATTTATTTCAGAAAACCATTCAATCTGAGAGAAATCCATCTTTTAATGATTTTTAGTCTTTTTAGGAAAACCCTTTGAAATCAAGTTTTATGCCCAAGCCTCGAAGAGCTAATGCCCTCGTCCTATCAAACAAGAACAGACTCAGGCGACCTTGCGAGGCTTGGAAGAAACATTGGCTGACTAAAATCATGTGTTCGTCCAAAAAGGTTCTGGGTTCAAGGTCCTGCTAACACAAGTGCACCACGATCACAACGCGGTGGTGACGAGAAAAACAGCGGAAAGTATAACCCCGGGACCACCGTTTACCTGAAACGGTTCCCTACACACAAACACGGGCCTAACCCAGCCACCAGACCCCACTCGGCCCCCCGACCCGAGTGCAACACCCGTCCCACAACACCCTGACCACTCAGCCCACTACCCGGGCGAGGAACACTATGTCCAGAAGGATATGCACTGTGTGGGATGTCTAAAACATAAAAGAACCTAGCCCAGATTAAGGTTCTCTATTGGTCTGGTCAAACACATGCACATATGACGGGGGTGCTAGTTAAGTTCCAAGAAAACACTTAAACTAGCATGCAATCCTATCACAATAGAATTCGAAGAAAGTCCGTAGACTTGGAGAGAAAAACCAACCCACCTCAGCTCGCCCCCAATTGCTTGTTGACACTTGCAATTGGGCTCAGCGGGATTACCTGGCCTCCAAGGGGTCCGCACGCAACACGGAGCCCGATGCCAGAATCCGCACGCGAATCGGAGCACGCAGCGACCAACCACACGACCACGCGCTCCGCGGAAGCTAAAAACCGCACCGCAAGCTGCCAGAAGCGAAGAAATCGCAAAATCAATCAAAACGGTCAAAACCGAGCATCCGACGGCGAAAAACAGCCTCCGTCGGCTAAAACAGCCTCCGTCAGCGAAAACCAGCGCCCGACGGCAAAAAACAGCACGCGGCGGCGAAAAACTGCTCCGTCGGCGAAAAACTGCGCCCGACGGCGAAAAACAGCTCGAAAATTAGCTTGCGAAAATCCTACGAAAACCGCTCGCGAAAAACTGCCCGAAAACCGCTCGTGAGACTGCTCGCGAAAACAGCGAGAAACGGCTTGCGAAAAACAGCGAAAACCTGCTCGAAAGCCCGCGCGGAAACTGCTCGCAACCTGCTCGCGAAAACTGCTCAAAAACTGCTTGACGGCGAAAAAGCAGCAGCCGACGGCGAACACCGCGGCCGACGGCGAAAACAGCGGCCGACGGCGACAACGGGCTCCGACGGCGAAAAAACGGCGCCGGCACGCAACCAGAGGAGTCGCCCGCCGTCCGGGGGCACGCCGAGCGGCGAAAAACCAGCCGCGCGACGAGGGAGGCCCGCCGCACGGCGCCAAACCACGCAGCGACCTGTCGCGCGGTGCCGGAGCGCGCCGCGCAGCGCTGCGCGCGGCGCCCTGCGGCGCTGCGCGCGGCCGCGCGCGCCCGCGCGCCCGCGCGCCCGCGCGCGGCCCTGCCGCGCGCGGCGGTGCCCGCACGCCCGCGCGCCCGCGCGCCCGCGCGCGGCCCTGCCGCGCGCGGCGGTGCCCGCACGCCTGCGCGCGGCCAGGCAGTGCCGCGCGCGCCTGCGCGCGGCCTGGCAGCACCGCGTGCTGCACTTTGCTGCACGCGGCGCCGCGCCCAGCGGCATGTCGCCGCAGGGTGCTGCCAACAACACCACCCTGGCGCCGCGCGTGCGCCGTTGCGCGCCCGCGCGGCCGCCGGCGACGGAAACGCTAACAAAAAACCCAATAAATCCGGAAAGACCCCAAAATCCAATTTTAGCTTTTAAAAACCAAATAAAATCCCCAAAGCTCTCCAAACACCAAAATCCAAATTCAAAAACTGCACAAACCTCCAAAAACCCAAAAATCTGAATTTTGCTTACCTCGACGATGCTCGCCGCACGCCCACGAGCTCCACGCGGCCTCCAACGGCGAGTCCAAAAAATCCAAGAACGGTCCAAACCCTTTTTCTTTCTTCTTCTTCTTCTTCCTTTTCCTCTCTTTTCTTTTCCTTTCTTTCCTTCTTCCTTTTCTTTCTTCTCTGCTGCAGAGGGAGGGGTTGGAGCCCTTTTATAAAGCAAAAGCTTTATTTAATTTAATTAATTAATTAACTAATTCCAAAAATCCAACTCCAACTCACTTTTTGCCTTCGGGCTCTCCGCCGCTGCCCGGAACCTCCCGAACTCCGCTGTAAATCAAAAGTACACGCGCTCACAGCTTTTTCTCTTCAAAAAGCTCATCCGTTGAGTCGGGGTGCTCAAATCAAATACCGGCTCCAAAATTGCCAGTTCCGACTCACTTTTTGCCTCCGGGTCCTCCGCGTCAGTCCGGAACCTCCCGAACCTCGCTGTAAATCGAAAGTACACGTGTCCACAGCTTTTTCTCTTCAAAAAGCTCATCCATTGAGTCGGGGTGCTCAAATCAAATACCGGCTCCAAAATTGCCAGTTCCGACTCACTTTTTGCCTCCGGGTCCTCCGCGTCAGTCCGGAACCTCCCGAACCTCGCTGTAAATCGAAAGTACACGTGTCCACAGCTTTTTCTCTTCAAAAAGCTCATCCATTGAGTCGGGGTGCTCAAATCAATTACCGGCTCCAAAATTGCCAGTTCCGACTCACTTTTTGCCTCCGGCTCCTCCGCGTCAGTCCGGAACCTCCCGAGCCTCGCTGTAATCTGAAAGTACACCTATTCCAAGTGTTCCTGAATTTCCGGCACTCCACGGTGAAGTCAGAAATTCCCAATCTCATCCTCAATCGGCCTACAAAGCCCGGAAAAACCCCGAATCGAGCTGGAGCTTCTGCGTTGATCCGAATCAACCCGGCATCAACTGTAAACTCAAATGCAACATGCTCAAGGCAACTCTCTGCTCCAAGTCATCTATGTGGTCGGCGCGCTATCCAAAGACCCGGTACTCTACACCATAGGCCATTGAATTATGACACGGGGATACTGAAGGATCAACAACTTGTTCAACCTCTAAGCAAATTGTGAGGCTAGTGCAATAATAGCAGTGATCTACTGCTGTGCCATCAGCTGGACGATTACGACAAGAACAGTGATTTTACCTTTAACCACTGTAACTGATCCGAGCACTCTGGCTCCATTGAAACATCAAGCCCACAGCCGAAACCATGACCACGGCTATCCCTGCACTGACAACGATCCCAAAAACCAGAGTGCGTACGACTAATAACCGAAACAACGAGACTCAACTATGTGAAACACACCTGAGCTCCAAACCACTATGCCAATACCCTGCGCTCTCTCGTGAACACAAGTCATCCTAGGGTTCGTTCCTAACCAACTACCCAGGTATCGGATCGGAAAGGCGAAAATTTGTGCATCGGAAACTGTGCGATTCACGCACCGGTATGCAAATTGCTAAGGTTAGATCTGCTTCCTCGCCCGCAAGCACACTAGAATTTCTCGAGTGCTACATCACTCACACCTTAAAAGAAGTTTCATCCCCGAAACTTAAATACGCCAGGAATCCAATACATGGGAAAAGTGGCCAAACATGTCCGACTTGCGCTTCCCATTGGCCTTGCGCCCCTCGTGATCTGTACTGCTTCACAATCACAAACTCGCAACCCAAAACCTCAAGACTATGCCTTGGTCATGGGGAGCTGGCGACAAAACCCAAGAAGCACGGTCCTACTTCCGTCTTGGCACCCAAGGGGGTGCGACACTCTGATTAACCTCTACCGCTCGGTCCCAATCCATTGCCCTTCGAAGCACCATGCACTGAGCCGAGCTGCATACCCCCAGACCAAACGATCACATTCCCAACTAGGAGTATTTAAGCTCTAGGTCCGCTCAACAAAAAGAAAGAATCAAGCCCAAACGAACAAGATTTGCTAGCCCCGGTGGTCTCTTTTCTCAACCCCAGGGGGAATCCCAAGACCCCACCGTGACGATTCCTACAACCATCGCAGTGACCACAGCAAAGAGCCGAACCATGGGTAACAACCGTAGGGGAAGAGTCCTCATACCTACTCCTACCCTATCCAAGATGCAAAAGAATTGGCCGACTCTCTGCTGTAACCTAAAACCCGTTGTCCTGGAAGGTACAATTTTAGGCAAAGAGACTACCCAGCTACTCACGACCGACAAAACGGCCGATTCACTAACAACCACCGGCGGATTACCCTACCACCAGTCGCCATTACTAACGACGACCAAAGCGTTGGCAGAGGGAGAGGTTCGAAAAACATCACCCGGCGCAACGATCTGCTGTGATAACAGCCGCACCATGTGCATGAACACCTGTCAGCAGGCCCACCGTGTCCCACGCTGGTTGCTTAATCCATTGATTCCTAGCAACCATCAATACCTCGGTGGCAGCCGGCCTCGATCCCAGCCCCCATAACAACACTACTACACGAGCCCAAACAACACGACTACACAAACGCGACAACCGAGCTAAACCGAGAAACAAAACTTAACCCGTACTCACACACCACACAAGTCAGTTCTAGACTCCGCTAGCATAGCACTTAACCAACTATCGAGAAAATGGGACCTATACTTTTCCCCCGCTCCCCCGATCACTCGCGTTCTACGCTTCTATGCCTTATTCATTTCATTCATTCGTAGCTAAGTGTGGTATCTCCGTGGATGTCGGACACTGACTGTTGTGATTGAAGAAAGTCTCTGCTACCATCTTAATCTGTCATGCCCCGGAGGTTTAATTTAGCGGAAACGATTCACAAAAGGTATGTGTTTGGCGTGTATAATTTTTTTTTGAAAAACCTTCTTCCCCGGCGCGTGCCCAGACCCGCCGCATATACAGGATCACTCTGCAAACGGACAGAGTCTCCCCTGTATATGCACGGCGTCGCGACTCAAACAATGTTCAAAAAAGGGTAATCATTCAATCACAACGGTTCAGACATACATCCATTCACGAAATGCTAAATAAATCTCACGGCCGATCGGTTTAAAAAGATAAATCCACGGTCGTTGAAACGGCGCCCACCCGGCGCCCATATTTTGAAAACACCTTTCGAAAGCAACATAAACCCAGAGGTTTTGGAAAGCAGTGCCCACACGACACTTAGGTTTTGAAATCCCTTTTCGAAATCCATAAATCCACAAGGTTTTGAAAATGGTGCCCACACGACACCTAGGTTTTGAAATCCCTTTTCGAAATCCATAAATCCACAAGGTTTTGAAAATGGTGCCCACACGACACCTAGGTTTTGAAATTCAGTTTTCGCAATCTTTTCTTTGGTTTGCTCTTTGATTTTCTTAAAGCGGCCAACAGAGATGAAAAAGGGATTAAATAATTCAATAACTACCATGCCGACATCCACACCGACCCCACGAGGGTATCGAGAACCACACCACAGTCTACAACGTAAATGAAATGCGAAAGGAAGAGGTAAAGTACTGTTCAGGTCTCCAGGGACCCAGAACCTCTAGCCGCGGCCTCATCGTCGCCTAACTCTCCCCCCCTGTATGACCCTGTCGCAAAGTGGGAAGTCAGCGACTAAACAAAAATGATAATAGCAAAGCAGGTAAAGAAAAACGTCCAACCGTAGTCTATCCGGAGCAACCACCCTCGCAAGGGAAAAGTAAAACCAAACACCTGTAAACCTGCAATACCCGATCCCGTCGGACAACTAAACCGACGGATCGCACCGCGCCCAAGTCGGACAACTAAACCGAATGGGTCGCACCGCTCGCACCTCGGCGCCTCAAACCCCACAACTACATAAGGGGCCCCACTACGTCACCTCGTGGGTATACACGGGTCAATAGACCGCTTTTCCGGAAAAGCGCACCCTTTGCGGTGGCCAAACCGCGGGTGCGCATGCTGCAGCCTCGAGCCAAGTAACCATAACCACCATCATGTCAGCATCATAATATATAACAAGAGTAAAACGGCAACATGTATAATCAAAAGTAAAACCGTAGCATATGCGATCGAAAGTAACCCGCTAACATATAATTATCAAAAGGAGAACGACCGCCAGAGACCGACGCTAAACACCACGAAGAAAACCCAAGTACACATAAGATTGACCCCGTCCAACATGATAGAGTTAAATGCGAAGACTTAAAAATAAAACCCACCTGAATGTAGGCCGATCCCGAACTCCCGCTAGACTACCGGGAGGCTGGTGCTGAACTGCTGGGCCCTGAACAGAGACTGTAGTCAGAACTAGACTCACACATACCCATCCTGACAACACTACAGCAACACAACGCTAACACGGAATAATATAGCCGATTTACGGAACAAGGTCCGATTCCCGCTCAACAAGAGCCCACGGAACTCTAACAACCTGTCCAGCAGGTATGAAAAAGAAAACTGACTAAAGACTGCCAGCGTGTCCCAATTACAATTTGATCCCTAACGATTTCTTAAATTGCATAAAAACCTAACATTATTGCTCGTTTTGACTTGTTCTTGAAATCCGGGGGTCCAAAAGCTGCGCCGTAACTTTCAGCACGTTCGTTACGACGAGACCAAGGCCGTGCTCACAAGTTTGGCCTGACACGGATCCCGAGGGCAAAGTTGGCCCAACAAATACTAAGTCCAACAAGCCACTATGCTACAACTTAACCTATACATGATCAATCTGAGAGTTAACTAGAGCATGGTGATCAGCATGGACCATGTACAATGGGGCTCACCTGAGGCTTGCCGGAGGTTGGCCGGAACAGTAGCCGGAGCAGCACCCTAATCCGCAAGGAGATCGGTTTGGGTGTTCTTGGAGCAAACCTGGTTCGGACCTGCTACAGAGTGGAGCACCAGGTAAATAGAGGTCCCAGAAGAAATTTTGTCCATGTGGGGTCGAGCCCCGGCGGCCGGAGGCGGCGGCGGCCGTAGTTAAGCCCGAAAAGAGCATTTCGGGTGTAACAGAAAACCCATCTACAGGAATCACCCTGGACCAAAATAAAATCATGGAGCTCCTCTAATTAATATTTACAGCTTACCTGTGGGGTTGGCCGGAGTCCGGAGCGCCGGGGTTCGCCGGAGTCCGAACTTGAAGCCAAGTCGGGTGCAACCCTACTGATCAAAACCCCGACGTTAAGCTCTGCATGCAACGCGATGGAAGGACTCTTACAGGCCATACGAGCTTACCAGGACGGTTTCCGGCGACTGGGGAGCGTCGGCGAGGCGGTGCCGGCGAAGCTCGGTGGAGCTTCAAGGGCCGTTAATGGCGGATTCCGGCGCGGCGGCTCCGGGCCGGAGCAACTTGGTCCAGAAGCTTTTTCCCGACGCTAAGGAGCTTGGTGCAGTGGTGGCCGGCGTCGGGATGCAGCGGTGGCGCCGGACGGCCGATATCGGCCGAGGTTGAAGAAAACCGGATTCTAGGGCAGGCTCGCGCGGGTCCGATCCTTGTCCGATCACCCTCCAACTCCGTGGAGGTGCAGCAGTCGTCCAGAGGCGTAGATCCAACGGTGCTGATCTTGAGGTTGACGGCCGGATGACGGCGGCGCACGAGATCGGCCAAGAAAATGATAATCCGGCGATGATGGCTCCCGCCGGCGATCGGGACGGCGGCCTCGGCTCGGACTGCACCCGAAGGGTCTCGCGGGTGTCAGAAACCCTTTGGTAAGGTCCAGGTGCCAAAGAAAAGGGAAAAGTTCCAAGATGTTACCCTTGCCGGAGTTTGGAAAGGGGAAGGTGTCTCCCGTGGCGGCGTAGGGCGGAGCCAGGCGTCGGTCCACCCCGGGCTCGGCTGCGGCTTCACAGAGGGTACCTCCGGTATAGACTTGATCAACCTAGAGTCCTCCCGATCACCCTCCTTTCCAAGCACCCGAGAGCAAGGTGTCTCTTGCTCTTCTCTTCTCCGGCGACGGGGAGGCGGCGGCCGGTGCGGGGAGGTTCCGGGGAGTGCGCAGAGAGGAGGGGAGGTCTGTTGTGTAGGCGGCTAGGGCTGAGGGCTACAGGTCTTAGGGTTTTGTAGAACCCTAACTCGGATACATACATATATATATATATAGTATATGTACTATTTGCATTTTAGCCCTTGATCTCTCAACACTTTCAGTTAAGTCCTTCACAGCATTTTAGTTTCACACTTAAGTCCCTCTCCAAGCTGTGGCATGCAAATCGAGGCAGGTTCTATAGGTTTTCATGTGCAATTGTCACCTTTTTCGCCTTGTTTCACGCTCTTCGAGGCGATCCGGTCGTCGAAACGGAAAATGGACTGCGCCACGGCGTCCGGCTCGACGAAACCCATCAGGTGGCGATTTCTGATTTTCGAGAAACTGTCCGGATAAAATCTCGGTCCATAAAATACTGTTCCGGAATACAGTTTTCGCGCTTTTCGAGACTCTAGGGTCGTCAAACGGAGATTCCGTCAGCGCCATTGCGTCCCGAACGCCGAAACCGTCCGAAACGCCTACCTGAAGTGCTATGATCGATTTCCAGCCAGCGAATTAGTCAACGTTGTGTCTGTCGGGGTTCCGAAAACTAGGGTTACTGTTCACCTACGGTAACAACTTAATTTACACTGTGCACAGAGCACTGTTACATTGGTCGCGGTTATTTGCTCGCTTCTTCATCGATTTCTGGAAGATCCGACCGTCGGATCGAAAAGTGCTGAATATGAATCTCGTTCAGTTCGATGAGATGATCGCAATGGTCAATTCGGATTTCCAAGATCACGTCCGGATTGGAAATTAGCCTTTTTGCCTCGTAAATCGTGCAACTTGCACACTGGCGATTGACCATATAGGCCAACAGGGGTCTATTGAATTCAAAACTAGATCAAAATTCACTTTTAGACTATTTATTAAAAATAAAATATTTCGAGTTTCTACACCCATTGATCTTTTGGCCCTTCCTCAGCTCCGGGATTCCGAGGTAGTGTAGGGTATGTTACTGTGAGGATCTAAGGCCTTGATGCTTGAGTGATACCACACCGTTGATACACGGTGGTGATGCCACACCGTTGATACACGGTGATGATGCCACACCGTTGATACACGGTGGTGATGCCACACCGTTGATACACGGTGGTGATGCCACACCGTTGATACACGGTGGTGATGCCACGCCGTTGGTGCACGGCAGTGATGCCACGCCGTTGGTGCACGGCAGTGATGCCACACCGTTGATACACGGTGATGATGCCACACCGTTGATACACGGCAGTGATGCCACACCGTTGATACATGGTGATGATGCCACACCGTTGATACACGGCAGTGATGCCACACCGTTGATACACGGTGATGATGCCACACCGTTGATACACGGTGGTGATGCCACACCGTTGATACACGGTGGTGATGCCACGCCGTTGGTGCACGGCAGTGATGCCACGTTGTAGGTATACAACGGTGAGAGTTTTGTGGATGTTTTGGACTTTGACCGCGAGTTTGGGCATCAGCTTTATGATCGCCTTGTGAGCCAGTTTCTAGTCCCGTTCACCGACGGTTTGGTTTCCGTCAGGGTGTTCTTTATTAGTTAAGGGATCGACTTCGACCCGTGGGTCCGTTGGGGTTATGATAGCATATTGAGCGACCAACTATGGCACGAGATTGTGTCTCTTGTGGATCCCTTTTGAGGGTAGCCTGCAGTTGTGTTGTCCACTCGAGTGGTTTCGGATCGGGAGGTAACCAAGTGAAGACCCCAGCGTATTGGATTCCCTTCCTGATTGGATTAATATGCGGATATGCTCGGGTCGTCTTGTTGAGGTTGGCACCATGTTGTGGTTTGGTGCGTGTTACACTTGTGGTTATTTCAGTTTCCCCCAGCCTTTTAGTGGAGCCCTTTAGTTTTTCACGTCTCAGCTCAGTAGTGATGTGATGTTTCCTCGCCGTGATTGACTTGCCCCTTGAGATCTGTGATTATTGGAGTACGAGGGACGCCCGTTGCAATTTCTGGCTCGAGAGATGAGAGAATTGCACATCGGGTCATACCGTACTTGTTGTTGTTGTTGCGGGGTAATCACGAGGAGCGAGTGGGGTTTAGGGAGCTGGAGGCATATTGTTAGATACCTAGCCATGGTATTCTTGACTCCTGATGGGCTTGATCTAGTTTCGAGGACGAAACTTTCTTTTAGTGGGGGAGGGTGTGAGGTCCCGGAATCTCCCGCGTAGGGTTCGCCGGTTGTTTGGCAGCTTTTAGGGGCCGTGGATTTGTGGTGTAATTTGGGATTTAGCTTGCATCACTGGAGGCGTGCGTGGTGCGTCGTGTTGGCTGCGCGCAATTTGGACACAAGTGGAGGACTTCGGGCTTATAAGGAGACCCCGTGGGAATTTGGAGGACCCGTCGGGTGTTTGGAAGTGATTTCACGCGATTCAGATGTCAAAATTGGACTCCGGGCAAATTCTGGATTAATGTTACCTCTCCGGCTGCCATCGGGAATTTTTAGAGTTGTATTTTGGCAAATCGGACTTCAGATTTGGACCCGGCGTGGAAAATCGGATCAAGTGGGCTATCCGGGGGCACTCCGCAATTTTCGGATGAGAATTTGGGAAAATGGACATCGTTTTTGGATTCAGCGCGCGAAATCACTAGGAATGGACTATTTATTTGTTGGATTTGGAGCCCGGATGAAGTGCGCGTTTTTCGAGGCAAAATGACATGTTTATCGAGGAGTGGCGCGGCACAGAACCCGTGAAGCGGCGCGTTTCCCGAGGGTGTACGGGCGGCGTGCGCGCCTGGCGCGCGTCAGCGCGGGACGCGCGGGGGCCGCCACGTGGCGGGCCCCCGTTGGCGCCCGCGCGGGCGCGGGGGCACGCGCGCCCGTGTAACGGGCACGTGTCCCGCGCCTGGGGTGGCGCGGTGCAACGCGCCCGTGTGGCGGGCGCGTTGCCGCGCGCCACGTGGCGCGTGGGCGCGCGCGTGCACCGGGCACGCGCGCCCATGCGCTGTGGACCGGCCCGTTGGGGCTCCCCATTGGTCCGTGCCGTGAACCGGCTCCGTGGACCGGCTCCGAGGACCGGCACCGTGGACCGCCCCTCTCCTTCTCTTTTCTTTTCTTCTTCTTTCTCCCCCGCACCGCCATGGCTGCTCCTTTTTTTCTTTCTCCTGCAACCGAGAGCGAGAGGGAGTGAGGGAGGAGGTTGCGTGAGGTGCGGCGGCGCGTCGTAGACCTCGTTTTGCGTGCGAGGACTCCCGGTGGAGCGTTTCGGCGACGGCGGCGCAATCGGGTAGGTTCCGTGTGTTGGTTTTTCTGTATTTTTGTACAGTTTTTGGAGCGTTCTTTTAGACTGTAATTGACCCTCTTGCTCTTTTCTGTGTTGGGGACCGTGCACCGTTTTGCGTGCGGACTCCGGCACCGTGCACCGTTTTGCATGCAGATCCTGACACCGTGCACCGTTTTGCGTGCGGACTCCGTTTTGCGTGTGGATCCTGGCACCGTGCACCGTTTTACATGCGGACTCCGGCACCGTGCACCGTTTTGCGTGCGGACTTTGTTTTGCGTGCGGATCCTGGCACCGTGCACCGTTTTGCGTGCGGACTCCGTTTGGCGTGCGGATTCCGACACCGTGCACCGTTTTGCGTGCGGACTCCGTTTGGCGTGCGAATTCCGGCATCGTGCTTCGTTTTGCGTGCGGACTCCGGCAGCGGACATCGTTTTGCGTGCGAATCGCGTGGAGGCCAATTGCAAGTGTCTACGAGCAATTGGTGGCTTATTGAGGTGGGTGGCCTTATCTCCAAGTTTTATGGACTGCACAGTAATTCTATTGATGTAGGACTATGCATGATAGTTTATTTCCTTGTGTAGCATGCTAGATTGTTGGAATGGTTATTCCTTTTATCATCTGTTAACATAGTTATCTTGGAACTTGACCTAGCACCCCCTTCATATGTTGCATGTGGAACCAGACCAGTAGAAAACCCTCACTTGGGCTAGGGTTATATTATGCTTAGACATCCACACTGTTCTTTCATTCCTGGACATAGTGTTATCCTCGCCCGGGTAGTGGGCCGAGAGGTCGGGACTTGCTTTTAGTGTGGGATGCTTTTGCACTCTTGCTTGGGAGCAGAGTGGAGTCTGGTAGTTGTAGCGGGTTGCTTATCTGTGCCGGGAGCCGTTTGGGTAAACGGTAGTCCCGAGAGGCCTTGTTTCCCTGTTGCACTGTCATGGGAGGGAGCCGTTGAGCAGGCAGTAGTCCCGGGCCGTCGAGTATCTTCCGGTCAGTGTTGTGGGGAACCATTGGGGTTAACGGTGATCCCAGGTCGTTGAGTGTTGTCCGACCGGTATTGTTAGCCTGAGTTGTGGGTCGTTCCTGGCTGTGGAGTACCTCCAGCCAGTGTACTTGTGCTGCGAGCTGTTGGAGAGGCTAGTGTCTCGTGTTTCGTGTTAGCCGATCAGCTGAGTCGTCGAGAGTGCTCCGACTGTTATGCGAGATATTTGGGGATCTTGAGTCCTACCGTTCTGAGAGTGAACATGGTTTTGTCTATAGCCTGCTTTTGCCAACGTTTGATACTCTATGCCGCGCCGTTTTCCTCAGTTGGAGTCGCGCCCCTGAGATGCCGCTGTGGATACGATGGTTGGCCTGTTGAGGCAGTTTTCCGCAGTGGAGGCAACGATGGGCCTGTTGAGGCAGTTTTGCGCGAGGGATGAGTTAGTCGGACAGGACGCCCCACGTAAATCCCGTCCTTATGTGGATGTGTGGTAGTGGGCAGGTGCGTTCCTAGTCGACAGGCGCAGGCTTGACTTGACCTTTGAGGCAGTCAGTTCGTTTGGGTCGATTGAGCACCTTGGGTGCGAGTGGTCTCATTTACTTTCATCTGTTCTACTTTTGAGTGTCTAGATAGAGGCATGGTAGCTGTAGAGTAGATTCCAGCTTTTCTTGTTCAGATTTCTTTGCCTGTTATCTTTTACCTCTGGTAGACTTGGTGGGCAGACCGTTGGACTTGTTGACGGCACCCACTGAGAACTACTATAGGAAGTAGTTCTCACACCCGTCGTGGTGTCTTTTCCCCAGGGACTTCTTCTTCTGTTCCTGTGTTCCTGTTGCTGATCCTTCTGGCCGAGGCGAGGGAGTCGTGAGCTAGTTCCCTATCCGTCGTTGTAGTGTAGCGGTACCCCTATTCAGCGGAGAGCTTCAGTAGACTAGTTTACTACTTTTACCTCTGTTGAGAGAACTTTGTTGTGAGGTATAGAGTTGTTTTTATTTTTACAGTTTGAGAGACTGTTGTAGTGAGGATATTCTTGTATCGAGAGTCTGTACACTGATGTATTTATTGGAGATACCTCCCTTTTGAGTTTTGTATCAGAGGACTTTGTATACGATCGTATTTGGGAGATGGTTATGGTACTATTTTTTTTCAGTTGTACAGGGTTTGGTTTTCAGTTTTTAGTAGTTTACTTTCAGCTCTGATATCTGTATCCTGTAGTTGATTCTTTCTGCAGGTTAGACGCTTCGTCTGTACGGCAGTTTCCGTACAGATGGCGGATCTGTTAGCGAGCCCGGGTCGCAGTTTCGACCCCGGGGTGTGACAACTTGTGACATTGTTACTTTACTCGTGTGGGTAGCTCCCCTCGAGTTCCACTCCGGAGTGTGCAGTGGTACCATATAGGTTGTGAGGACCCGGATCCCCACGATGAGATTACTGGTTGATTGGCAGCTTACGGAGGCCTACGTGGTGTGTCGGTGGTGTTTGTGCACAATTTGGACACAAGTGATGGACTCCGGGCTTAAAATGGATCACGTGAGTGATCGGAGGACCCCGTTGGGTGTTTAGAAGTAGTTGCGCGCGAAGTGTATATTAAAAATGGACTCAGCGCAAAGTTTGGACCAAATAACACCTTTCCGGATGCCTTCGGAAAATTTGAGGTTCGGAATTTGGCAAAACGGACACCGGATTTGGATTCAGCGCGCGAAAACGATGAAAATGGACTATTTACTTGTATTTTTCGGAGCCCGGATGACGCGCACGGTTTTCGAGGCATTTGGTACTGTTCGGGCAGCCGGCGGGCAGCGACGGAGCGGGCGCGCGGTGCACGGGAGCGTCGGGCCACGTGGCAGTTTCTTACTGGTTGGGTGCGGACACGTGGTGGGCTTGGAGCGGTTGGTGTTGTGGACCGGGACCACGGAGCAGGTTGGGCTTCCTCGGGACGCGTGCCTGGCAGGGTGCGCAGGCGGCGCTGGCAGCGCGCACATAGGCGCGCCAGGCGCGCGTTGACTCGGTGCCTGCCATGTGTCGTTCTCCGGGGTGGGCCACGTGGCGCAAGCTGGGTGGCCGAAATGGCTGTTTCCTGTTTTGGCACTGACGTGGTGCACCCTCAGCGATCCGGGCGCTGTTTGGCAGGGTGCTGTGGACCCGGTTTTCGGCACTCGAATGATTCGGACGCCCAAAACTGGGGACACCCCGGGTATTATCCCAATTGTTTTGGGTGGCCTATTTAAAGACCCGAGCCTTCTTCTTCCTCCTCTTTTCTGCGTTTCGGAGCCTCCCCTCGCCTTGGACCCTTTAGCAAAGTTGCTCCTCGCGCTGTGCAGCTTCCATCTGTGGATTCCCGGGATTTTTGGTGGCAGGCACTTCGAGGTTTCCTTTTTTTTCGGCGCGGCGCGACGCTCATTCATTTGTGATCTCCTTCGTCGCGTTTCGGTGCGAGGACTGCCCCGGCTTACTCCGACCACCGTTTTGAGCGATTCTTTCGCCTTTGGATCCGCGACAGGTAGGGCTACGATCTTGGTATTTTTAGCATCTCCTAGTTTCTGGTTTTTCTTGGAGTTTTTTCGTGCTTACTGGGACCCTTTGTTTGTTGTGAGGATTTCGGGGACAGCAGCTTGTTGCGTGGAGTTCTCCGCGTTCGAGCGTCAGATCGACGCGGGCCTATACACTTTTTGCATCTAATCGTCGCGAGGAGTATCGCCGTATTTTCCTGAGATTTTTCTGAGGCTTGCCCGGAGGTAGATTTTCTCCCTTTATCTGTGCATGGGATAACAGTTGTGTTGTTGTGAGGTTGTGTGCACCCCGTGTTGTGGAATTTGTAACTCGGCCTACGGGGCTCGGAATTGGAGGTGCAGGTACCCGTTTCGAAGGTCTCGACGCGACGATCGCAACAATATTTTTATCTGATTTTTTGGAGCCCTTTCTGCAGGTAAAAATATTGCTTCTTTGGGACTGAAGTTTCAACTTGGACAACACCCTTTGAATGTTGTATAAATTGTAATATTGGACTATATTTTGTATCCAGGGGTATTTGTGGGAGTTTTTGGAGCACTGCTTGGAGCTGAGGCTTGCGCGACATGTACCGTGGATACTGGTTCAGCAGATATTGTTAGCAAGTGGCCACGCTCTTCACCGACCTCAGGTTTGCCTTGGTTTAAGCACTTCAGGTGGGTAAACTTAGTAATGGTAACTGTATAAGGGAATGGCAAGGTTCATATGCATGGGGTGCCTTATGGGAGTTGTAATAGTGGATGTTTATATATGGATAAGGTAAGCTTACCTGTGGGAATGTCACCCTCTATGATTGATAGCACGCAGAATTTAATGTACAACCAATATGAGTGAGAGATAAGCATGGAAATGGCCTAGATCATGTGGATTGATGCTTACCTGATTATTGTACATGTTTGGTGAATTAGAGACTTAGCATGTGGTAGACAGGTTATATTTACCCCGCACTAGATGATATAGAGATCATACATGATTATTCATTGGCCTATTTATGTGAGATTGGTATATCATAGTAGGAATACTTTAGTATGCCTTGCTATTATATGTTTCATTCTCTTTTATCGTTTCTAAGGACAAAAGCATGCTTGAATGGCCATCTAGATAGGCCATTTTTTACTGCTGCACTACTTATTGGAACTTGACTTAGGAGAAACCATGTTATCCTTTTCTCCTTCTTTGTTAGTCAGGCGGTCTGTGTTGCTCGGGTGCGAGCAGGAGTCTGGGGTAGTATAGCCGGGACATTGGTGTCAGGGACGGGTTGTGCTGGATTGCGGTTGGCATGGTTTTGCGGTGACCGCGGACTTTGGGTGGTTGACCGGAGGTCGGTTATAGTACTTGATTATAGACGGCAGGGTATTACAGCAACTGCGGATATTGGGCGGTTGACCGAATATTTATTTATGCATCAGATTGGGTACCAGGTTTTTCTAGTGGACGGAGTTTCCCACTTATTGAGTACTTTTGCATCTGATTGAGGACCGAGGCTTTCTTTAGTGGTTGGGCTTTCCCACTTTGATCAGAGTCATGATCCTGTCCTGCTGATTTATACTACTTACGATACTTGTTACAGTGATACTTTACTCATGTGAGTCGCTCCCCTCGAGTGCCACTCCGAAGTGTGCGATATACATACTTTGAGTCCTTGAGACTCCCATCCCTTATCGGTGTTATGCATTGGCCAGCATACCCGATTTGTCAGGCACAGCAGGCAGTACCAGTTTTACTGGTGGCACAAGATTGGGTTTATTACAGGCAATTACTTTATTGTTGCACTCGTGTCAGGGGGACTGAGTGGAGTCTAGTAGCTGTGTTTAGACCAGTGCTAGTGTTGTTGGGAGCCGTTTGGTTTGACGGTGGTCCCGTGTCGTTGAGAGTACTTTGACCGTAGTGTGTGAGGTTGTGGGCCTTGAGTCTATCCGTTCTGAGAGAGAGCGTGGATTTCGACTATAGCCTGCATGAGCCACTACTCGATAGCGAGTTAGTCCGTTTGGACACCCTACGTAATTCCTGCCCGGCAGTGGGAGGTGGTTGTAGGTGGGCGCAGGTTTGACTGGACCAGATGTGGCAGTCAGCTCGATTGGGTCTATTGTGCACTTCATTTGCTAGTGGTGGCCTACCATTCTTTGATTCTCCCCTCTTGAGCATTTAAATGGAGGCATGGTAGCTATAGAGTATCTCCAGCCTTCCTAGTTCAGTTTTTACTGCATGGTTATTTATTGCCTTTAGTAGTCTTGGTGGGCAGATCGCCGGGTATGGCGGTGGTACCCACTGAGAACTCCCTTTTTGGTGTAGTTCTCACACCCGCTGGGGGTTCTCCCCCTCCTTTTTCCTTTCTCTCCTTTGTTTTGAAGAATCTTAGCAGGTGCTGCTGATTCTGCAGTTGTTGATCGAGGCGAGGGAGTCGCGAGCTAGATCCCTACCCGTCGTTGGAGAGTAGCGGTACCCCTTCAGAGGAGATCTCAGTAGATTAGTTATTTTATTTCCTCTTTTGAGAGACTGATGTAGTGAGGATATGATATGTATTGAGCGACTGTACACTGATGTATTTATTTGAGATACCTCCCTGTTCACTTTTGGATCATTGTATCTGAGGACTTGTATGATTATCTTTTTGGGAGTTGGACATTATTATATTATTTTCCAGTTGTATAGTGGTCGATTTTAGTTTTACAGCAAATTTTTATTTATAGCTCTGATATCTATTAGTTGTAGTACCTTTTCTTGCAGGTTGGACGCTTCGCCTGTGCGGGGTTTTGCATAGGCGGCGGATCTATTGGCGAGCCCGGGTCGCAGTTTCGACCCCGGGGCGTGACAGATTAGAGTGGTATCAGAGCCTAGGTTGTAGGTCATGGTGGACTTAGAAACCCTAGGCTTATGGTTTGATCCTTGGTTGACTTCGTGAGAGTCGTGATTTATAGCGAGAGTCCTGATTGAGTTTTATACCTCTCCCAAGGGACGGGATGAGTGATCGGCATGTTTATTCTCCTAAGTGATAATGTTGGCTGTAGACAACATAATGCTGTGGAACGGGTGACATGCCTTAGACTTTCGCTGGATTGGGTCGAGCGTTGTTGTTGTGCTGTTTTGCAGTTTTGTCGTAGTGAGCGGTGTCTCCCCGACGCTGGGTTTGGGACCCGTGTACATCCTGTCATAGCAGTTGAGCTTGAGCGGTTGGTTTTGGGGCGGATACCCGGATTGAGGTCAGAGAGTTCCAGACCCAGATGACAGGATCGTCAGAGGCATGTCAGCAGGGGAGTGAACAGCTGGTTTGGGTGACTTAGTTATCGAAGCAGCGGGCAGCTCGACGGTGCTTTCCTTCTGAGATCACCTGGTGGCAGTATCCTCAGCGGCAGTGATTTCTGTGGCACCGACAGAGTGAGTAGCCCTCTCTGTGCCAATGTTTAGTGCCGAGGCACCGAGGCAGGGTGGATAGTTGACAGCTGGTGAGCTGAGGGGACGTGATCGATCTATGGAGCCCGATTTGGCAGATGAACCACCCCGACTCGTAAGATTGAGTTTGGAGCCTTTGGAGGCAGAGTCGTGTTGGTGGTGATGGAGTGATTAATTGAGAGCCTCACTGTGCTAGAGAGTTTTTGCAGTTGTTGAACTGCGCGCTCCAGGTTTCAATGGACGAGGCGCATAGGATATGTGAGACTGGAAGTGGATTGCGCCAGGATACCTTTCAGTTTATTCAGTCCCTCCGTTATAGGTTTTGACGCCTCGTTGGAGTAGGCATTGTGTATGGAGCGTGACGCTGCAGTTCCTTTAGATAGGGATCTGCCGCCAGAGGCGAGTTCTGGATATTGGCTCTTGGCGCCGGGTGATGGAGGACAGACCGACCGGCAGAGGCATTTCTGGTTTTCTTTCCTGGATAGCGAATTTCCGAGATGCCAGAGATCGGGTGAACCCCGATGGCAGCATCAGCATCTACATCAGAGTGGCGCGGCGGTAGCATGGATTGGTTATCTGCGGAGGACCGCATTTGTCACCCCTGTGTGAGCAGAGACAGAGGTCGTGCCCCCTATATGGATAGTCTTGATTTTCAGGCAGACTAAGCGTCGACCACTTTCATCGAGCGGATGGATCTGTGCCTCCCGGTTGGAGGGCGCCACAGTAGTGGACCGGGTTGTCGCAGGTGTGATTTTATCATAGCAGTCGGAGAGCATGTTGCATTCCTGCATGGACTAGAGGCAGATTTGTAACCACGTGCACTTGAGGTACAGGTTTTCTTGTTGTTGTGCATGTGGAGGAGGCATGTGGATCATGTCCAATGCAGTTGAAACCGCGAGTTACCAGCAGGCTTATGGGTAATTGTGGCAATACGATGTTTTGACCCAGTGCTTGGGATTGGTCGGCACAGTGCCACAAGATATTTGGTTGCGGAAAGAGAGGACTTTGACCTTCTGTGAGGCAGATGAGAGGAGGCCTGATTTTTGAGGTTGTTAGAGCACGCAGGTTATAGCGATGGTGTGAGAGGTGCTTACGACGGCGACGGGACTCAAGGATATCCCTGTTGCCCACGAGATCCCGGGTGTGAGTCCCCCTGAGCTGATGTTGATGCCACCGGTTAGGGAGATAGAGATTGCGTTTGACGTGGTTCGGGGAACCGCGCCACCCTCGACAGCACCTCATTGGATATCGCCTGTAGAGCTGAGAGAGCTGATGGCGCAGTTGCAGGATCTGATGGATCGAGGGGTTTTGTTTGACCCAGTGCCACGCCGTTGATGTACGGTGGTGATGCCACGTCGTTGATATACGACGGTGAGGTTTTACTGCGGCTAGAGTGCAGGTAGGTCCGGGCTTTATGTGTCATGCCCCGGAGGTTCTAAAAGAGCGAAAAACGTACCTCTATTTTTTTTCTTAAATATTTAAATGAACCTCGCCTCCGGCGCGTATCAGACCCGCCGCATATACAAATTCACTCCCCAAACGGGCGGAGTCTCCTTTGTATATGTACGGCGTTACCAACAAGTCAAATACTTTAACCATTCCAACCATGACAGACAAAGAGGAGAGAATACAATAAATCAAACCATCACCGCTATCTCATACAGACTATAGCATAAACCCATGGGTTTGAAAATCGGTGCCCACTCGACACCCAGTTTTTCCAAAACATTTTCGCAAACTCTTTGAGCGGCCATTAACTTGAAAGGATAAATCCACGGGTTTTAAAATCGGTGCCCACACGGCACCTTCTTTGAAAACACTTTTGAAACCGTTTTGCATTTGAAAATAAGCCGCAATTACACATCCTAACATTCACCAATTAATTACAAGAAAATCCTCATCCCAACATCCATCAGAAACCACAGTAAATGAGTCACAGTTTAACTAACCATAGTATAAAGAAATAACCAAAGGTAAAGAAAATAACGTATCGTTTACTAGCCCTCATGGCTAGGGTCCTCTAACTGATGCCTCACCGTCGTCCCGAATTCCACCCCTACTCGGACCTGTCACAGTGTGGGTTGTCAGTGACTGATAAAGTAGAAAACATGTAAGTAGACGCAATAACAGAAAGGACACACCGAATCACTGGAGCATTTACTTTCCCCTCCCCCTCATGTATCGCTAAATCCCTGTTGAGTAAGTCACACTGGGCATCTACCCCAGCTTTCAGAATATTTTGGGCCCCAACCCCAATACCGTACTTATCTTCTTGGTGCCTCCAACCCCTCCACTGCCCAAGTAGCAGTCGCCTCTCCTTGAGGGGTCCCCACTAACCTCTCCTTGTGGGGTACACGGGTAAAACAACTTACCATCTTTCCGGAAAAATACACCCTGTGCAGTGGCCAAACTGCCGGTGTCCGTGTAAGCAATATGAGTGTAAACATGTTGCGACCTCAGCCGCTTGATTTAGAATAGTATAACGATCCAACGACCGCAGCCGCTTTGATTAACATAATAAAAGGGATTCACATGCTATGGGGTTAGTCAAATTACCAAACATATCTACTTTATGAAAACGAGTATTCGAGAAGGACACCACGCCGGTAATAACCAAAACCACCCACCTCGATTGTGCGAAAACTGCACTCCGGAGACCGAACCTTGCTCTCTGTTGACACCCGGACCTAGAAGTAGTCCCCAAAAGAGCCGCGGTCAGATCAGAAATATAACAGTAGATAAATCGAGCCCAAAACTCAAAAACACAAATGACAACTTGACCCGGCGGAGGCGACCGCGCGCGACGGGCGACGCGGCCACCCCCGCGGCGTTGCGGGCCATGCGGCAGCGCGGGCACCCGCACCGCAAGGCACTTGCCGTGACCGCGCGGGCCCTAGCCCCGCGCTGTACCAGCCGCGGCCGCGCGGGCCCTAGCTCCGCGCGGTGCAAGCCGCGGTCGCGCGGGCACCAGCCCCGCGCGGCACCCTCCGGAACCGTGCGGGCCTTAGCCCCGCACGGTTCGAGCCTCGGCCGCGCGGGCACCGGCCCAGCGCGGCACTTGCCGCGGCCGCGCGGGCACCGACCCCGCCAGGCACACGCCGCAACCGTGCGGGCGCCCGCCCGCGCGGAATTAGCCGCGGCCGCGCGGGTATGGGCCCCGCACGGCATGCGCCGCTGTGTGGGCGCCCCCCCGCGCGGCACTGGCCGCGGCCGCGCGGGCATGGGCCCCGCACGGCGCACGCCTCGGCCGCGCGGGCGCCCGCCCGCGCGGCATAAACCGCAGCCGCGCGGGCATGACCCCGCGCGGCATGTGCCCGCCCGCGCGGCATCATATGCGGCCGCGCAGGCATGGGCCCCGCGCGGCGCACGCCTCGGCCGCGCGGGCGCCCGCCCGCGCGGCACTCGCCGCGGCCACGCGGGCACCGGCCCCGCGCGGCGCTTGCCGCGGGCACCGGCTCCGCGCGGCGCTTACCCTAGCCGCGGCCACGCGGGGATCTTGGTCCCGCGCGGCACTAGCCGCGGTCGCGCGGGCACCGTCCCCGCGCGGCGCGTATCACGGTCGCGGCGGTGATGCCCTATGGCTTCGCGGCGGCGACGCATAGGGTAGCAAACGGCTACTCCTAAGACTCCGCAAAAGACCGAAACAAAAAACCGAGCGAAACTACACGAAAACAAATCTAGCTTACCTCTAATCGTCGGAGACGGTGATCCGTTCACGCTCCCGGCTTCGGCACGTTCGTGGGGAGGGTTTGTTTCCTTTCGCCTTCTCCTTCTTTCCCACCGTTTCCTTTCGATTAGGGTTTCGCCTTTTCCCTTTTCTTTCGCTCGTTCCTTCCTCTCGTTTCCTTCCGGTTAGGGTTTCGCCTTTTTCCTTTTCTTTTTCTTTCTTTCGGGAGAAGTCACAATTTAATCTCTTATGTACGACAAAACACCATATCGGGTATTTTAGAATCCTAATTAATTAATTCCTTAATTAATTAATTCCTCAGATAAAATCCTTCGGGATAATTCTTTAAAGATAAATCCCTCTTTTTTCTCGGAAAGCGTGCCAAATCACTTACGCGGATTTTGATGCACCCCCTGGCCATTGCGATCACTTTCTACCCCTTTCTGGGAGTTCCGTAAGTCGGAATCCGGATCCGATCGCACCGTCGTTCTCCGTTTTCCGTGCTCTATCGCAGAAAAATACCCGCACCTCCAAATTATCGACTTAAGTAAAGCCGTTACATTAGTTACTCTAAACAGAAACTTTATTAGCAGGAGGTATAAAGTGTTACAAAAATCTATGACATTACACCACTCACCTCTTAAAAGAAGTTTCGTCCTCGAAACTTAACCTCAACCCTCGCTAAATAACTCTGGATAACACCCTCTCATTTTCGTTTCAAGTTCCCACGTCGCCTCGCGCTCCTCGTGGTTACTCCATTGCACCTTTACGTAGGGGATCGTCCGATTTCGAAGGTTCTTTTCCTCTCTTGCCAAGATTCTCATCGGCGTTTCCTCGAAGCTTAAGTCCTCCCGCAGTTCAACGGCCAAGGCATCGAGGACGTGTGACGGGTCAGATAAGTACTTCCGGAGCATCGAAACATGGAAAACGTTATGCACCCATTGAAGATTTGGCGGTAAGGCCAACCAGTAAGCCACCTGGCCCACGCGCTCCAAAATCTCGAACGGTCCCACATACCGTGGGCTCAACTTCCCTTGTATGCCGAACCGTCTTGTCCCCTTAGACGGTGACACGCGTAGCAACACATGATCCCCTACCGAAAATTCCAATTCCCGTCGCCTCCGGTCCGCGTAACTTTTCTGCCGGCTCTGGGCGGTCAACAACCGTTGCCTGATAAGGCGCACCTTTGCTTCCGTTTCCTCTACGAGGTCTGGCCCCAAGAGCTTCCGCTCTCCCAAGTCGTCCCAGAAAATAGGCGATCGACACTGACGTCCGTACAAGGCTTCGTACGGGGCCATCTGAATACTAGCTTGATAGCAATTATTGTAGGCAAATTCCACGAGGGGCAGGTAACGCGACCATCCCTTCCCCAGGTCTAACACACAAGCTCGAAGCATATCTTCGAGAACCTGGATCACTTGTTCCGATTGCCCGTCCGTCTGCGGGTGAAATGCCGTGCTAAACTGCAGCTTGGTTCCCAGCGCCTGCTGCAGACTCCGCCAAAAGTTTGACACGAAGCGTGTGTCCCTGTCCGAAGTTATGGACGACGGTATTCCATTCAACCTCACCACCTCATCGATATAGGTCTGTGCCAGCCGATCTCTGCTCCACATCGTGTGAATCGGTATAAAGTGGGCCGATTTCGTCAGACGGTCCACAATTACCCATATCGCGTCGTGTCCTTGTTGCGATTGCGGAAAACCGGTCACAAAATCCATGGTGATCCATTCCAATTTCCACTCCGGTATGGGCAATGGTTGTAGTTTTCCCGCCGGTCGCTGATGTTCCGCCTTCACCTGTTGGCACACCAAACATCGTGCCACAAACTGCGTCACATCGTTCTTTAATTTCGGCCACCAGAAGGTCTGCCTCAGGTCTCTGTACATTTTTGTACCTCCGGGATGCGCAGTGTAAGGGGCATTATGTGCTTCTGCCAGAATTTCTTTCCTCAATTCCGGCATTTCGGGTACGCAGACCCGTTCCCGGAACCTCAACACATCATCAGTGCCGATCACAAAGTCCCCGCTCGGTTCCGAGGATAGTCTGTCCCGTACTTGCTGTAGTTGTGTGTCCATCGCTTGGCCTTCCGCGATCCTCTCTATCAGCGTAGGCTTTATTACTAAGGACAGAAATTTCGCAACTGCTCCTGCTGGCACTACCTCCAGTCTCAGTTGCGAAAATTGCGTAATTAGCCGATCCTGTTGGGTAAGGGCGCTCAATGCCGTTTCCCCCGCCTGCCCCTTCCGGCTCAAGGCATCTGCCACCATGTTTGCCTTCCCAGGGTGGTAATGGATGGAGAAATCGTAGTCCTTCAATAGTTCCAACCACCGCCGTTGCCGTAAGTTCAATTCCTTTTGCGTAAACAAGTATTTGAGGCTCTGGTGGTCGGAGTACACATTACAGTGCACCCCGTAGAGATAGTGCCTCCAGAGCTTTAACGCAAACACGACTGCCGCGAGCTCCAAGTCGTGTGTAGGATAGTTCTGCTCATAATCCTTGAGCTGTCTTGATGCATATGCTATGACTTTCCCCTGTTGCATCAATACGCTTCCCAGTCCGCTTCGAGATGCATCACAATAGATCTCGTAGTCCTCACCGGGCTCTGGCAACGTGAGTACCGGTGCCCGCGTGAGTCTGTCCTTAAGCTCCTCGAAGCTCTTCTGGCATTGAGCCGTCCAGACGAATTTCTCCCCTTTCTGGGTTAGTCGGGTAAGGGGAGTGGCTATCTTTGAAAAGCCTTCCACGAAGCGTCGGTAGTATCCTGCTAGCCCGAGAAAACTTCGGATTTCTGTTACCGTGGTCGGGCGAGCCCAGTCGGTCACCGATTCTATCTTCCTCGGATCCACGGCAATTCCTGTGGCCAAGACGATATGTCCCAGAAAATCAACCTCACGGAGCCAAAACTCACACTTTTTGAGTTTGCCGTACAGTTTTTGAACCCTTAGGGTCTGGAGGACCACTCGGAGGTGCTCCTCATGCTCTCTATCGGTGCGGGAATAGATGAGGATATCATCGATAAAAACCACCACAAATTGATCCAGGAATGGTTTGAAAATCCGGTCCATCATGTCCATAAACACCGCTGGGGCGTTGGTAAGCCCAAATGGCATCACCGTGAACTCGTAATGGCCATAGCGAGTTCGGAACGCCGTCTTCGCTATATCCTCGCCTCTGATTCTGAGTTGGTGATAACCCGACTGGAGGTCGATCTTTGAGAACACTGTGGCCCCTTGGAGTTGATCAAACAGGTCATAAATACGTGGCAAGGGGTATTTGTTCTTCACCGTGACCTTGTTTATTTCCCGGTAGTCTATGCATAAATGCAAACTCCCGTCCTTCTTCCTTACAAAGAGCACAGGCGCTCCCCATGGTGACACACTCGGTCAGATGAACCCCTTATCCAGGAGGTCCTCAAGTTGCGCCTTCAATTCCTTCAGTTCAGCGAAGGCCATTCTGTAGGGCGCCTTCATGATGGGTTTTGTCCCCGGGATTAGCTTGATAGAGAAGTCAACCTCGCCTCCAGATGGCATCCCCGGAAGTTCGGACGGAAAAATATTCGGGAAATCCCTTACAACTGCGATGTCGGACAATGAGGAGGTGGGTCGGGTTGCAAGATCTACTGAGGCTAAGTACGCCACGCATCCACTCTGTTACGGATTTTGTTTTGGCGCATTTCGTGAAAGTGTTAAGTCTTGAAGATTGAAGATGAATGAAGTTTGGATCATATACCTCAATCTCAAGAAAGAAGAATTCAAAAGGATCAGGTAAGTTTAACTAAATATTTTTGGTGATCCGAATACTTCTTGTAGTGGAGAAACACTTGGAAGAATTTTTTATCGCATAAAAATCAAGAACTGGACATGGGACATGTTCAGGATCCGGATCAGACAGTTCGATCCGGATCCCGAAGGGTGCTTGTTCATTGGCAAATCCGATCCGGATCATAGTCATTTCGATCCGGATCCCGAACATGGGAATTTGCTGAAATACATGAACGATCCGGATCGTGCATTACAATCCGGATCCCGAACCCTGTTTCTCTGGAATTGCCTGACTCGTTACGACGATCCGGATCACAGCTAATCCGATCCGGATCGCCGTCGTAAAAATTTCCAGAAACGACAGTTTTTGATTCTTATCTTCTTCCTAGGGTTTCTAACCTATAAATAGACCCTATGATTCTTTTTCTAGGGTTAATCCACATAAGCCATAAATCCACATAATACATAGAGCCGTCATAATCAAATATCATCTTATACGGCCTTAGATCCACATATAGAGAAGAAAGGAAATCATTAGATATTAATCTATGTTTCTTCATCTATATTGATTAGTTTGATTCTAGGTTTTCATACTCACATCTTGAGTTGAATCAAACTAATGAATACTTAGATGGTATTTCCTATCTATCTTTGATCTAAGTATTCGACGGATCATCACCACCCAAAAACAACGATTTACCCCAAAATCGGCGCGTGGACTCGCGTGGCCTTGTGGATTCAAGGTGCAATCGCTCTCGTGGATTCAGAGCGAGGTACGTTCGTGGATTCGAAGCGTGCTACTGGGTGAAGACCGTGGATTCGGTCAGACGTCGTGGACTCGACGTTGGACGCCGTGGATTAGGCGTTGGACACAGATCGTGGATTCGAGACGCGTTGCGGAGCGAGCGGAGAAGATCAACTAGGAGCGTAAGGAAAAGGTTGAGTCGTCTGTGAGTACGGTATATCACCTTGTACGTGTTTAATTCTAGTGGATTTCACCGTGTTATCGGTCCCGTGGTTTTTTACTCCGGTTTGGAGTTTTCCACGTAAAAATCTTGCGTGTTCATTTATATTTCCGCATTGGGTTTTTATTGCGCAATGATTTTTTGAGTGTTTATTGTTTACACCTATTGACCCCCCTCTAGGTGTTTTTTCCCCTATTTAGATCCATTATTACATATAACCCAATAAGTGGTATCAGAGAGGGAATAGGGTTGTAAACAATGGTTGAAGGTGGAAACATCAACAGACCCCCATTCTTTGATGGAACAAATTATGCGTAATGGAGAGTACGGATGAAAGCCTTTTTAATTTCCATCGACGAACGGGTGTGGCAATCAATTGAATTAGGATGGTCTAATCCAACTGAATTTATTGCTGATGTTCGCACCATCAAACCTAGGTCGAAGTGGACCAAGGAAGAGTTAGATTCATCTTCTTACAATAGCAAGGGAATTAATGCTATTTTTAATGCCTTATCTCAAACTGAATTCTCTCGCGTCTCGGCATGTGAGACTGCGAAAGAAATCTGGGATGTTCTTGAGGTTACACATGAGGGAACTAACCTCGTGAAGATTCAAAAGCTGCAAATGCTTACGAGCAAGTTTGACTCTATTTTCATGGCAGAAAATGAATCTTTCACGGACTACTATACACGATTGCAAGACATCGTAAACTCATGTGCTAACCTGGGAGAGAAGATTCCAGAATTTAAGGTTGTAAGAAAGATCTTAAGAACTCTTCCTGAACGATTTCGCCCAAAGGTTACAGCCATTGAAACTATTAAACACCCGGACGAAATGCGTGTAGAAGAACTAGTTGGTTCATTACAAACTTATGAAATGACATTTACTACTAACTATTCTTCGGGAAAGGCATCCTCTTCTAAGTCTTCAGGTTATGCTTTGAAAACAACAAAGGAAGAAGACACGGATTCATCCTCCTCAGACGATGACGAGAACCTATCTATGGAGGAATTTGAAAAGCAGCTCGCTCTCTTGACAAGGAAGTTTCGCCGCAACTTTCGAAGGGGTAATTCAAGTAAAACTCCATCCTTCGGAAAGTCGAAGAAAGGCAAGGGTATTTCAAGTTACAAGTCAAGAAAGCAAGAGAACTTTTCAAAGGATAAGAAAAGTTCAGAAGGACAAGTCCAATGCTTCAAGTGCCGAGGATACGGCCATATCTCAACGGAGTGTCCAACTAAGAATCCGTCGAAGAAGAAAGCGATGCAAGTCGTCACCTGGGATGACAACTCAACGTCAAATGAGTCATCCTCAAGTGATGAAGAAGAAAGCGCAACGGCATTACACGCGTCCACATCTTCACCCTTCATGTGCTTAATGGCAAGTACTTCAGATTCATTGTCCAACTCCTCCCGGGTTGAAAAAACTGCAACGGATGATGAATCAGGTAACTCTGAAGGTGAAGATTTTGTTTTAGCCTACCACAGACTTTTACGGGATTCAAAGAAACTGGCTAAACAAAACAAGGGGTTGAGAGGGAGATTACAGGATCTCGAAGAAGAAGTAAAAAGGGTAACTTCTCTCTCGACCGATCTTCAAGTGGAAAGGGATAATCTGTTAAAAGCAAATGTTTCCCTTCAAGAGTCCAATGAGCAATTCGAGAAGAATTATATAGATATGGTGAACAAAGCGAATTACTTCTTGAAGCTCAACGGCGAGGCTCGACAGGAAAAATTGGAAATGACTGAGACCATTCTCCAACTCGAGGATGACTTGCAGCGATTTTCATCAGGAAGGAGTAAGTTGGATAAGCTTCTTGGTCTTGGTCAATCAAACAAGTTCGGCCTCGGATACAATCGAACTGAAGACAATTTTAGTTCGGTTGGGACAGTTTTTGTGCCTCAGTCGGTATCTCCTCCTCCGACACCGGAATTCACGACAAGCAACGACAACAAGCCTACTTCACCCTCCTCGGGATCGTCAAGCACTAAGGTATGTTTTCGTTGTAATTTTGCAGGGCACATTGAAAGAAATTGCAAGATTGGAGCTCAAAGATCAAATCAATCACATCTTGCAATTGCTACCAATGAGTTCACTCCCCGGAAATCAAAGAAGGACTTTTCAAAAGAAAAGAACATTGGTAGTACTTCAAGCAAGACGATGACAAAAGAAAAAGATCAATCATACAAGACGTCTTCATCAAGGAAAATTTCTCAACCATTGCCAACATACTCTAAAACTCAAAAGGTTTGGGTATGCAAAGGCGAAATCTTTCCTTGCCTTTAATCTTCCTGCGATTAAATGTTGTGTAGTTTATGTAGACTATTTTTCTTTCTTTGGACCGACCCGTCAACCATCTTTGGGAGGTAAATAGTATATTTTCTTATTGGTTGATGATTTCTCTAGGTTTTTATGGGTAGCATTTTTAAAAGAGAAAGCTGATACGTTTGATTCTTTTCATGAGATTTGCCATCGTATTATGATTGAAAAGAATGAAAAGATCATTCGTGTTAGAAGTGATAGAGGTGGAGAATTCATTAATTCCAAATTCATTGATTTTTGCACTTCCAACGGCATAAAACATGAATTCTCGGCACCCTATACACCTCAGCAGAATGGTGTTGTTGAGCGCAAAAACAGGGTTGTTCAAGAGATGGCGCGTGTGATGCTTCATAGCCGGAATTTACCGCTATATTTTATGGGCTGAGGCTGTGAACACCGCTGTCTATGTCATTAATCGAGTGTATTTGCGCCCAGGAACTTTAAATACACCATATGAGCTGTGGTTTAGTAGAAAACCGGATATCAAATACTTTCGTATCTTTGGGAGTCGATGTTTTATTTTGCGTGATCGCGAAAATCTTGGTAAGGTCGATTCTCGAAGTGACGAAGGGATCTTTTTGGGTTATTCTACAAATAGCAGAGCATATCGGGTATTTAACATGGAATCTAAAACGATTGTAGAATCTATAAATGTTAAAGTAGATGAAGCTTTTCACTTTGCATCTGAAAAATCTACCCTCGATATCTCTCTTGATGATGATACTCCTGTAAGTGCATCTTCTCATGATAATACTTCTAATATTAATGATGCATCTGATGGTTCTTCAAGTTTATCTGATGTGCAGGAATCATCTCATGTACCTCCGAGTACTCCGTTACAACAAACGCTACGCATCTCCAAGGATCATCCTGAATCAAACATCATTGGAGACCCACAAGAAGGAGTCAAAACTCGGAGACAGTTGGTTTGTGGATTCGCTTGCTACGTTTCCTTGATGGAACCAAAGAACATCGATGAAGCTCTTCAGGATGACTACTGGATTAAAGCAATGCAGGAAGAGCTCCATCAGTTTGAGCGAAACAAAGTCTGCGAATTAACAAAGCCTCCAAAGCAACACAATGTGATAGGTACCAAATGGATTTTCAAGAATAAAAAAAATGAAGATGGTACCATCATCAGGAACAAAGCACGTTTAGTTGCTCAAGGCTACTCTCAAGTAGAAGGTATAGACTTTGATGAAACTTTTGCCCCTGTAGCTAGACTCGAGTCAATTCGTATATTATTCGCCATAGCTTGTCATTTTAAAATAAAATTGTTTCAAATGGACGTTAAGAGCGCGTTTTTAAATGGGTTTTTAAATGAGGAAGTTTATGTGGCTCAACCGAAAGGTTTTGTAGACTGTAAACTACCTAACCATGTTTTTCGTTTGAAAAAGGCTCTTTACGGTTTAAAACAAGCACCGCGAGCTTGGTACGAAAGGTTGACAAAGCACCTATTGGATAAGGGCTATACTCGAGGGGGAGCTGACAGGACTCTCTTTGTGAAGCATTATCAAAATAACTTCATTGTAGCACAAATCTATGTCGATGACATTGTATTTGGTGCGACAAGAGATAATGATGCTTCTAAATTCGCTGAAACCATGGAAAGCGAATTTGAGATGTCAATGATGGGCGAATTGACTTATTTCCTTGGATTGCAAGTGAAACAGTGTGACGAAGGCATCCATTTGTGTCAATCCAAGTATGCTTTGGAGTTGGTCAAAAAGTTTGATCTAGAAAATTGTAAAGATTTTCCAACTCCAATGGGAACTAGCAATAAAGGATTAGGAAGTGAATCTTTTAGTGAGAATGTAGACGAGAAACTTTATCGGAGTATGATTGGAAGTCTACTTTACCTCACGGCTAGTCGCCCGGATATATCTTTTGGTGTTGGGATCTGCGCGAGATATCAATCTGCACCAAAGGAGGTTCACCTGAAAGCGGTGAAACGGATCATCCGATACATTAAAGGAACCATAAATTTCGGAATTTGGTATCCTATGGGAACAAGTCTAGATATTATTGGATACTCAGATGCCGATTGGGCAGGATCTGTGGATGATCGGAAAAGTACGAGTGGTGCATGTTTTTATTTAGGCCACTGCCTTGTTGCATGGCACAGTAAAAAGCAAAACTGCTTTGCACTCTCGACTGCCGAAGCGGAATATATCTCAGCCGGTAGTTGTTCAACCCAACTCATTTGGATGAAAAGTGTGTTGAGCGACTTCCGGATTTCAGCAACTTCGGTAACAATTCTTTGTGACAACACTAGTGCTATAAACATTTCCAAAAACCCTGTGTTGCACTCTAGAACAAAACACATTGAACTTAGATATCATTTTCTTAGAGAGCTAGTTGAATCAAATACTCTTCAACTGTCATATATTTCCACTGAAGATCAATTAGCTGACATTTTAACAAAACCCTTGGATCAAAAACGTTTTATTCATTTGCGTAAAGCAATTGGAATGCTTTCCTTGAAATAAACTTCTTTTTGAAACTTTTGCTTAGGTTAGGTTTTGTTTTTGTGTTTTTGTTCTATATCTATGTTTATACATAGTACATTAATTGAGCATGTGTATTATTGACTTTACTTGCATCCTTTCATATAATTAGAAATTTATTATGCTTTGGATATCATAATAATTCAGTTGATGCATTGACCATTTATTTAAATTAAATCATTTTTAATTGATCAAAGTCAATTTCTCTCTCAATGATCTCTTGGTATTATTTTTATCTTATTTGACTATTTGGTTGAGTATGAATTCGAGATCAATCCTTGGTTGAATACTTTATATCTTAAATTAATTGATAGCCAATTGAGGGGGAGTCAAAGAAATGTAAAATGCTCAAAAGATGTGGAAAGAGTTACATCCCAATGAGGAGTGTGAAAACTACCACCACATGGAGGAAAGAGCTACCACCTCGGTCGTCCGAGTACTGTGTGCAGCTACCACATGTATACCAAGCATGGGTTTGTAATTTTTGATTAAATAAAATGCATGATTGAAATACTTGACTCCGTCAAATTTCAAGGTTGGTATAAGGTGGGATTTTTAAATGAAAGATGCTCAAAGAGCCACTCTCTTCAACAGATTGACTAGATACATTATATAATTTATTTGGGATTTCAAACATCTATTGATCTTGGTAATTCATTTTCTTTATCATTTTAATGATTTGATAAACGCCGTACTCATAAGATCATGATGGATGTGTTTGAACTTGATCAACTTTAAAGGTTTTAATTTCTGTAAATTTTCATGTCATTATTTGAATATTATTGATAGATTTAACATAATTTATTTCTCTTGACATGAAACGATGATTTTTGTTTAAAGTTGATGTGCTAAAATGCTTACATACTTTTTCCGGATTTTATTGAATTTTTCTAAATTATTCTGAAGAAAAAGTTGGAGCCGATCCGGATCGGACATGAATGATCCGGATCCCGAACGCAGGTGTTTCTTGCGGGTAGCCGATTCGGATCGAAATCTCGATCCGATCCGGATCACGGTAGGGTTTTATTAGAACAAGAGGGATTTTGATTTCTTTTATTCCAATCTTTTGTTCTTAAGACTCCAGAGTTTCTCTCTCTAAATTTCATCCTTCTTGGAGCCTTTCAAACTCGAGTTCTTCGATTCCAAGTAAGTTTTATTGATCAAAATCTCGGTTTTTCACTGTTTTTTTCCTTGTTTGCTCAAAACGTGAGTAGAAATCATGGAACTTTTTCATTTGTGAATGGTTTTTGGTCAAATCTCTTTTGAAATAAGAACTCTGGGTAGATTAGTTTTGATTATATGCTAGGTATTCTCTTGATTGACGAATTTTTGGGCTTCGATTTCTGAAAATTCGGTTTTGGGGCAAATAATGGGAATTTTCCAAAATCACGCAATTGATCTATTTTTAAATTTCCTTTTGCAAAACTAATTTGATTCCTAGTCTCTCTACACGATAATGATTGTTTGGGTACAATTTTTCTAATCTTTGAAAATTAACAATTTTTTTGTGTTCTTGAGTTGTTGCTCACAAGATTTCTTTTCTCAAGAAACCAATAGCAATGGTGATCACTTGGATCACTCTTCTTCTGGCTACTATGGTTCATACTCGATCAACTAATAAACTGAAAAGAGCCAAGAAACTTCAACAAAAAGGTGATTTTGATCTGATTAGTGACTCGGAAACTGAAGCAAATAATGATGAAGTAGACTGGGACGTGTTATGGGATGATGATGAATCAATGCCCGTTAAACCTGAACAAAAGCCTTCCAGTGGATCAAAAGGAAAGGCACCCATTGACACAGGAAAAGCACCTATGACGTCACCGACCGTCTCGGTAAAAAGGAAACGACTTGCTCGACGCTTTGGACAAGCACGAGAGGCTAATGCTAGCAAGCCAATGGTTCCTGACTCCCCGCCTCGGGTGGAAGGAGTGTTCGTCAGCATTGATCGCCTTCGAGCTTTTGAACATCGTGAATGTATCGGTGAACGACATGTCAACATTGAAGCTCTCCGAAATCACTCACCAGAGTTTGGAACTTTAATTGAGCAAGCAAATCTCATCCAAGTCTGCCGATTCCCCGAATTACTTGGGTATTGTCTGTATCGTGTAAGAACCTTTTACACGAATGCAAGGCATCTTCAAGACGATGAACGTGGCTCAATGCATTTCTATACAAATATCCAAGGGATGAAACTTAAAATCACTCCGGAGTTAATCGGCGAAGTCCTTGGAATGGAATCCAAAACATCGGGGATTAACTATTTGACGGGAAGAAGTTTGACGAATACCTTGTGGCAGACCGTGATAGAAAAAATTTGTTTGGAAGGAACTAAATCAGCTGATGGCAAAAGTGTAAAATCCAAACATCTTCGACTGGAGTACCGATTTCTTAATTTCATCACATGTTACAACATTCTTCCTAACATGCAGACCAAGTTAGTGAGATGGGATAGAATGCTGTTCTTATATCTCATAGGTCATCCTTCTGAGGCTGTAGGATTGAACATGAGCATCCCCTACATAATTTGGAATAGAATGTTAAGATATGTTGTGCATCCTCATCCTTCTGAGCGACTTCCATTTCCATTAATCATCATGAGGATCTTGCAAAAGTTTGAAATTGATATAAGCTCGACATCATATCAATACTGTTGGGGGATGATAGATGAGTCAACGATTGTGAAGTCACTTCACAAATTACCACATGTTACTCCGACACCCTCCACTGGAAAGAAACCTTGTGTCGGCACCTCTGCCTCACCGTCTCAACAAGGACCCGGCGCGGATGATCAAGCATCGGTAACTTCGATTCTCAAGCAACAACAGCGCCTATCTTCTCAACAAGAGCAGATCAACAAAGAGCAGAGGCGAATCTCCGAGGAACTCGAGATAATCACAGCATCCCAAATCACATTAACCAAGACGGTCTCGTCGATAAAGAAGTTAATGCAGAAAACGTTCTCGAAAATGGGATACACCGCCTCGGATGACTCAGATTCAAGTGTTTGAATCGTTTGTCTACTAATTCTCTTGTGCAGGAACTTTATTTTCTTTAACCTCTTTCTTTGTGCAGGTTTTAAGTTTTCAGTTTTTTTGTTTTAGTTCTCAGGTTTTTCTTGTTTGTGAACTTCTTAACTCTCCTTAAATTTTGAATTTTTGGCTTCCTTTGTGACAAAAAGGGGGAGAGAGTAGTGAGAACTTTTGGAACTTTTGGTGAGAACTTTGAACAAACTTTGACTTTGGTGAAAGGTAAGTATCACAACTTCTGGTTTTATCTTGTGATTTGTTGCATGTCCCTACTAACTATTCGACTAACTATTTGGACATGTATTATTACTAACAAGTTGTTTGATTACTAACAAAGCAAAGTTATGACATTTGGAATCTTATTGCTTAGAAGATATGTCAATGTTTGATTGTGATCTTATTACATATCTGAATTACTCAATGTCATGGTGAGCATAAACTCTATCTTTGTTAGGTTTTGAATGCTAAATATTCTTGAGGTATCTAACGATCTCTTTTTGTCAAGAATGATCTCTTTTTGCAGAGAGCACAGATGTCTAAGTCTAGAGTCTGTTTTAGGAGTTTATCTCTTGTATTGGATCTCCATTGTAAATTTTTGTTGTATGGTGATAGCAACAAAAATATCTTTTTTTGAATTTTCTTTAGTGGATCTGTGTCTTGTCACGAAACCGCCAAAGGGTGAGATTGTTACGGATTTTGTTTTGGCGCATTTCGTGAAAGTGTTAAGTCTTGAAGATTGAAGATGAATGAAGTTTGGATCATATACCTCAATCTCAAGAAAGAAGAATTCAAAAGGATCAGGTAAGTTTAACTAAATATTTTTGGTGATCCGAATACTTCTTGTAGTGGAGAAACACTTGGAAGAATTTTTTATCGCATAAAAATCAAGAACTGGACATGGGACATGTTCAGGATCCGGATCAGACAGTCCGATCCGGATCCCGAAGGGTGCTTGTTCATTGGCAAATCCGATCCGGATCATAGTCATTTCGACCCGGATCCCGAACATGGGAATTTGCTGAAATACATGAACGATCCGAATCGTGCATTACAATCCGGATCCCGAACCCTGTTTCTCTGGAATTGCCTGACTCGTTACGACGATCCGGATCACAGCTAATCCGATCCAGATCGCCGTCGTAAAAATTTCCAGAAACGACAGTTTTTGATCCTTATCTTCTTCCTAGGGTTTCTAACCTATAAATAGACCCTATGATTCTTTTTCTAGGGTTAATCCACATAAGCCGTAAATCCACATAATACATAGAGCCGTCATAATCAAATATCATCTTATACGGCCCTAGATCCACATATAGAAAGAAAGGAAATCATTAGATATTACTCTATGTTTCTTCATCTATATTGATTAGTTTGATTCTAGGTTTTCATACTCACATCTTGAGTTGAATCAAACTAATGAACACTTAGATGGTATTTCCTATCTATCTTTGATCTAAGTATTCGGCGGATCATCACCACCCAAAAACAACGATTTACCCCAAAATCGGCGCGTGGACTCGCGTGGCCTTGTGGATTCAAGGTGCAACCGCTCTCGTGGATTCGGAGCGAGGTACGTTCGTGGATTCGAAGCGTGCTACTGGGTGAAGACCGTGGATTCGGTCAGACGTCGTGGACCCGACGTTGGACGCCGTGGATTCGGCGTTGGACGCAGATCGTGGATTCGAGACGCGTTGCGGAGCGAGCGGAGAAGATCAACTAGGAGCGTATGGAAAAGGTTGAGTCGTCTGTGAGTACGATATATCACCTTGTACGTGTTTAATTATAGTGGATTTCACCGTGTTATCGGTCCCGTGGTTTTTTACTCCGGTTTGGAGTTTTCCACGTAAAAATCTTGCGTGTTCATTTATATTTCCGCATTGGGTTTTTATTGCGCAATGATTTTTTGAGTGTTTATTGTTTACACCTATTGACCCCCCTCTAGGTGTTTTTTCCCCTATTTAGATCCATTATTACATATAACCCAACACACTCTCCATCATTCTCCTTGCCCGGGTTGCGGAGATGACAGTCGAAAAGAAGGTACTCTTACACGCGAGGTATACGTTTTTCGGAAATCTCGGCTCCTGCAGTCGTACTTGGCGTTTGTCGCAATCGATCTCCGCCTGGTAGTTGGCGAGCCAATCCATTCCCAGGACTACGTCGAATTCCTTCAGTGGAATGACTACTAGGTCTCCGGGGCAGTCTAGCCTTCCCAACTTTATTGGGCAAAAAGGCACAAAGTTGACGGCCTTAATAGGCCCCCTAGGAGTCCGGACGGTGAGGGAATGGCATAGGGGTTTCATTTCCAAGTCATGAGTATGGGCAAAAGTACTAGACACAAAGGAGTGCGATGCCCCAGTGTCGAATAATGTTCTAGCTCGGGAGTCTGAGATTAGAGTAGTACCTGCCACTACGTCCTCCGGTGGGTCTGCCCCTTGGTGGGTCATCGAGTAGATCATCCCTCCTGATTGCGGACGCGTCTCCCCCTCCTGTCGGGTGGGCGGAGGGCGTGCCGTGGGTCCCGTGGGGGTCTTTCCCCTCCCTGACTGTTGTGGCGGTGGGGCGGAGGCTGCGGATGAGGCTGTTCCCGGGTTCGTGGGGCAGTTGAAGCGAAAGTGGCCCTGCTTGCCGCAACGGAAGCAATGGTCGTGCCTCTTCGCGCACTCTGTAACTTTGTGGGCTCCATTGCAGATAACACAGGGTCTGTCCCCTGGCCTTTGACTGCCTGCCGGAGCGCTCCTAGCCCCGTGGCGCGATTTCGGGTGTTTAGGGGGCCGACTCCGGCTGGTTGGTCCCCCTCCTGTGAAGGACTGCAGTCGCTTCTTGTCTCTGTTGAAGTCCGTGTCCTCCCGCCGGGCGCGCGTTACTGCGAATCCGCGCTCCACTATGGTGGCCCTATCCACAACCTTCTGGAAGGTGTGAAGGTCCGCTGCTTGCACCACCTCGAAGATGTTGCTTCGCAGTCCGTCAACGAAGAGGCGGGCATTATGAGCTTCGTCCCTTATGACGAAGGGGACGCAATTAGCTAACCTCACGAACTCCCGTTGATACTCCATGATGGATCTGTTCCCCTGCCGAATATGCTTCAGGTCGTCCTCCATCTGTTGTTTCACACTGTTGGAGAAAAACGCTCCGAACAGCTTCTCCCTGAACTCGGTCCATGTCGGTAAAGCGTCGCCCTTCGTGGAGTCCGGGCGCACCGTTTTCCACCACATCCGGGCATTTCCCTCAAGACAATGAACCGCTAGGGGAACCCTTTCATGTTCCTCCGTCATCAAATCCTCGGATAGCTTTTCCATCGTGTCCACCCACTTCTCCACGACCCAGGGGTCTGTCGTCTCGTCCTCGAATACGGGCGGGTTGTGTTTCTTGAACTCGGCAAGGTTCGCACTCACCCTGTCCCGTTCCGTCCGTTGGGTGGAGGCTTCGCCCGTAACGGGTCCCGAAGCCGTTGGGCTGGGTGCGGCCGATGGCGCCGTCGGTTGGTCCATCGACACCCCGGTGGTCGCTGTCTGGGGAGGAGCGGCCGTTGTTTCTTCATGCGTTCCAGATGGTCCTGCCGCGGGCGCGCTTGCCTCAGGTGGCGGGACCCGGGCGCTCTCCCTAGGCACGGCCTGTTGCTGCTGCATCAGTTGACGCACGTGCTCTGTGAGGGTCGACAGTTGTCCGGCCATCTCACGTATCTGTTGTCGGATTAGTTCATTCTCCGCAGTTGCTGGAGCCGCATTATCGGCTCCTGCATTTTCAGTCGACGATCTTGTACGAGCCATTCTCCACTATGAGCAAAGATAAACCATTAATCATAATTCGATCGGTCTAGCACCTTGACCTACTAACCCTGGGACTCTATCCCTTATTTCCCCGCGCTCACACTCGTACGTGACACACCTATACTTTGGTTATCAGCTTGGTTAGTCACTCGTGATAATGCATTATGTGGATGTTGGTCACTGGCCACAGTAGTTAAAGTCGTTTTCTCTGATACCATATAATCTGTCACGCCCCGGAGGTTCTAAAAGAGTGGAAAACGTACCCAATTTTTTTTTCTTAAATATTTAAATGAACCTCGCCTCCGGTGCGTATCAGACCCGCCGCATATACAAATTCACTCCCCAAACGGGCGGAGTCTCCTTTGTATATGCACGGCGTTACCAACAAGTCAAATACTTTAACCATTCCAACCATGACAGACAAAGAGGAGAGAATACAATAAATCATACCATCACCGCTATCTCATACAGACTATAGCATAAACCCATGGGTTTGAAAATCGGTGCCCACTCGACACCCAGTTTTTCCAAAACGTTTTCGCAAACTCTTTGAGCGTCCATTAACTTGAAAGGATAAATCCACGGGTTTTAAAATCGGTGCCCACACGGCACCTGCTTTGAAAACACTTTTGAAACCGGTTTGCGTTTGAAAACAAGCCGCAATTACACATCCAAACATTCACCAATTAATTACAAGAAAATCCTCATCCCAACATCCATCAGAAACCACAGTAAGTAGAAAACATGTAAGTAAACGCAATAACAGAAAGGACACATCGAATCACTGGAGCATTTACTTTCCCCTCCCCCTAATGTATCGCTAAATCCCTGTTGAGTAAGTCACACTGGGCACCTACCCCAGCTTTCAGAATATTTTGGGCCCCAACCCCAATACCGTACTCATCTTCTTGGTGCCTCCAACCCCTCCACTGCCCAAGTAGCAGTCGCCTCTCCTTGAGGGGTCCCCAATAACCTCTCCTTGTGGGGTACACGGGTAAAACAACTTACCATCTTTCCGAAAAAATACACCCTGTGCAGTGGCCAAACTGCCGGTGTGCGTGTAAGCAATATGAGTGTAAACATGTTGCGACCTCAGCCGCTTGATTTAGAATAGTATAACGATCCTGCGACCGCAGCCGCTTTGATTAACATAATAAAAGGGATTCACATGCTATGGGATTAGTCAAATTACCAAACATATCTACTTTATGAAAACGAGTATTCGGGAAGGACACCACGCCGGTAATAACCAAAACTACCCACCTCGATTGTGCGAAAACTGCACTCCGGAGACCGAACCTTGCTCTCTGTTGACGCCCGGACTTAGAAGTAGACCCCAAAAAAGCCGCGGTCAGATCAGAAATATAACAGTAGATAAACGGAGCCCAAAACTCAAAAACACTAATGACAACTTGACCCGGCGGTGGCGCCCGCGCGCGTCGAGCGACGCGGCCGCCCCCCGCGGCGTTACGGCCGTACGGCCGCTCGGGCCCCAGCCCCGTGCGGCACTTGCCGTGACCACGCGGGCCCTAGCTCCGGGCGGTGCAAGCCGCGGCCGCGCGGGCACCAACCCCGCGTGGCACGCTCCGCAACCGTGCGGGCACCAACCCCGCGGGGCACCCTCCGCAACCGTGCGGGCCTTAGCCCCGCACGGTGCGAGCCGCGGCCGCGCGGGCACCGGCCCCGCGCGGCACTTACCGCGGCGGCGCGGCACGCACCGCAACCGCGCGGGCGCCCACCCGTGCGGCATTAGCCGCGGCCGTGCGGGCATGGGCCCCGCGCGGCACGCGCCGCCGCCGCCGCGCGGCACAAATCACAGCCGCGCTGGCATGGCCCCGCGCGGCATGAGCCGCTGCCGCCGTGCGGGCGCCCACCCGCGTGGCACTGGCCGCGGCCGCGCGGGCGCCCGCCCGCGCGGCACTGGCCGAGGCCGCGCGGGCATGGGTCTCGGGCGGAGCGCGCCTCGGCCGCGCGGGCGCCCGCCTGTGCGGCATAAACCGCAGCCGCGCGGGCATGGCCCCGCGCGGGCGCCCGCCCGCGCGGCATCGGTTGCGGCCGTGCGGGCGTGGGCCCCGCGCGGCTCGCGCCTCGGCCGCGCGGGCGTCCGCCCGCGCGGCACTCGCCACGGCCGAGCGTCCACCAGCCCCGCGCGGCGCTTGCCGCGGCCGCGCGGGCACCGGCTCCGCGCGGCGCTTACCCTAGCCGCGGCCACGTGGGGACCTTGGTCCCGCGCGGCACTAGCCGCGGCCGCGCGGGCACCGTCCCCGCGCGGCGCGTATCACGGTCGCGGCGGCGATGACCTAGGGCTTCGCGGCGGCGACGCATAGGGTAGCAAACGGCTGCTCCTAAGACTCCGCAAAAGACCGAAACCAAAAACTGAGAGAAACTACATGAAAATAAATCTAGCTTACCTCTAATCGTCGGTGACGGTGATCCGTTCACGCTCCCGGCTTCGGCACGTTCGTCGGGAGGGTTTGGGTCCTTTCGCTTTCTCCTTCTTTCCCACCGTTTCCTTCCGATTAGGGTTTCGCCTTTTCCCTTTTCTTTCGCTCGTTCCTTTCTCTCGTTTCCTTCCGGTTAGGGTTTCGCCTTTTTCCTTTTCTTTTTCTTTCTTTCGGGAGAAGTCACAATTTAATCTCTTATGTACGACATACACCATATCGGGTATTTTAGAATCCTAATTAATTAATTCCTTAATTAATTAATTCCTCAGATAAAATCCTTCGGGATAATTCTTTAAAGATAAATCCCTCTTTTTTCTCGGAAAGCGTGCCAAATCACTTACACGGATTTCGATGCACCCCCTGGCCATTGCGATCACTTTCTACCCCTTTCTGGGAGTTCCGTAAGTCGGAATCCGGATCCGATCGCACCGCCGTGTTAAGGAATTTGTTTTGGCGCATTTCGTGAAAGTATTAAGTCTTGAAGATTGAAGGTGAAGAAGGTTGGATCATATAACTCAATCTCAAGAAAGAAGAATTCAAAAGGATCAGGTATGTTTAACTAATTATTTTTGGTGATCCGAATACTTCTTATAGTGTAGAAACACTTGGGTGAATTTTTAATTGCATAAAAATAAAAAACTGGACATGGGACATGTTCAGGAACCGGATCAGACAAGACAGTCCGGATCCCGAAGGTTGTTGATTCATACGCAAATCCAATCCGGATCCAAGCCATTTCTGATCCGGATCCCGAACGTTGGTTTTTGCTGAAAAGTATGAACGATCCGGATCAGGCATTTCAATCCGGATCCCGAACATTAGTTTTTACTGAAAAGTATGAACGATCCGGATCGGGCATTTCAATCCGGATCCCGAACCATTGTTTTTCTGGAAATTGGCTGTTTCGTTACGACAGTCCGGATCACCGTAAATCCGATCCGGATCGTCGTCCTGTAAAATTCCAGAAAAGGTTAGTTTTTGATTCTTATTGTAGTGGTCCAGATTTCCCATGCAACCTTTCCGATGAATCCACTATGTAGAACACCTAGTGTGGTGTGTCTGGCCCATGGTGCATCAAAGGGATGCCACAGATGGACCCTGTGAGACATTGTTAGCTGATTTGGCCTTCGGCTGTTTTTGCCGAATTTTAAAAAAGGTTTTGGGCCAATATGAGGTTGGATTTGGATTCAGCGCGGAAAAACGCTTGAAAACGGCTATTTGCTTGTTAAATTTGGAGTCCGGATGACCAAAAACGGGCTTCCGGAAGTTTTCGGGGATTTTCGGTGCATGGGGGAGGACCGTGGACCGGCCTGAGCCACGTGGCGGCCCATTATTGGCCGGCTCACGCAGCTCGGTCCACGGGGGGGGTGCGGCGGGTGTATGGACCGCCGTGCGGGCCACGTGGCAAGTCCGGAGTGGCGGGTGCGCGCGGCGCGGTCCAAGGAAAACTGCGCAGCTACGGTGGACCGGGTGCACGACACGTGGCGGCCTGGCATTGGCTGGCCCACGAAGTCCCGGTCCACGGCGCGCGTAGTGGAGGCGCCTCGGTACGGAGCGTGCAGAGATGGCAGACGCGTGGTCGGCCGCACTCGAGTGCCGCCACGCGTCGGCCCGCCGTTGGCGGGCCGTACCTATCCCCGCTGACCGCGGGGGGACACGCGGCGCGCAGCGGGGCACTTGCATTGCTGTCCCCTGTTTCGTGCACACGTGGCAGCACCTGGGCATTCCGGGCGCGTCGGATGGGAACCGTCCGACCGGGTTTCCGGGCGCAGTGCGCACGAATCCTGCGCCCGAAAACCCGGCCCAATAGTGTTTGGGCTGAGCCTATAAATAGGCTACCTTGTTTTGTTTTTGGGCTTTTTGGACTCCATTTCTCAGAGAGCCCTTCAGAGAAAATTTCCCTCCCTCAGTGTTCTATCCTTTGGAGGACTTTGGAGATTTTTGGTGGCACGTTTCCCGAGGTTCACGATTTTTCCGCGCGGCGCGACGCTTGTTCTCCGGCGACCCGCTTCGCCCCTTCTCAGTGTTTGGACTCCTCCGACTCACCCCGACATCCGATTTCGCCGATTCTTGCGCCGTTGGACTCACGACAGGTAGGACTTCAACTCCTGTGTTTTGAGGTTCCTCGTTTTCCTTGCTGACCTTGGAGTTTTCTGAGCACCCATTTGACCCATTTTTCTTCGCGGATTTTTGGACAGCACCGCGGTGTTCTAGCCGTATCTTTTGGCTCAGGCGTCGGATCGAGGCGATTCAAAAGGCAATTTTCATCTACACTTCGCAAGGAGTCTCCTGGATTTTTCCCTGAATTTTTGGAATATTTTCCGAAGGTGAAAGTCTCCTTTTACTGTGGTTCTTTGTTACAGTTTTTCTGGACAGTTTGTTCTGGGGTGTTTCCCTTGTCGGATTTCTATCTCAGCGTAGAAAACTCGGAATTGAACGTGCAGGTACTCGTTTCGACTGGTTCGTCGCGAGGATCGCGACAGTATTTTTCGTGGATTTTTTCGGGTATTTTTCGCAGGTGAAAACAGAGGAACTTTGGACTGTGGTATTAGTGGACAGATTTTTGTAAACTGTGAATGTTTAATTTATGTATGTTCCTTTGGAGTATTTTGTACAGAGTTGTGGTGACTATTTTGGACTGAGCGTGGGATACGCTTTTGGGTCAGGGATTAGCGCTCGAGGTGGGTGATGTTGTAAACCTCCTACTTATGATTTGTCACTAGGCCTATTAGAATGCTCTTCATCATGTTGTTAGTAGAACTGCGAAATGGACCTAGCATGCTTGTGTGAGATCATGGGTTCTTTGTTAATATTTGCATTGTCAGAAAACTACAAGTTAGTAGGTTGTGTTTCCATGCTTTAGATATGTAGTATAATTACTTGGAAATCATGCTAAATCCATATCATGTTGAATGTTTAATGAAAGGTTTGGACATGTGGTTAGAGTACTTAAAATGGTTTTATCAAGAGAAGGACTTTTGCATGCTTGAATGGTCACCTAGATAGGCCACCTTTTTCTGCTACACTATCATGCTGGAATTGACTTAGGAGAAACCATGTTTCATTCTTTCTCCAGTCACTTAGACATAGGGGATAGTATGCTCTGATTAGAGCAGGGACTGGGATAGTGTAGTCAGCTTTGGGATTTGGGGACAGGCAGGTTTGAGGACAGGGTACTCGCGGCAACCGCGGATTTCGGGCGGTTGATCGGACTGTTATTAGTGCATCAGATTTGGGGATAGGGGATCGGGACTTCTTTAGTGGATGGGTGTTTCCCACTTAATTAGAGTCTTGGTCCAGTCCTACTATATCGGGTTACTTGTGACCGTGCCGGTCAGGAGCCGGTCTGTTGCAGTACTTGAGACCGTGCCGGTCAGGAGCCGGTCTGTTACAGTACTTACGACCGTGCCGGTCAGGAGCCGGTCTGTTGCCTCGGGGATGGGACCGTGTCGGCCAGAAACCGGTCTGCATCCCGCAGCTGAGTCGTGAGTTAGTAGGCATAGCAGGCAGTACCGGTATTCACCGGGGTCTAGATTGGGTTACCCAGGCAGGCATATGCATACTCTGATGCATGCATTTAGCTACTCTTTTAGCTTATTACTTTAGAGGCATCTTAGTGGTAGCTTTTATCAGTTGTTATATGTATAGCTCACCACCTTGTTTTATTTTCCGCCTCTAGTAGTCCTAGTGGACAGGTCTGAGATAAAGGTTTACCCACTAGGGGAGGCTACTGTTCTTATAGTAGTTCTGACCCCCACTGTTTTTCCCTTTTCTTGTCCCCTTTGTTTTGCAGAGTCATCTACTGGAGTTGCGGGACCCTCTTCCTAGAATCGAGGTAAGAGGATCGCTGACTAGATAGCTGCTACCCCGAGCTCGAGTTTAGTAGTTTTGTTGTATCCCCTGTACACTCAGACGGTTGTATTTTCTTTTATTTTGGGTCTGGCTACGGCCAGCTGGTTGTATTTATTTCGTGAGCTGGGAGAGACACAAGTATATTCATGAGAGATTATTGTACTTTTATTTCCAGCATTTGTCTGAGATGTACTAGTTTCAGTTTAGCTCTGTTTTATGCTCCTGTATTATTTCATTTATATCTGAGCAGGTTACCAGCGCTTCGTGTACACGGGAAATACCGTGTGCACGGCGGATCTGTGGACGAGCCCGGGTTCTGGTTTACACCCGGGGCGTGACACTTATCCTCTTCCAATGGTTTCTAACCTATAAATAGACCCTATGATTCTTTTTCTAGGGTAAGCCACATAAGTCGTAAAAGCTAAATAAATCAAAGACGACCATATGAATCCACCCTTAGAGAAGAAAGGAAATCAATAGATATAATCCTATGTTTCTTCATCTATATTGATTGATTTGATTCTAGGGTTTCATACTCATATTTTGAGTAGAATCAAATCAATGAATACTTAGATGGTATTTCCGATCTATTTCTAATCTAAGTATTCGGCGGATCATCACCACCCCAAAAACAATGATTTCCCCAAAATCGGCGCGTGGACTCGCGTGGCCTTGTGGATTCAAGGTGCTACCGCTCTCGTGGATTCGGAGCGAGGTACGTTCGTGGCTTCGAGACGTGCTACTGGGTGAAGACCGTGGATTCGGTCAGACGCCGTGGATTCGGCGTTGGACGCAGATCGTGGATTCGAGAAGCGTTGCGGAGCGAGCGGAGAAGATCAACTAGGAGCGTATGGAAAAAGGTTGAGTCGTCTGTGAGTACGGTATATCACCTTTGTACGTGTTATAATTCTAGTGGATTTCACCGTGTTATCGGTCCCGTGGTTTTTTACTCCGGTTTGGAGTTTTCCACGTAAAAATCTTGCGTGTTAATTTTTATTTCCGCATTGGGTTTTATTGTGCAACGATTTTTGAGTGTTTAAACGTTTACACCTATTCACCCCCCTCTAGGTGTTTTTTCCCCTATTTAGATCATTATTAATATAACCCGACAAGTGGTATCAGAGCGGGAATAGGGTTATAAACAATGGCTGAAGGTGGAAACATCAACAGACCCCCGATTTTCGATGGAACAAATTATGCCTACTGGAAAGTACGGATGAAAGCATTTCTTATTTCCATCGACGAACGGGTGTGGCAATCTATCGAGTTAGGATGGTCAAATCCAACTGAAGTTATTGTTGATGTTCACACCATCAAACCTAGGTCGAAATGGACCAAGGAAGAGATAGACTTATCTTCTTACAATGGCAAAGGAATCAATGCTTTATTTAATGCCTTGTCTCAAACTGAATTCTCTCGCGTCTCAGCATGTGAGACTGCGAAAGAAATCTGGGATGTTCTTCAAGTTACACATGAGGGAACTAACCTTGTGAAGATTCAAAAGCTGCAAATGCTTACGAGCAGATTTGACTCTATTTTCATGGCAGAAAATAAATCATTCACAGACTACTATACACGATTGCAAGACATCGTAAACACATGTGCTAACTTGCGTGTTAATTTTTATTTCCGCATTGGGTTTTATTGCGCAACGATTTTTGAGTGTTTAAACGTTTACACCTATTCACCCCCCCTCTAGGTGTTTTTTCCCCTATTTAGATCATTATTAATATAACCCGCCACGCCATTCTCCGTTTTCCGAGCTCTATCGCAGAAAAATACCCGTACCTCCAAATTATCGACTTAAGTAAACCGGTTACATTAATTACTCTAAACGGAAACTTTATTAGCGGGAGGTATAAAGAGTTACAAAAATCTATGACATTACATTATGTAGGACCTTTTGATGGAGCTATACTCCGGCAGTTATTGTGTGATGGGAGTACCTATTTGGAATCATACAGCTGAGTATTTTGCCAAGACGGCGTTCAGGAGACGGTAGGGGCATTATGAACTCATAATGAGGCCAAATGGAATGATTAATGCCCTGTTGTCTTCAAGATTTGAGGAATGGTGTGTTCCAGTTGTACTTGGACGGATTGGGAGTGGTGTTCCCCGAGGATATTATGATTTACTCCCTGAGTGACTTGGAGTAAGAGGATCACTTATGGATGTGCTACAATGCTTGGGTGGAAGAAGCTGTATGCCGTGTTATTGAGATACAAGTTGTAGCGTCAGAAGCATACTTTCTTGGGTCACATTGTGTTGGCCGTAGGGGCGGCGGTAGAAATCCGGCCAATATGGATACTACTTGGGAATTGGCCGAGATCGACAATTATTGTCGAGGTGAGGAGCTTCTTGGACTGGGCAGTGCTAGGAGAGCTTGGCAATCGGATGATGAGACTGATACCAGCGCCATTGCCAGTATTTCCAGTGTTGGGAGAAGGATCTGCAAGTTATAGTGATGCCTCCCATAGTGACTGTGGAGTTACCGTTGGGTTATTATTGAGCATTCTGGATTACCCCGACAGGGCCACTGTGTTGGCAGATACCTGGAGCAGGAGTGCTGTCTGGGGTTTAGTTTGATGATTCCACAGCTGGCGCTGTGTGGATTGTTGAGGCAAGCATGACTTGTGGTTGTGTCCCTGAGGGTCCCTTTTGATGGTAGACCGTAGCTGAGCAGTCCACTCGGATGGTCAGGATTCGGGAGTGACCGAGTGAGGGGCCCTAGTTGTGAGGGCTTCTCTCCTTCTTGGATGATCGCGGGGATGTGTTTCGGATTGCCTTGGTTGAGTTGGCACAGGATGTGGTTTGGTGCCTGTTGCACTGGTGGTTATTTTGTTTCCCCCAACTTTTTGATGGAGCCCATGTGGTGTTTGACGTCTCAGCTCAGGAGTGTTTTGCTTTTGGATTCCTCGCCCGTGATTGACTCGCTCCATTTGAGATCTGTGAGTGTTTGGAGTACGAGGGACGCCTGTTGCGTATTCTGGCTCGTGAGGTGAGGGAATTGCGCAATCGGGGCATGCTGTATTGGTCATTGTTGTTATTGGGGAGTAATCACGGGGAGTGAGTGGTGTCTCGGGAGCTGGAGACATGATTGATGGATACCTACCCGTGGTATTTGTCACTCCTGGTGGATTGAGCTAGTTTCGAGGATGAAACTTTCTTTTAGTGGAGGAGGATGTGAGGACCCGGATCCCCACGATGAGATTACTGGTTGATTGGCAGCTTACGGAGGCCTACGTGGTGTGTCGGTGGTGTTTGTGCACAATTTGGACATAAGTGATGGACTCCGAGCTTAAAATGGATCACGTGAGTGATCGGAGGACCCCGTTGGGTGTTTAGAAGTAGTTGCGCGCGAAGTGGATATTAAAAATGGACTCGGCGCGAAGTTTGGACCAAAGAACACCTTTCCGGATGCTTTCGGAAAATTTGAGGTTCGGAATTTGGCAAAACGGACACCGAATTTGGATTCAGCGCGCGAAAACGATGAAAATGGACTATTTACTTGTATTTTTCGGAGCCCGGATGACGCGCATGGTTTTCGAGGCATTTGGTACTGTTCCGGCGGCCGGCGGGCAGCGGCCGGCGGGCAGCGGCGGAGCGCGGCAGCGCGGGCGCGCGGTGCACGGGAGCTTTGGGCCACGTGGCGGTTTCTTACTGGTTGGGTGCGGACACGTGGTGGGGTTGGAGCGGTTGGTGTTGTGGACCGGGACCACGGAGCAGGCTGGACTTCCTCGGGGCGCGTGCCTGGCAGGGTGCGCAAGCGGCGCTGGCAGCGCGCACATGGCCGCGCCAGGCGCGCGTTGACCCGGTGCCTGCCACGTGTCGTCCTCCGGGGTGGGCCACGTGGCGCAAGCTGGGTGGCCGAAATGGCTGTTTCCTGTTTTGGCGCTGACATGGTGCACCCTTAGCGATCCGGGTGCTGTTTGGCTGGGTGCTGTGGACCCGGTTTTCGGCGCCCGAATGATTCGGACGCCCGAAACCGGGGACACCCCGGGTATTATCCCAATTGTTTTGGGTGGCCTATTTAAAGACCCGAGCCTTCTTCTTCCTCCTCTTTTCCGCGTTTCGGAGCCTCCCCTCGCTTTGGACCCTTTAGCAAAGTTGCTCCTCGCGCTGTGCAGCATCCATCTGTGGATTCCTGGGATTTTTGGTGGCACGCACTTCGAGGTTTCCTTTTTTTTCGGCGCGGCGCGACGCTCGTTCATTTGTGATCTCCTTCGTCGCGTTTCGGTGCGAGGACTCCCTCGGCTTACTCCAACCACCTTTTTGAGCGATTCTTTTGCCGTTGGATCCGCGACAGGTAGGACAACGATCTTGGTATTTTCAGTATCTCCTAGTTTCGGGTTTTTCTTGGAGTTTTCCCGTGCTTACTGGGACCCTTTGTTTGCTGTGAGGATTTCAGGGACAGCAGCTTGTTGCGTGGAGTTCTCCGCGCTCGAGCGTCAGATCGACGCGGGCCGATACACTTTTTGTATCTACTCGTCGTGAGGAGTATCGCCGTATTTTTTTGAGATTTTTCTAAGGCTTGCCCGGAGGTAGATTTTCTCCCTTTATCTGTGCATGGGATTACAGTTGTGTTGTTGTGAGGTTGTGTGCACCCCGTGTTGTGGAATTTGTAACTCGATCTATGGGGCTTGGAATTGGACGTGCAGGTACCCGTTTCGAAGGTCTCGACGCGACGATCGCAACAATATTTTTATCGGATTTTTCGGAGCCCTTTCTGCAGGTGAAAATATTGCTTCTTTGGGACTGAAGTTTCAACTTGGACAGCACCCTTGGAATGTTGTATAAATTGTAATATTGAACTATATTTTGTATCCAGGGGTATTTGTGGGAGTTTTTGGAGCACTGCTTGGAGCCGAGGCTTGCGCGACATGTACCGTGGATACGGGTTCAGCAGATATTGTTAGCAAGTGGCCACGCTCTTCACCGACCTCAGGTTTGCCTTGGTTTAAGCACTTCAGGTGGGTGAACTTAGTAATGGTAACTGTATAAAGGAATGGCAAGGTTCATATGTATGTGGTGCCTTATGGGAGTTGTAATAGTGGATGTTTATATATGGATAAGGTAAGCTTACCTGTGGGAATGTCACCCTCTATGATTGATAGCACGCATAATTTAATGTACAACCAATATGAGTGAGAGGTAAGCATGGAAATGGCCTAGATCATGTGGATTGATGCTTACCTGATTATTGTACATGTTTGGTGAATTAGAGACATAGCATGTGGTAGACAGGTTATATTTACCCCGCACTACATGATATAGAGATCATACATGATTATTCATTGGCCTATTTATGTGAGATTGGTATATCATAGTAGGAATACTTTAGTATGCCTTGCTATTATATGTTTCATTCTCTTTTATCGTTTCTGAGGACAAAAGCATGCTTGAATGGACATCTAGATAGGCCATCTTTTACTGCTGCACTACTTATTGGAACTTGACTTAGGAGAAACCATGTTATCCTTTTCTCCTACTTTGTTAGTCAGGCGGTCTGTGTTGCTCGGGTGCGAGCAGGAGTCTGGGGTAGTGTAGCCGGGACATTGGTGTCAGGGACGGGTTGTGCTGGATTGCGGTTGGAAGGGTTTTGCGGTGACCGCGGACTTTGGGCGATTGACCGGAGGTCGGTTATAGTACTTGATTATAGACGGCAGGGTATTGCGGCAACCGCTGTCACGCCCCGGCGTCGAAAATGCGACCCGGGCTCGCACCCAGATCCGCCGCCCATACGGGAAGCCCCGTATAGACGAAGCGACTAGCCTGCAAAAGATCAACTATACTATACAGATATCAGAGCTGAAAGTAAACTGCTAGAAAAGAGAAAATATATACAACACAAAGCCCTCACCAAAGTACATAAGTCTCTCAAGCAGTAAAATAAAAGTACAACTCTATACCTCACTACAAGATCTCTCAACATGAACTCACAAAAGTAAGGGGTACATCTACTCTCAGGACGATGACTGGTGGGGAACTATCTCGCGACTCCCTTACCTCGATCAGAAGAAGCAGCAAAAGGAGCAAGAGTAGAAGACCCTGTGGGAAAAGACACCACGACGGGTGTGAGAACTACGTCCCAAGTCGTTCTCAGTGGGTGCCGCCAACAAGCCCGACGGTCTGCCCACTAAGTCTACTAGAGGCATAAAATAACAATATAAAACTGAAATGAAAGGGCTGGAAAAGTAACTCTACAGCTACTATGCCTCTATCTAGATGCTCAAGAAAATGGAACAGATGGAACATGATGCATCTACTAATACACACAGTACTCACCAAATCTAAACTGACTGCCGCAAAGGGTCCAGTCAAACCTGCGCCCACCAACTGCCGCACATCCTCAACAGGATGGGTCTACCGTAGGGTGTCCGTGACCGCCAAAACTGGCCCAGCCAGAGGGACTGCGTCGACAAGTCGCGATAGCAAGTAATAGGCCCAACTCCGGAGTGGCACTCGAGGGGCGCGACCCCAACGAGGAAAGTATCAGCGCATCTCTGTCGAGCTCGAATATGGCTCATGCAGGCTAAAGTCCAAACCACGATCACAAGATCGACTAACAACACCAACGCTCACACACAGGCTGGAAAACCACACAGCCGGGGGCCACCGTCCACCAGACGGCTCCCACAACAGAACACTAAACTCACAGGAAAGACCGACACCATAAGGGTTCGGAAACCCGATAGACCGGTGCTAAGAACCCTATGAAACAAGAACAGACTCTAGGCTCCGCCTAGCGAAGTTCCCGACCCCCTTATAGTTCGGGAAAGCAAAACCTCGGTACGACACGCCGAAAGCACCGACAGGGCCCGAAAGTCCCGGGAGACCTACACCTACAACCCTATCAAACAAGAACAGGTTCCAGGCTCGGCCCCCGTGGCTTTCGTCCCGATAAAGGAACGGCCCCTAGAACCCAGATCACTCGAATCCTTTCGAGTGAGGAGATTTACCAGAAAAGGTGACATTTGTTATTGAAAATCATTTTGATCTAGAAGAAATCCATATTTAATGATTTTAGTTCTTTTTAGGAAAACAGTTAGAAAAATAAGTGTTTTACCCAAGCCCCGAAGGGCTGATGCCTTTGTCCAATCAACAAGAACAGACTCCAGCGGCCCTTCGATGCTTGGAAGAAAACATTGGTAGGCTAAAATCATGTGTATGTCGAAAAGGGTTCTGGGTTCTAGGTCCGGCTAACACTAGTAACTACTGCCACTAACACAGTGGCCACAACCCCAAACAGGGAAAAACAAGATCTCCCGGGTCCACCGTTTATCCCAAACGGTTCTCGGTACAGACAAGCGAACCACAATATCTACCAGACCCCACTCGGCACCCAAGCACGAGTGCAAATGCATCCCACACTAAAACGAAGTCCCGACCGCTCGGCCCACTACCCGGGCGAGGATAACACTAAGTTCAGGAATGAAACGTAAAGTGGGGATGTCTAAACATAAATAACCCTAGCCCAAGTGAGGGCTTTCTACTGGTCTGGTTACACATGCAACATATGACGGGGGTGCTAGGTCAGGTTCCAAGATAATAACATATTTAACATGTGGTAGGAAGCAGAAGAGATCATACGATCATCAGATAATTACAAGAATAATAACATTCGAATTCTAGCATACTACCCAAGTCCAATCACTATCATGCATGATTCTATATCAATAGAATTAGAGCACAGTCCATAGATCTTGAAAGCAAGCCACCCACCTGAAACGCTAACTGTCCGGAGTCGTACAACTGAGAAAACCAGGAAAATAACAGCTCTATGTCCAACAGGTTCAGCACAGTCCACAATCCCTCCTGGGTACAATACAAAGTCCACAAATACACATCAATTCCAAAACTGCCCATAAAAATATACACAGAATTTCAGTCCCAAAGATGTCCCTTTTTCACCTGCTGAAAATGCCCAGAAAATTCCCAGAAAAATATCACAGCGATCCTCGCGTCGATATCTTCGAAACGGTACCCTGCACGCCCAAATCCGAGTTCCGAAGGTCAAGATACAAATTCGGCAAGGTGGTGTACTCAAAAGATTTCTGCACCAAAACTGTAGCACTGAATACAGGAAAAGCGGGATTTTCACCTCCAATAGAAACTCTGGAAAAATCCAAGAAAAATACGAGCTTGTTTCTTGTGATCTGTAGATGAAAAACTTGTATAAGCACGCCTCAATCCGACGCTCGTACGCAAAGATACGGCCAAAACACTCTGCTCTGTCACAGAAATCCACACAGAAAAAGGGGTCACTATGTTGCCTCGGGATCCGTGCCAAAACCTAGAAACGGAAAGGTGCAATCAAAACGAAAGATGAAGCCCTACCTCTTAGGAGTCTGTTGGCGCAAGAATCACAGAAAAAGGATCTCGGGGTAGACCAGGGGAGCTAAAACACTGCTGCTGCGCCGAAGAAGAACACAGGAACCACCACGTAGCGTCGCGCCGTAAAATAGAGAACCTCGGGATTCGAGCCTCCAAAAATTCTTAAACTCCGCAAGAAGATCAAGGATTAAGAGAGGAAAAATTCATCAATAGGAAGCTCGGGGTGATCTTGCATAGACTGAGAGAAAAAGGGCAGCAAAGAGGGCTCGGGCTGCCTATTTATAGGCCCAAAGAAACAATTCGGATAATACCGAAATTGTCCCAAGATTCGGGCGGCTACAGTGCGGCCCAGCCCGGGATTCGGGCGGCTACAGTGCAGCCCAGCCCGGTTTCGGGAGCGCACAGTGCGGCCCGGCCCGGCCGGTTTCGGGCGTGCACAGTGCGGCCCGGCCCGGCCCAGCCCGCACACGGGATCCAGCCGAACGCCTGCTTGGTCCGACCCGCGCCGGCGCCCGCCACGTCTCCCCCGAACACGCCGCAGCCGTGCAAGCCGCCGCGGGGAGCGCCACGTGTCCCTACCCGCGTCAACGCGATAGGTGGCGCCCGCGAATCAGCGGGCGCCACGTGGCACTGCCCACGTCGCCCCTCACCTGCCCGCTGTACGGCACCTGCCCGCGGTACGGCGCCTGTCCCCGACACCTGCCCCGCGCGCTGCGTGGACCGCGCGCACATGCGCCCGCCAACCGGGTGCTGCCACGTGGCGCGCCCCCGGTCCACGCCTCCCCGCGCACTCCCGCAGACCGAGCGCACCTGAGCTGCCCAATCAGGCGCTGCCACGTGGACACCTGCCGGTCCACGCGCCCCGCGGTGCACCCCGGCCCATTCCCCTGCGCTCCGTGGACCCAGCTGCATGCGCCGGCCAATCCGGGCCTGCCACGTGGCTCCCCCGCCTGTCCACGGCTCCCCCATGCACCAGAAATCCAGTAAATTTTTCGGGAGTCCCTTTTTGGGCCTCCGGACTCAGAATTTGGCAAACAAAAAGCCATTTTCAAGCGTTTTTCTGCGCTGAATCCAAATCCAACCTCTGTTTGTCCCAAAACAATTCCGAAAATGCGGCAAATGCAGCCGAAGGCCAATCCAGCTGTGGATATCACACAGGGTCCATTTGTGGCATCCCTTTGATGCACTATGGGGCAGATACACCAACACCAGGTGTTCTACACCGTGGTTCATGGGAGAAGCAACACGGGGATCAGGGTCACCACATCCTCCCCCACTAAAAGGAAGTTTCGTCCACGAAACAAAAACACGCCACAACAACAAAACTAAAACAATCAAAACAACCAAGAACGCAACACTAAACTAACAAGAAAGATACGGCTCCACCAGCAGGAAAGTCATCAACTCCAACCCTCGATTTAGAAAACAGCTAAAATTAACGAAAAGTCCAAAAATTTCGAAAAATCAGTGCCTTCGTCCCAATCAAACAAGAACAGGTTCTGGAGCAATCTTTCGAAGTTTTCGTCCTGTTCGTAAATTTCAGTACAAGGCGAGAAAAGGGAGAGAAGTGTTGGTGTCGTTCCTACTGTGGCCACAAAAAGAAAGCTATCACTAACCGAGACTCCTAAGGACATAACCACTAGTCCTAAACATCACGTTTGCTCCCGAGGTGGCGTCTGTCCACAGTCGCTGAAGCCCATGCTGTTGGAAGGATATGCCGACAATCCGAGAAAACGAACTCCTCCAGTCCAACTCGCAGAAGGATAACTGCTTTCATTCCATCATCAGTCGTAGCACAGCACCGCACCAATCAGTCCAACCTGGGTGCTCAATCCAAGTCCTGGAGCTGTCCTTGAATCGTCACATCAGCAAGTGAAGTCCCAAGTCTCAACTGCACTGATCATACACCGCGATCCTCCTCTACTCATAGGATACTGGGAAGAATCCAATCGCTAAAACATGTAGCAGAAATTCCTAACCCATACCCATGCAAGGATGCCGATGCAGATACTCAACCAATAAAGCAGAAGAATGCAGCGGTAACAAAATGCTCAACTCAGCTAACTGAAATAAAATCATACCTGCCGCGGCATGATCCGCTGCCGGGGTGTCCTCCACCAGGGCTGCATAAACCCGTCCACTAGGTGCTGCAGGTCGTCGTCCCGTCTGTCCTGACGTCGTGGCCTACTCTGTCCGCTGGTGTGCCGGAGGGGTTCCCGCTACATGGATGGGCAAGGGGGGTGCTGTCGCAATCGGTGGCACTGACAAAATGGCCTGGGGGCAAGCTGGGCGGAAATGTCCCGACTCTCCACAGAGGAAACACCGCCCCTGTCTCTGATCACACTGTGACGGTGGATGAGGCCCGCCACAAATGACACACCCCTCCTGTCGCTGCTGCAGATACTGCTGCTGCTGCGGGGGCCCACCAGATCTCCGGCGCCTACGAAACCCCCGACTCTCTGGATGAGATCGTGGAGGTCTCGGAGGTCCCTGCCGGCTCGTCTGACCCTCATCCTCCAGTGCTGGGCGCTTCGCCCCCGAAATCCCTGCGGGAGCTGGGGCCACCTCTGCCATCACTGCCTCTCCACACTCAACATATAAAGCCTGCTCCATCGAAGCCTCTAAGGTCTGCAATCTGTGGGAGCGAACAAGCTGATAAATGTCCCGGCGCAGCCCCCGCTCGAACATGTAGATCCGGTGAGACTCGTCCCTGGCCGCGTGAGGCATACTAGCCAATAGCTGATTGAATTCGGCTATGTATGCATTCACGGGCCGATCTCCCTGGCGGAGATTTCTCAGCCGCTCCTCCAATCTCTGGCGAACACTCTCAGGAAAGAAGGCCCCTAGAAGAAGTCTGCGGAACTCCGCCCAAGGAAGAATCTGCGTCCCAGGCGGACCAACAGGCCGCACACGCCGCCACCAAGCCTCGGCGTTGCTCTCCAAGAAGTGTGTAGCCAAGAAGACCCGAAATCGATCCTCAACAAACAAACTCTCAAAATGACGCTCCATGGCCGTGATCCAAGACTCTGCCTCCCACGGCTCAGCACTCATACCAGAAAAACGGGGTGGATCAAACCGGCGGAACCTCATCAACAGATCCACCACCGCACTCTGCTCAGCCATAGTCAAAGGTCCCGTCGACCCTGGCGGTGGTATGCAAGAAACTGGCTCGACAGGAATAGCCGGCGCTGACGGAACCACAGGGGGCGCCACAGCTGGTGAAGAAGGCACAGGCGAACACTCAGGGGGTGCTACCACTGGCTGCGTCCTCTGCTCTAAAAGAAGCATCATCCAACCAAAGGCCTCCTCCTGGTGCCGAGAAGCCTCCTCCTGGCGCTGAGAAGCCTCCTCCTGGCGTCGCACCGCCTCAGACAACTGTGCCACCTGGGCACGGAGCTCCAGAACCTCCCTCTGCTGTCCCTGCCCCGAGTCCTCTTGCTCGGGCTCATCGGAGGGGAAAGGCTGAGAACGCGTCTGTACCTTGCGTCGGGGAGGCATCGCGCTCACCTGCAACACACATGCAAACATCAAGACAGTACCAAATAACACTCGACCCAATTCAGCGAAAGTCAAAGGCATGTCCCCCTTCCCGTAGTACTATGTTGTCTGCAGCCATCATAGTTGCCACCGAAGGAAGACATGTCGGTCACTCATCCCATCCCCTGGAAGAGTTGGAACCCAATCTGGACTCTCGCTAGCAGTCACGACTCTCACGTAGTCATCCTAATGTCCAACCACAAGCCTAGGGTTTCTAAGTCCACAATGACCTACAACCTAGGCTCTGATACCACCTAATCTGTCACGCCCCGGCGTCGAAACTGCGACCCGGGCTCGCCAACAGATCCGCCGCCCATAGGGAAGCCCCGTATAGACGAAGCGACTAGCCTGCAAAAGATCAACTATACTATACATATATCAGAGCTGAAAGTAAACTGCTAGAAAAGAGAAAATATATACAACACAAAGCCCTCACCAAAGTACATAAGTCTCTCAAGCAGTAAAATAAAAGTACAACTCTATACCTCAATACAAGATCTCTCAACATGAACTCACAAAAGTAAGGGGTACATCTACTCTCAGGACGATGACTGGTGGGGAACTATCTCGCGACTCCCTTACCTCGATCAGAAGAAGCAGCAACAGGAGCAAGAGTAGAAGACCCTGTGGGAAAAGACACCACGACGGGTGTGAGAACTACGTCCCAAGTAGTTCTCAGTGGGTGCCGCCAACAAGCCCGACGGTCTGCCCACTAAGTCTACTAGAGGCATAAAGTAACAATATAAAACTGAAATGAAAGGGCTGGAAAAGTAACTCTACGGCTACTATGCCTCTATCTAGATGCTCAAGAAAATGGAACAGATGGAACATGATGCATCTACTAATACACACAGTACTCACCAAATCTAAACTGACTGCCGCAAAGGGTCCAGTCAAACCTGCGCCCACCTACTGCCGCACATCCTCAACAGGACGAGTCTACCGTAGGGTGTCCGTGACCGCCAAAACTGGCCCAGCCAGAGAGACTGCGTCGACAAGTCGCGATAGCAAGTAATAGGCCCAACTCCGGAGTGGCACTCGAGAGGCGCCACCCCAACGAGGAAAGTATCAGCGCATCTCTGTCGAGCTCGAATATGGCTCATGCAGGCTAAAGTCCAAACCACGATCACAAGATCGACTAACAACACCAACGCTCACACACAGGCTGGAAAACCACACAACCGGGGGCCACCGTCCACCAGACGGCTCCCACAACAGAACACTAAACTCACAGGAAAGACCGACACCATAAGGGTTCGGAAACCCGATAGACCGGTGCTAAGAACCCTATGAAACAAGAACAGACTCTAGGCTCCGCCTATCGAAGTTCCCGACCCCCTTATAGTTCGGGAAAGCAAAACCTCGGTACGACACGCCGAAAGCACCGACAGGGCCCGAAAGTCCCGGGAGACCTACACCTACAACCCTATCAAACAAGAACAGGTTCCAGGCTCGGCCCCCGTGGCTTTCGTCCCGATAAAGGAACGGCCCCTAGAACCCAGATCACTCGAATCCTTTCGAGTGAGGAGATTTACCAGAAAAGGTGACATTTGTTATTGAAAATCATTTTGATCTAGAAGAAATCCATATTTAATGATTTTAGTTCTTTTTAGGAAAACAGTTAGAAAAATAAGTGTTTTACCCAAGCCCCGAAGGGCTGATGCCTTTGTCCAATCAACAAGAACAGACTCCAGCGGCCCTTCGATGCTTGGAAGAAAACATTGGTAGGCTAAAATCATGTGTATGTCGAAAAGGGTTCTGGGTTCTAGGTCCGGCTAACACTAGTAACTACTGCCACTAACACAGTGGCGACAACCCCAAACAGGGAAAAACAAGATCTCCCGGGTCCACCGTTTATCCCAAACGGTTCCCGGTACAGACAAGCGAACCACAATATCTACCAGACCCCACTCGGCACCCAAGCACGAGTGCAAATGCATCCCACACTAAAACGAAGTCCCGACCGCTCGGCCCACTACCCGGGCGAGGATAACACTAAGTTCAGGAATGAAACGTAAAGTGGGGATGTCTAAACATAAATAACCCTAGCCCAAGTGAGGGTTTTCTACTGGTCTGGTTACACATGCAACATATGACGGGGGTGCTAGATCAGGTTCCAAGATAATAACATATTTAACATGTGGTAGGAAGCAGAAGAGATCATACGATCATCAGATAATTACAAGAATAATAACATTCGAATTCTAGCATGCTATCCAAGTCCAATCACTATCATGCATGATTCTATATCAATAGAATTAGAGCACAGTCCATAGATCTTGAAAGCAAGCCACCCACCTGAAACGCTAACTGTCCGGAGTCGTACAACTGAGAAAACCAGGAAAATAACAGCTCTATGTCCAACAGGTTCAGCACAGTCCACAATCCCTCCTGGGTATAATATAAAGTCCACAAATACACATCAATTCCAAAACTGCCCATAAAAATATACACAGAATTTCAGTCCCAAAGATGTCCCTTTTTCACCTGCTGAAAATGCCCAGAAAATTCCCAGAAAAATATCACAGCAATCCTCGCGTCGATATCTTCGAAACGGTACCCTGCACGCCCAAATCCGAGTTCCGAAGGTCAAGATACAAATTCGGCAAGGTGGTGTACTCAAAAGATTTCTGCACCAAAACTGTAGCACTGAATACAGGAAAAGCGGGATTTTCACCTCCAATAGAAACTCTGGAAAAATCCAAGAAAAATACGAGCTTGTTCCTTGTGATCTGTAGATGAAAAACTTGTACAAGCACGCCTCAATCCGACGCTCGTACGCAAAGATACGGCCAAAACACTCTGCTCTGTCACAGAAATCCACACAGAAAAAGGGGTCACTGTGTTGCCTCGGGATCCGTGCCAAAACCTAGAAACGGAAAGGTGCAATCAAAATGAAAGATGAAGCCCTACCTCTTAGGAGTCTGTTGGCGCAAGAATCACAGAAAAATGATCTCGGGGTAGACCAGGGGAGCTAAAACACTGCTGCTGCGCCGAAGAAGAACACAGGAACCACCACGTCGCGTCGCGCCGTAAAATAGAGAACCTCGGGATTCAAGCCTCCAAAAATTCTTAAACTCCGCAGGAAGATCAAGGATTAAGAGAGGAAAAATTCATCAATAGGAAGCTCGGGGAGATCTTGCACAGACTGAGAGAAAAAGGGCTGCAAAGAGGGCTCGGGCTACCTATTTATAGGCCCAAAGAAACAATTCGGATAATACCGAAATTGTCCCAAGATTCGGGTGGCTACAGTGCGGCCCAGCCCGGGATTCGGGCGGCTACAGTGCAGCCCAGCCCGGTTTCGGGCGCGCACAGTGCGGCCCGGCCCGGCCGGTTTCGGGCGTGCACAGTGCGGCCCGGCCCGGCCCAGCCCGCACACGGGATCCAGCCGGACGCCTGCTTGGTCCGACCCGCGCCGGCGCCCGCCATGTGTCCCCCGAACACGCCGCAGCCGTGCAAGCCGCCGCGGGGAGCGCCACGTGTCCCTACCCGCGTCAACGCGGTAGGTGGCGCCCGCGAATCAGCGGGCGCCACGTGGCACTGCCCACGTCGCCCCTCACCTGACCGCGGTACGACACCTGCCCGCGGTACAGCGCCTGTCCCCGACACCTGCCCCGCGCGCTGCGTGGACCGTGCGCGCATGCGCCCGCCAACCGGGTGCTGCCACGTGGCGCGCCCCCGGTCCATGCCTCCCCGCGCACTCCCGCAGACCGAGCGCACCTGAGCTGCCCAATCAGGCGCTGCCACGTGGACACCTGCCGGTCCAAGTGCCCCGCGGTGCACCCCGGCCCATTCCCCTGCGCTCCGTGGACCCAGCTGCGTGCGCCGGCCAATCCGGGCCTGCCACGTGGCTCCCCCGCCGGTCCACGGCTCTCCCATGCACCAGAAATCCAGTAAATTTTTCGGGAGTCCATTTTTGGGCATCCGGACTCAGAATTTGGCAAACAAAAAGCCATTTTCAAGCGTTTTTCCGTGCTGAATCCAAATCCAACCTCTGTTTGGCCCAAAACAATTCCGAAAATGCGGCAAATGCAGCCGAAGGCCAATCCAGCTGTGGATATCACACAGGGTCCATTTGTGGCATCCCTTTGATGCACTATGGGCCAGATACACCAACACCAGGTGTTCTACACCGTGGTTCATGGGAAAAGCAACACGGGGATCAGGGTCACCACAACCGCGGATATTGGGCGGTTGACCGGATATTTATTTATGCATCATATTGGGTACCAGGTTTTTCTAGTGGACGGAGTTTCCCACTTATTGAGTACTTTTGCATCTGATTGAGGACTGAGGCTTTCTTTAGTGGTTGGGCTTTCCCAATTTGATCATAGTCATGATCCAGTCTTGCTGATTTATACTACTTACGATACTTGTTACAGTGATACTTTACTCGTGTGGGTCGCTCCCCTCGAGTGCCACTCCGGAGTGTGCGATATACATACTTTGAGTCCTTGAGACTCCTATCCCTTATCGGTGTTATGCATTGGCCAGCATACCCGATTTGTCAGGCACAGCAGGCAGTACCAGTTTTACTGGTGGCACAAGATTGGGTTTATTACAGGCAATTACTTTATTATTGCACTCGTGTCAGGGGGACTGAGTGGAGTCTAGTAGCTGTGTTTAGACCAGTGCTAGTGTTGTTGGGAGCCGTTTGGTTTGACGGTGGTCCCGTGTCGTTGAGAGTACTTTGACCGTAGTGTGTGAGGTTGTGGGCCTTGAGTCTATCCATTCTGAGAGAGAGCGTGGATTTTGACTATAGCCTGCATGAGCCACTACTCGATAGCGAGTTAGTCCGTTTGGACACCCTACATAATTCCTGCCCTGCAGTGGGAGGTGGTTGTAGGTGGGCGCAGGTTTGACTAGACCAGATGTGGTAGTCAGCTCGATTGGGTCGATTGTGCACTTCATGTGCTAGTGGTGGCATACGATTCTTTTATTCTCCCCTCTTGAGCATTTAGATGGAGGCATGGTAGCTGTAGAGTTTCTCCAGCCTTTCTAGTTCAGTTTTTACTGCATGGTTATTTATTGCCTTTAGTAGGCTTGGTGGGCAGATCGCCGGATCTGGCGGTGGTACCCACTGAGAACTCCCTTTTTGGTGTAGTTCTCACACCCGCTGGGGGTTCTCCCCCTCCTTTTTCCTTTCTCTCCTTTGTTTTGCAGAGTCTTAGCGGGTGCTGCTGATTCTGCGGTTGTTGATCGAGGCGAGGGAGTCGCGAGCTAGATCCCTACCCGTCGTTGGAGAGTAGCGGTACCCCTTCAGAGAAGATCTTCAGTAGATTAGTTATTTTATTTCCTCTTTTGAGAGACTGATGTAGTGAGGATATGATATGTATTGAGCGACTGTACACTGATGTATTTATTAGAGATACCTCCCTGTTCACTTTTGGATCATTGTATCTGAGGACTTGTGTGATTATCTTTTTTGGAGTTGGACATTATTATATTATTTTCCAGTTGTATAGTGGTCGATTTTAGTTTTACAGCAGATTGTTATTTATAGCTCTGATATCTGTTAGTTGTAGTACCTTTTCTTGCAGGTTGGACGCTTCGCCTGTGCGGGGTTTTGCATAGGCGGCGGATCTGTTGGCGAGCCCGGGTCGCAGTTTCGACCCCGGGGCGTGACATAGGTGCCGGACAGTTATTGAGTTTTTGCTATCACATCGGCGCGGCTTTACTTGCCCGATGATGTAGGCGGCAGTAGGAGTTTTTGCTATCACATCGGCGCGGCTTTACTTGCCCGATGATGAGGGCGGCAGTAGTAGTTTTGCTATCACATCGGCACGGATTTACATGCCCGTTGATGAGGGCGGCAGCAGGCAGTACCGCTTTTTACTAGTGGATAGATTGGGTTTATTTTGACGGTTATGGTTACTGATGCATACATACAGTTATCCCTTTTTGTCACTGCATTTAGAGGCATAGTAGTGGTATTTTCCTTCTATCAGCAGTTTTTATTGCTTACCACTCTTCTTTCCCTTTTGCCTCTGGTAGACCTAGTGGGTGCGTCGGAGTTTGAGGCTTTACCCACTAGGGGAGGCTACTGGTTTACTAGTAGTTCTCACCCCCATTATTCTTTTCCTCTTTTTCCTCCCTTTGTTTTGCAGAGTCTTCTGCGGGAGCTGCTGGGTTTTCAGCGGCGGGTCGAGGAGAGAGGACAGCTGAGTAGATAGATCGTCTACCCGACAGTGAGTTTAGATGGACTTGTATCCCTTTTATCTCAGACAGTTGTACTTTTATTTTTGGGTCTGGCTTTGGCCAGCTGTTGTGTTTATTTTGGTGAGCTGGGAGAGACAGATGTATTATTTTTACAGATGTACTGTATTTTACTTCCAGTTTTAGTATGAGATGTAGTAGTTTTTAGTTCAGCTCTGTTTTATTACTCTTTTATTGTATCTCTTATATCTGAGCAGGTTACTGGGGCTTCGTGTACGCAGGAAATTTCGTGTGCACGGCGGATCTGTAGACGGGCCTGGGTTCTGGTTTACACCTGTCACGCCCCGGGGTCGAAACTGCGACCCGGGCTCGCCAACAGATCCGCCATCTGTACGGAAACTGCCGTACAGACGAAGCGGATCTGTTGGCGAGCCCGGGTCGCAGTTTCGACCCCGGGGCGTGACAGATTAGAGTGGTATCAGAGCCTAGGTTGTAGGTCATGGTGGACTTAGAAACCCTAGGCTTGTGGTTGGACATTAGGATGACTACGTGAGAGTCGTGACTTTTAGCGAGAGTCTTGATTGAGTTTTTACCTCTCCCAAGAGACGGGATGAGTGAGTGGCATGTTTATTCTCCTAAGTGATTATGTTGGGTGCAGACAACATAATGTTATGGAATGGATGACATGTCTTAGACTTTCGCTGGATTGGGTCGTATGGTTGTTGTGTCCTGACGTTTGTTATTGTGCAGCGGATTGCGATACCCCTGAGACGTCGTGTTGTGAAGAGGACACACCCCGCACCTGATGAATACCCCCCAGCGGGGGGCAGAGCTATCAGAGCAGAGCGAGACCCAGGAGTTTGTTTGTTGAGATAGTTTCCCACTTTAACCGAGAAGGGCCCAATCCCTGAACGGTAAAGGATCGAGAACTTCGATAGGCTGAGCCTAGAGTCTGTTCTTGTTTGATTGGGGTTCTAGGCACCGGTCTATCGGGATTTTCGGATCTTTGCCGCGTCAGTCGGTTCTTCTCGCCTATGAGTGGGGTGTTGTTGTGGGAGCCGTTTGGAGTAACGGCGATCCCAGCTGTGTGGACGTTTTTCCCTGGCTGAGTTACCAGGAGGGCATTTTCCCTGGCTGAGTTACCAGGAGGGCGTTTTTCCCTGGCTGAGTTACCAGGAGGGCGTTTTTCCCTGGCTGAGTTACCAGGAGGGCGTTTTTCCCTGGCTGAGTTACCAGGAGGGCATTTTTCCCTGGCTGAGTTACCATGAGGGCGTTTTTCCCTGGCTGAGTTACCAGGAGGGCGTTTTTCCCTGGCTAAGTTACCAGGAGGGCATTTTCCCTGGCTGAGTTACCAGGAGGGCGTTTTTCCCTGGCTGAGTTACCAGGAGGGCGTTTTTCCCTGGCTGAGTTACCAGGAGATCGTTTTCCCTGGCTGAGTTACCAGGAGGGCGTTTTTCCCTGGCTGAGTTACCAGGGGGGCGTTTTTCCCTAGCTGAGTTACCAGGAGGGCGTTTTTCCCTAGCTGAGTTACCAGGAGGGCGTTTCTCCCTGGCTGAGTTACCAGGAGGGCCTTTTCCCTGGCTGAGTTACCAGGAGGGCGTTTTTCCCTGGCTGAGTTACCAGGAGGGCGTTTTTCCCTGGCTGAGTTACCAGGAGGGCGTTTTTCCCTGGCTGAGTTACCAGGAGGGCGTTTCCCTGGCTGAGTTACCAGGAGGGCATTTTCCCTGGCTGAGTTACCAGGAGGGCATTTTTCCCTGGCTGAGTTACCAGGAGGGTGTTGCCCCTAGCTGAGTTACCAGGTGGGCATATGCCCTGGCCGAGTTACCAGGTGGGCACATGCCCTGGCCTGGTTACCAGGCTGTTGCTAGTGTTAGATTTGGTGGCGTCGAGTTCATCCTGTTGGACTACCTGGAGCGCAGTTGTTGACTTGGAACCAGTTTTCTGCTTTGCGGCTCAGGGCCTTCTTTCCTGACAGTGTAAGCAGAAACTGGAAGGGGATCTTAGACTCCTGCAGCAGGGGAGTCGACCTCTTCTGGAGTATGTTCGCGAGTTTTGCGATTGTTGAGTGGTGTACCTCATGTCGCCTGGATGAGGCCCAGGAGGTTGAGCTAGTTGAGAAAGGACTGCATCGGAATATCTATCACTTGGTGTATTCTCGGCAGGTGCCAACGTTAGATACAGTGATTGAGCATGCTTAGCGGGTTGACAGAGGATCAGTGATCATGTCAGAGAGAGACGGAGCGCCAAGGACCAGCTCCGGGGAGAGGCATCCAGTGCCGCCTGAGTTTGGACAGCCGAGTAGATCGAGACCCCCGGGGCCGCCACGATCCCAGTCTGAGGGTCGTGAGTCTCAGAGGAGACAGAGACCAGGAGGTTCTCCACAGCCGGTGTATCAGCAGCAGCGGGATGACTGTGTCTTTTGTGGTGGGCTGCATTCTGCGCCGTAGTGTGACCACAGGCAGGGCACAGATCATGGTCTTGTCCTAAAGCGGGGTCATCAGTCGCGTTGGCAGCTTCGGCTCCTCCTCCTCCGCTCTTCCAGACCGGCGGAGTTTCGACAGGTTATGGCCAGATAGTTAGGGCCACTCCTTCGCGGCAGTCCGACGGACGACCACCCCCGAGCGAGAGCGTCTATGTCGCACAGGATGAGGATTCGGGGGCAGCTAGTTATAGTTAGCACTGTGGATTGGATGTACTTTTACGGTTTAGACATACATTCGTGATTTCGGGCGCGGCATGTTTTTAATCATAGAAATGATTGCGAAAATGTTTTCAAAAGCAGAGTGTCGTGTGGGCACAGATTTGTAAACCTCTGGATTTATCCTTTCCAAACAATGTCGCCGCTCTCTGGTTTGGATGTATAATTGTTTTAAAAATTGGGTGTCGGGTGGACACCGTTTGCAAAATCGTAGGTAATTACTTCTCCTGCTCTATGTATGATGACGACTGTATGGTTGATGGTTGGTATTGTAAATGGGACGCCGTGCATATACAAAGGAGACTTTGTCCGATTGCAGAGAGAATTTGTATATGTGGCGGTCTGTCATGCACCGGGGGCGAGGTTGATCTTCACGTGTGAAGAAAAAAAAATATAATATACGTTTTTCCGCTTGTACTAAGACCTCCCGGGGCGTGACAGCAGCGGGATGACTGTGTCCTTTGTGGTGGGCCGCATTTTGCGCCGCAGAGTGACCACAGGCAGGGAACAGATCATGGTCTTGTCCTAAAGCGGGGTCATCAGTCGCTTGGGCAGCTTCGGCTCCTCCTCCTCTGCTCTTCCAGACAGGCAGAGCTTCGACAGGTTATGGCCAGATAGTTAGGGCCACTTCTTCGCGGTAGTCCGACGGACGACCACCCCCGAGCGGGAGCGTCTATGTCGCACAGGATGAGGATTCGGGGGCAGCTAGCCACGTGGTGGCAGGTATTAATCTTATCTCCCCTGCACGCACTTGAGCGTTATTTGTTACCGGAGCATCGAATTCTTTTCTTCTGTAGGGCATTTGCATTGTTGTATGGGCTAGAGATAGGACCCTTAGCTTGTGCTCGTGAGGTTCAGATACCTGATCACGTGTTGCACATAGATGAGTGTTGTTGGTCCTGCCCAGTGCAGTTAGGGCCCTGGTTTTTGCCTGTTGATCTTTTGGCCCTTCCTCAGCTCCGGGATTTCGAGGTAGTGTTGGGTATAGGACTGTGAGGATCTGAGACCTTGATGCTTGAGTGATGCCACACCGTTGATACACGGTGGTGATGCCACACCGTTGATACACGGTGGTGATGCCACACCGTTGATACACGGTGGTGTTGCCACACCGTTGATACACGGTGGTGATGCCACGCCGTTGATACACGGTGGTGATGCCACACTGTTGGTGCACGGCAGTGATGCCACGTTGTAGGTACACAAAGGTGAGAGTTTTTGGATGCTTTGGACTTTTGACCGCGAGTTTGGGCATCAGCTTTATGATCGTCTTGCGAGCCAGTTTTCAGTCCCGTTCACCGACGGTTTGGTCCCCGTCAGGGTGTTCTTTATTAGTGGAGGGATCGACTTCGACCCGTGGGTCCGTTGGGGTTATGATAGCATGTTGAGCGACCAACTGTGGCACGAGATTGTGCCTTTTGAGGATCCCTTTTGAGGGTAGCCTGCAGTTGTGTTGTCCACTCGAGTGGTTTCGGATCGGGAGGTAACCGAGTAAAGACCCCAGCGTATTGGATTCCCTTCCTTATTGGATTAATATGCGGGTATGCTCGGGTCGTCTTGTTGAGGTTGGCACCATGTTGTGGTTTGGTGCGTGTTACACTTGTGGTTATTTCAGTTTCCCCCAGCCTTTTAGTGGAGCCCTTTTGTTTTTCGCGTCTCAGCTCAGTAATGATGTGATTTTCCTCGCCCGTGATTAACTTGCCTCTTGAGATCTGTGATTGTTGGAGTACGAGGGACGCCCGTAGCAATTTCTGGCTCGAGAGATGAGAGAATTGCACATCGGGTCATACCATACTTATTGTTGTTGTTGCGAAGTAATCACGAGGAGCGAGTGGGGTTTAGGGAGCTGGAGGCGTATTGTTAGATACCTAGCCGTGGTATTCTTGACTCCTGATGGGCTTGAGCTAGTTTCGAGGACGAAACTTTCTTTTAGTGGGGGAGGGTGTGAGGTCCCGGAATCTCCCGCGTAGGGTTTGCCGGTTGTTTGGCAGCTTTTAGGGGCCGTTGGGAGTGTATGTGCGCTTGTCGGGCCCAAGAAATGGATTTGTGATGCAATTTGGGATTTAGTTGCATCACTGGAGGCCTGCGTGATGTGTCGGTGGTGTTTGCGCGCATTTTGGACACAAGTGTTGGACTTCGTGCTTAAAAGGAGATCCCGTGGGAATTTGGATGACCCGTCGGGTGTTTAGAAGTGGTTTCGCGCGATTCAGATGTCAAAATTGGACTCCGGGCGAAGTTTGGATAAAATATTACCTCTCCGGTCGCTTTCGGGAATTTTTTAGAGTTGGATTTTGGTAAATCGGACTTCAGGAATGGACCCGACGCGAAAATCGGATCGAGTGGGCATTTGGCAAATTTTCGGTCGAGAATTTGGAAAATCGGACATCGTTTTTGGATTCAGCGCGCGAAATCGCTAAGAATGGACTATTTATTTGTTAGTTTTGGAGCCCGGATGAAATGCGCGTTTTTCGAGGCAACGCGTCACGAATCTCGAGGCATGGAGCGATGGCGCGGAATTCGGGGCAGCGGCACGCGGATCGAGGGCGCGGCAGGCGCGCTGGGAGACGCGCCTTCAGCGCGGGTCGCGCGGGGGCCGCCACGTGGAGGGCCCCCGTTGGCGGCCGCGCAGGCGCGGGGGCATGCGCCCGTGTGGCGCGCGCGTGTCCCGTGCCTGGCTCGGGCGCGGTGTAACGCGCCCGTGTGGCGGGCGCGTTACCGCGCGCCACGTGGCGCAGTGGGAGCGCGCGTGGACCGGGCGCGCGCGCCCATTTCCTGTGGACCGGGATTTTTGGGCCCCCATTGGCTGGTCCACGGTGGACCCAAGGCCGTGGACCACTCCCTCCTCTTTTTCTTCTTCTTCTTCCTTCTCCCCCACAAGCCTTTCTCCTCCATTTTCTGTTCTTCCTTCTTCAACCGAGCGAGAGAGGAAGTGAGGAGGGGATTTGTGGGTGGTGTGGCGGTGCGTTGTGGACCTCGTGGAGCGTGCGCGGGGTTCCGATGGGTGCGTTTCGGCGGCGGCGGCGCAGTCGGGTGGGTCCCGTGTGTTAATTTTACGGTGTTTTTGGCACAGTTTTGAGGCATTCGTTTGGACTGTAATTAACCCCTTGTTCTTATCTGTGTTAGGGACTGTGTTTTTCTGCACCGTTTTGCGTGCGGTCCCCGACGGCGTGCTCCGTTTTGCGTGCGGACTCCGTTTTGCGTGCGGATTCTGGCACCGTGCACCGTTTTGCGTGCGGACTCCGACATCGTGCACCGTTTTGGGTGCGAACTCCGTTTTGCGTGCGGACTCCGGCACCGTGCACCGTTTTGCGTGCGGACTCCCGCACCGTGCACCGTTTTGCATGCGGACTCCGGCACCGTGCACCGTTTTGCGTGCGGACTCCGTTTTGCGTGCGGACTCTGGCACCGTGCACCGTTTTGCGTGCGGACTCCGGCACCGTGCACCGTTTTGCGTGCAGACTCCGTTTGGCGTGCGGATTCCGGCATCGCGCTCCGTTTTGCGTGCGAATCGCGTGGAGGCCAATTGCAAGTGTCTACGAGCAATTGGTGGCAAATCGAGGTGGGTGGCCTTATCTCCAAGTTTTATGGACTGTACATTAATTCTATTGATGTAGAACTATGCATGATAGTTTATTTCCTTGTGTAGCATGCTAGATTGTTGGAATGGTTATTCCTTTTATCATCTGTTAACATAGTTATCTTGGAACTTGACCTAGCACCCCAGTCATATGTTGCATGTGTAACCAGACCAGTAGAAAACCCTCACTTGGGTTAGGGTTATTTTATGCTTAGACATCCACACTGTTCTTTCATTCCTGGACATAGTGTTATCCTCGCCCGGGTAGTGGGCCGAGAGGTCGGGACTTGCTTTTAGTGTGGGATGCTTTTGCACTCTTGCTTGGGAGCAGAGTGGAGTCTGGTAGTTGTAGCGGGTTGCTTATCTGTGCCGGGAGCCGTTTGGGTAAACGGTAGTCCCGAGAGGTCTTGTTTCCTTGTTGCACTGTCGTGGAAGGGAGCCGTTGAGCAGGCGGTAGTCCCGGGCCGTCGAGTATCTTCCGGTCAGTGTTGTTGGGAACCGTTGGGTTTAACGGTGATCCCAGGTCGTTGAGTGTGGTCTGACCAGTATTGTCAGCTTGAGTTGTGGGTCGTTCCTGGCTGTGGAGTACCTCCAGCCAGTGTGCTTTGTGCTGCGAGCTGTTGGAGAGGCTAGTGTCTCGTCTTTTGTGTGAGCTGATCAGCTGAGTCGTAGAGAGTGCTCTGATTATTGTGCGAGATATTTGGGGATCTTGAGTCCTACCGTTCTGAGAGTGAGCGTGGATTTTTGACTAGCCTGCATTTACCAAGGTTTGATACTCTATGCCGCACCGTTTTCCTCAGTTAGAGTCGTGCCCCCTGAGATGCCGCTGTGGATGCGATGGTTGGCCTGTTGGGGCAGTTTCCGCAGTGGAGGCAACGATGGGCCTGTTGAGGAAGTTGTGCGCGAGGGATGAGTTAGCCGGACAGGACGCCCCACGTAAATCCCGTCCTCATGTGGATGTGTGGTAGTGGGCAGGTGCGTTTTCTAGTCGCCAGGCGCAGGCTTGACTGGGCCCTATGATCGAGTCAGTTCGATTGGGTCGATTGAGCACCTTGGGTGCGAGTGGTCTCATTTACTTTCATCTGTTCCACTTTTGAGTGTCTAGATAGAGGCATAGTAGCTGTAGAGTAGCTCCAGCTTTTTTTGTTCAGTTTTCATTGCACTGTTATCTTTTACCTCTAGTAGACTTAGTGGGAAGACCGTTGGGCTTGTTGGTGGCACCCACTGAGAACTACTGTGGGAAGTAGTTCTCACACCCGTCGTGGTGTCTTTTCCCTAGGGACTTCTTCTGTTCCTGTGCTCCTGTTGCTGAGCCTTCGGACCGAGGCGAGGGAGTCGCGAGCTAGTTCCCTACCCGTCGTTGGAGTGTAGCGGTACCCCTTCAGAGGAGAGCTTCGGTTGATAGTTTACTTCTTTTTCCTCTGTTGAGAGACCTTTGTAGAGAGCTATAGAATTGTACCTTATTTTACAGTTTGAGAGACTGATGTAGTGAGGATATTTTTTTGTATCGAGAGCTTGTACACTGACTTATTTATTGGAGATATCTCCCTTTTGGGTTTTTGTATCAGAGGACTTTTACATGATCGGTATTGGGGAGATGGATATTGTATTATTTTCAGTTGTACCATGTTTGGTTTTCAGTTTTTAGTAGTTTACTTTTCGCTCTGTAATTTGTCACGCCCCGGGGTCGAAACTGCGACCCGGGCTCGCCAACAGATCCGCCATCTGTACGGAAACTGCCGTACAGACGAAGCGTCAAACTGCCGCACCGAGGGCAGCGCGCCCGCGCGGCGCCTGGCCGCGCGGGGCCGCCCGCAGGTGGGGGCGCCCGCGCGGCCTGGTGCCGCGAGGGGTCGCCCCGCACAGCGGGCAGCACACCCGCGCGGTGCTGGGCCGCGCGGGGCCGCCCGCAGGAGGGGCGCCCGCGCGGGCCGGTGCCGCGCAGGGGTCGCCCCGCACCGCGGGCAGCGCGCCCGCGCGGCGCTCGGCCGCGCGGGGCCGCCCGTAGGAGGGGCGCCCGTGCGGGCTGGTGCCGCGCGGGGTCGCCCCGCACCGCGGGCAGCGCGCCCGCGCGGCGCCTGGCCGCGCGGGGCCGCCCGCAGGAGGGGCGCCCGCGCGGGCTGGTGCCGCGCGGGGTCGCCCCGCACCGCGGGCAGCGCGCCCGCGCGGCGCCCGGCCGCGCGGGGCCGCCCGCAGGTGGGGCGCCCACGCGGGCTGGTGCCGCGCGGGGTCGCCCCGCACCGCGGGCAGCGCGCCCGCGCGGCGCTCGGCCGCGCAGGGCCGCCCGCAGGAGGGGCGCCCGCGCGGTGCTCGGCCGCGCAGGGCCGCCCGCAGGAGGGGCGCCCGCGTGGGCTGGTGCCGCGCGGGGTCGCCCCGCACCGCGTGCAGCGCGCCCGCGCGGCGCTCGGCCGCGCGGGGCCGCCCGCAGGAGGGGCGCCCGCGCGGGCTGGTGCCGCGCGGGGCTGTGCCCAGGTGGAGTGTGCGCCGCACGGGCCGGTGCCGTGCGGGGAACTCCGCCGCACGCTGTTGGGAGTCGATGTGAGTTTCGGACCTCTAAGTCTTGACTTGCCCCTGTTCCTTCAGGAGTGCGGGACGCTGTTGGCGACTGGTGCACGGACGCGGACTAGACGAACGCAGGACGACGCACACAAGGTGGGTACATTCCTGGGGATTGTGGGAATAGGAATTTACTGTTAGAAATAGCATGTTGGGGCAAGGTTGAACTGTTAGTCTCCTTCTGTTTATGCACTAACCCTGTTATATTATTGTACTTAATATCAATCTGAGGCTCAAGTTTTGCTACATGCACACCAGCGGTTTGGCCACCGCAAGGGTGTGCTTTTCCGAAAAAGTGGTACGTTGACCCATGTACCCCACGCGACGGTGGCGTTAGGAATGGGGGCCCCCATGGGTGGGGGGTGTGAGCGGTGATGTCGAGGCAGGTGCTCGGCGGGCGAGGCAGGTGCTCGGCGGTGGACATCGGGAAAGGTGCCCGATGTTGTTTGGCAGGTGCTCGGCGGCCGAGGCAGGTGCTCGGCGGTGGACATCGGGAAAGGTGCCCGATGTTGTTTTGATACAGGGTGTGGTTAATGTGGATGATACATGAGAGGGATGGTTGCTCCGATTTTGTGGTTTGCCCTATTTTTGTTTCTCTTATGCTTACCATGCTATTTCTAGTCACTGACTTCCCACTCCGTGACAGGTTCGTCCAGGGGCGAGTGCTAGGGCACCGGTGAGGCCGCGAGAGTGCTGTTCTGATTTTTAGTGACTTCAGATACAGTGACTCTTCTTTCCCTTTTCTTTTATTACTCATGTTAGCTAGTTTGTGGATTGCGACACCCCCGTGGGGTCAAAGTGGATGTTGCCTCTTCCTTTTTGAATAAACGAATGATTGTTACATTCTTTCTTACTTGGCCGTTTCAAACAATGAAAAGCAAAGAAAACCGGTTGCGAAAACTACTTTTAAAACGTGGGTGTCGTGTGGGCACCGAATTGTCAAACCCTGTGGATTTATGTGGCTTTCAAACGGTCTTTCCTAAAACGATGGCATCGTGTGGATGCCGCTTTCAAAACCTTGTGATTATTTATCCTTTCAAAACATCGGCCACTAGGTTCTAAATGAATATTAGAATGTCATGTGAGTTGTTTGGTTGTATGTGTACGAGACCCTAACTGATGTGGTTAGAGATTGTATGTGCTACACCTTGTGAGACACTTTGTAATTGAGACGCCGTGCATATACAAAGGAGACTCTGCCCGTTTGCAGAGTGAATTTGTGTATGCGGCGGGTCTGGACACGCACCGGGGAGCATTGGTATACAAAAAAAAAAAATACATGGCTTAATTAGGGGCATCGGTGGCTCCTCTTCCGCGCGATTCGAACCCCCGGGGCGTGACACTATGCCACTAAATACAATCCCAAAATGGAATAACCGTATGCATCAGTAACCAACCGTCCCAAATAAACCCAATGTAACATCACGACTTTTTGTGTATTGTTTTACCCTCTTGCTAATAAATTACATGTTAGGGAAAATCGAATTATCGGGTTTTCTTAAATTGACAATCATGCGGTGCGAGTATTTTTCTGTGATAGAGCTCGAAAAATGATGAACGACGATGCGACCGGATTTGAGTTCCGACTTACGGATCCCCCGGAAAGGGGTTTTGAAGATCGCGGTAATCATTGTGTGCATCGGAATCCGTGCAAAAGATCAGGCACACTTTTCGAGGGGATGGGGAAATGTCTCTTGCGATTAAATAATTATTATTTAAATATTAAATATCCGGATGTGGGTTTTACGGTACGTACCAAGAGAAAAATCGGTTCTTACCGAAAAGAAAAGAGAAAAACCCTAGCCGGAGAGAAAAGAAAGAAAAGAGGAAAGAAAACCCTAACCGAAGGAAAAAGAATGAGAGAAGGAGAAAGCGGAGGAGTCCGATCGCTTCCGATCAACGTGCCGGAGCTGGAAGAGTGAGCGGATCATCTCCTTCGACGAAATCGTGGTAAGCGAAGTTCCTTTTTCGGTTTTCATTAAGGTTTCATCGTTTTCCATTTAGCCGCCGCCGCCGCCGCCACCGCCGCGCCGCGCGGCCAATGCTGCGCGGGGCAGCGCCCGCGGGCTGCGGCACCCGCGCGGGCATGCGCCGCGCGGGGTGCCACCCACAGGCGGCGCACGCGCCGCGCGGCTAATGCTACGCGGGGCGCCACCCCCAAGCAAGGGCACCCGCGCAGGCAAGCGCCGCGCGGGGTGCCGCCCGCAGGCGGCGCACGCGCCGCGCGGACAATGCCGCGCAGGGCGCCGCCCGCAAGCAAGGGCATCCGCGCGGGCAAGCGCTGTGCGGGGTGCCTCCCGTAGGCGGCGCACGCGCCGCGCGGCCAATGCTTTACGGGGCGCCGCCCGCAAGCAAGGGCACCCGCGCGGGCAGGTGCCGCGCGGGGTGCCGCCCGCAGGCAGCGGACGCGCAGCGCGGGGCGCAACCCGCAAGCGGCGCGCGGGGAGTTTGACCGCGCGGCCGTACCGCATGCGGCCCCATCATCCGTCGTGCGGCGTTACCGCCGCCGTGGCCGGGTTTTCACCGTACTCTTGGGTTTTGGGTTCCGTATCTTACAGAATACTTTCCAGTCTGACCTGTTGTTCTTTTGGGGGACTTTCTTAGGTCTGGGTGCCGATTGTGAGAGTGTCGCGGCTCCAGGCGTTCCGGTCAGCATATTTCGAGGTGGGTACCTTTTGGCATTTCCGGTGTATTGTCGTTCCTGTGTAACTTGTGTAAATAAAGTAGATGTATCTTTTGTAAACTGTCTAACCCCATTGCATGAGAATCCCGTTTTTATTTCTAACTGTGGCGACGGAGGTCGCGGTGCCTTATTACACGCCGGTTTCGGCATATATGCTCTTAATTGCTTACACGCACACCGGTGGTCTGGCCACCGCACAGGGTGTATTTTTTCGGAAAGATGGTACGTTGACCCGTGTACCCCACGATGAGTGATGATGGGGACCCCTCATGGTGAGGCGACTGCTTTTTGGGCAGTGGAGGGGTTAAAAGCACCAAGAAATAAGCAAAGTAACTCTGGGGTAGGTGCCCAGCCTGATTTTAACAGAGGATTTGTCGATTCATGAGGGGGAAGTGGAATGCTCTGGTGTATCGGTTTGTTCATTACAGTATTTACAGCATTTACCTATTTTTCATCTACTTTATTTGTCACTGACTACCCACACTGTGACAGGTCTGAACAGGGGTGGGAACCGGGACGACGGTGAGACAGCGTTTAGAGGACCTTAGCCGTTTGAGGCTGACGAACGTTTTATTTACTTTCGGTTATCTTTCTATTGCTTTTGGTTAGTAAGCTTGTGTTTGCTTGTTAGTGGAATAATGTGGATGTTGGGTTGAGATCCTAACTAGTGGTGACATCTTGTGATTGTGTTTTTCTGAGACTTGTATGCGGCGTGTTCTCAAATAGCAAAATGGTTTCGATAACGTTTTCAAACTAAGTGTCGTGTGGGCACTGCTTTTCAAACCCGTGGATTTATCCTTTCAAGTTATGTTGCCGCCTAAAAGAGATTGCGAAAACGTTTTTAAAACCGGTGTCGTGTGGACACCGTCTTTCAAATCTATGGATTTATCCTTTCAAACTTGTTGTGGTAATTATAGTTATGGTTAAGTGTGATCTCTCCTATTGATTTCTTTGTGACTGCATGGTTAAAGTATAAGTCGTGTTTGAAACGCCGTACATATACAAAGGAGACTCTGTCCATTTGTGGAGTGAATTTGTATATGTGGTGGGTCTGGCGCGCACCGGTGGCGAGGTTAATTTCAAAAAAAAAAGATACACGTTTTTTCCGCTCATTTAGAACCTCCGGGGCGTGACACCCAATCTATGTCGCCCTCAACATCGGGCAAGTAAGCTGCGCCGATGTGATAGCAAAAACTCCTGCTGTCGCCCTCATCATCGGGCAAGTAAGCCGCGCCGATGTGATAGCAAAAACTCCTGCTGCCGCCCTCATCATCGGGCAAGTAAGCCGCACCGATGTGATAGCAAAAACTCCTACTGCCGCCCTCCTCATCGGGCAAGTAAGCCGCGCCGATGTGATAGCAAAAACCGTCCGGCGCCTATAGCACCACAACACACTCCGGAGTGGAACTCGAGGGGAGCTACCCACACGAGTAAAGTAACCATGACACAACTGTCATAAAAGCAGGACTGGATCACAACTATGCTCAAGTGGAACAAATCCCTCCATTGGAGAAACCCCGATCCCCAATCAGATGCAGTAGTACTCAATAAGTGGGAGACTCCATCCACTAGAGAAATCTGATATCCAATCTGATGCACAAGTAAACCTCCGGTCAACCGCCCAATATCCGTGGTTGCCGCAAAACCCACAATCCACAATCCTGGCTCCGGCTACACTATCCCAAACCCCTGCTCGAACCCGAGCAACATATATCTAGCGTCTAGAAGAAAGGAGAAAGAGCACGCATGGTTTCTCCTATGTCAAATCCCAACATGATAGTGTAGCAATAAAAGGTGGCCTAACTAGATGTCCATACAAGCATGCAAGTGTTCTCAAGGAAGATAAATTAAGCCATTGGTTATTATCACAATCCACCTATGGATGTCATAAAATCCTCAAGTAGTACCACTAACAGGATAAATCATATAGTCCCAATTAAATATTCAATTCCACATGCAAGGTTAAACGCTATCATAGCAACCATATCCCCACACAGGCATGCATAATTCCAACCCCGATCATGATTAATCAAAATGTCCAATATAGGGATCTCTCTAATATTCCTAGTGGGTATGTCAAAATAGAGGGATATAGCAACCACCCACCCCGATCGCGAAACACGTGTAGCACGGCTCCGAACACGACCTCTCTCTAGGTCAACACGGCACACCGCAAAAACTGCAAATATAAACCAAGCGGCGTACAATCAATCCCAAAGATGCACAATCTGCCGCTGTCCATACAACCAGTCCTGAAAATGACTAAAATTTACCTACGAGATGGCCTCGAAAAATTCCAAAAAAATAGCCATTGCGATACTCGCGATGAGTAGATGCGAAACGAGTACTCGCATGTTCCGTTCCGATACCTGTAGGTCAAGTTACAGTAAGAACACCGCTGCGTGCCCAAAACCTCCCACAATCAAAATCCTGTAGCATTTAGTCTAGAAAAGTGGGATTATCACCTTCGCAGCAACCTCCAAAAATCCCAGAAAAATCACGACGGCGTTCCTCGCATCGAGTAGATGAAGATCAAGTACTTGCACTCCTCGCTCCGATGCTTGTGGGCCGAGATATCCCACAAATACTCCAATGCTGTCCAAAACTCCGCCCCGGAAAATATGGTCACAAAATGGTCCGAAAATCCCAAGAAAACCTCGGAATGGAAAGAAACTATAAACATGGGAATCGTAGCCCTACCTGTCATGAAAACACCGGCGCAAGAATCGCCCAAAAATTACTTCGGGGTTGTAGAGACCCTAAACCCCGTGCAGCTTTCCTGGTGAATCCACTGTTTACAACACCTAGTGTTGGTGTATCTGGTCCATGGTGCATCAAGGGGATGCCACAGATGGACCCAGTGTGTTATCTTTTACAGTGTTGGCTTTCGGCTGCATTTGCCAAAATTTTTATAAGGATTTAGGCCAAACAGAGGTTGGAATTGGATTCAGCACGGAAAAACGCTTGAAAACGGCTATTTGCTTGTTAAATTTGGAGTCCGGATGACCAAAAACGGGCTTCCGGAAGTTTTCGGAATTTTTAGGTGCACGGGGGTGTCGGTGGACCGCCGGCTGCCACGTGGCGGCCTGTAATTGGCCGGTTCGCGACGTTCGGTCCACGGAGCGGCGCGGCCGGGTGCATGAGCCCGGCGCAGGACACGTGGCAGGCGGGGATTTGCTGGCCTGTAATGCGCGGTTCACTGAGTTTGACCGGCGGGTGCACTGTTTGAGCGCCGGTGCAGGAATCCTGGGCGGGACCACGTGTCGGTCTCTGATTGGCGGGCGCTGGGGGCTCGGTCCACGGAGTTCCCCGCGCGGGTGCATAGACCCGGCGCAGGGACACGTGGCGGCAGCTGAGTGGCGGGCTCAGTTCGCGCGGCGCACGGGATGCGTGGGGACCCGCCTCGGGACAGAGGGCGCACAGGGGGGCGCTGACGCGGCTGTCGGCCGCACTCGAGTGCGCCACGCGTCGCAACGCGAGCGGTGGCCGTACTCGAGTGCGCCACGCGTCAGCGCGCGGTTGGTGGTCCGTACCTACCCCGCTGACCGCGGGACGGACACGTGGCGCTCTGCGGGTCGTCGGCACCGTTGTTCCCTGTTGCGGGGTGACGTGGCGTCACCTGGGATTTTCGGGCGCGTCGGACGGGGTCTGTCCGACCGGATTTCCGGGCGCAAGGCGCCCGGATCTTGCGCCCGGAAACCCGGCCCACTTCAGCTTGGGCCTTGCCTATAAATAGGCTTCTTGGGCTTCTTTTAGCCTTTTTTTCTCTTCTTTTCCCTGTGAAGCCTTCAGAGGAGTTCTTCCCCACACCGAGCTCTACCCTTTGGAGGAATTTGAGGATTTTCGAAGGCACGCATCCCGAGGCTAACTATTTTTCGGCGCGGCGCGACGCTTGTTCATCTTCGACCCGCTTCGTCCCTCTGCAGTGTTTGGGCTCTCCCGACTCACCCCGACCTCCTTTTTCGACGATTTTTGCGCCATCGGACTCTAGACAGGTAGGACTTCAACTCCTGTGTTTTGAGCTTCCTCGATTTCCGTGATGATCTTAGAGTTTTCCGAGCTCCCTTTTGACCCCTTTTTCTTCGCGGATATTTGGACAGCACTGCGGTGTTCTTGCTGTAGCTTTGCGCACAGGCATCGGATCAAGACGATTCAAAAGGCAAAATTCATCTACTCTTCGCAAGGAATCTCCTGGAGTTTTCTCAGATTTTTATGGATTTTGCACGAAGGTGAGAATCTCCTTTTTCTGCGGTTTGTTGTTACAGAAATTTGGTACAGTTTGGTTTGGGGTGCTTCCCTTGCCGGATTTTTATCTCAGCGTAGAGGACTCCGTTTTGGACGTGCAGGTACTTGTTTCGAAGCTATCGACGCGTAGAACACCGGGGTATTTTATCTGGAATTTATTGAGCACTTTCTGCAGGTGAATTATTGGCATCTCTGCGGCTGAATTTTCAGCATGGTATTTCTTGGCAGATTTTGGGAGTTAAGCGTTTTGTAACCTTGTGTTGTACCCAGGGGTTGTTGGACTGTGCTGGACCTGTTAGATTTGGAGTTGCAGTTTTCCTGGTATTTTCAGCTGTAGAGCTTCGGGCAGTTCAGCGCTTCAGGTGGGTGACCTCTTTTCAAGATCAGCGGACTGTGGACTAATTCTAACTTTAGGGACTTGCATATTTTAATGTTTGATGTCCAGCATGCTAGAATGTGTGAACTGATGTTCCTGTTGTAGTTAGATGATCCTGTGATTATTTTTCTCCCCTAAGCTGTTGATTATTATTATCTTGCTCCCTTCAAGCTGTTGTTTATTATTTATCTTGGAACTTGACCTAGCACCACTGCCATATGATGCATGTCAGCCAGACTGTAGAAAACCTCAACTTGGGCTAGGTTTTATTGCTCTAGACATTCCCACATCACTTTTCTGTATATCACTCTGGACTTAGAGTTCTCCTCGCCCAAGTAGTGGGCCGAGAGGTCGGATTATTGTGGGATACTTTTACACTCGTGTCTAGGGACCGAGTGGAGTTGTTAGCAGTCTGTAGACCAGGTTTCCTTGGGAAAGTGACTTGGGTTGTAGATTTGAGATCTTGAGAGCTATTTGGAGTGACAGTGAGTCTCGGCTGTGCAGTTTTCCAGCCTGTGTGTGAGACAGTGTTCCTTTGGTTTCGGTCGATCTTGTTGATCGAGGATTTGGATTATAGCCTGCATGAGCCACATTTGAGCTCGACAGAGATGCGCAGATACTTTCCTCGGTGGGGTCGCTCCCCTCGAGAGCCACTCCGGAGTTGGGCCTGTTCTTCTATCGCGACTTGTCGACGCAGTGTTCCCTCTGGCTGGGCCAGTTAGTGGCAGTCACGGACACAGTCCCTCTGGCTGGGCCAGTTAGTGGCAGTCACGGACGCCCTACGTAAGTCCGGTCCCCCGGGACGTGACGGCAGTAGGTAGGCGCAGGTTTGACTGGACCCTATGCGGCAGTCAGTTGAGATTGGGTGATTTGAGTCGAGAGCTAGTTGTAGCATCATGTTCTTTCTGTCCCACTTTTGAGCATCTAGATAGAGGCATAGTAGCTGTAGAGATTACTTTACCAGCTTTTCCCTTTCCGCACTGCATTGTTACTTTTTGCCTCTAGTGGACTTAGTGGGCAGACCGTCGGGCTTGTTGGCGGCACCCACTGAGAACTACTTGGGACGTAGTTCTCACACCCGTCGTGGTGTTTTTCCCCAGGGACTTCTTCTTCTGCTCCAGTTCCTGCCGCACCTGTTGCTGACCCGACTGATCGAGGTAAGGGAGTCGCGAGATAGATCCCTACCAGTTGTCGCTTGAGAGTAGATGTACCTCCCTACTTTTTGAGAGTTCTTGTCGAGTGACCTTGTAGTGAGGATTGAGTTGTACTCTTCTTATTTTGAGAGATATCTGTATTTTGGTGAGGACTCTGGTTGTTTATTTTGTTAGAGTTGTATTTATTTTATCCAGCTTTTACTTTATCAGCTCTGATATCTGTTTAGTGTAGATCTCTTTTGCAGGTTAGTCGCTACGTCTATACGGGGCTTCCCGTGTGGGCGGCGGATCTGTTAGCGTGCCCGGGTCGCAGTTTCGACCCGGGGCGTGACAGGGGTAGCCCTGAGGAGTCCGCGCACCGAAAAGCGACGGAAACGACCGCCGAAGAAAGAGCGTCGCAGTGCGCCGAATCGCAATAGATGTCAAAATCACGTTCTCCATAAGATGCAGCACACAAGGGGGAAGAAATTTGCTGTAGAACACTCTGTGAAAAACTGGTCAGAAAAGGAGAGAACGGAGCTGGAATGGGCCTATTTATAGGTAAAACCCAACAAATCCAAAAATGCCCAATGGGTCCCCGGATTCGGGCGCTCGGACCGAATTTGGGTGCCCGAATCCGCTGTGAGATCCCTGTGGGTTATGAATAATATGGATTTGAATAGGGGAAAAACCATCTAGAGGGGGGGTGAATGGGTGAAAACAATAAACACACCAAATCGTTGCATAAAAAATAACCCAATGCGGAAAATAAATAAAGTACGCAAGATTTACGTGGAAAACTTCGTCACAGGAGTAAAAACCACGGGACCGATAACACGGCGAAATCCACTAAGATTAAACACGTACAAGGTGATTTATCGTAACCCTACGACTCAACCTTTTCCATACGCTCCTAGTTGATCGTCTCCGCTTGCTCCGAACGATCCTCGAATCCACGATTTGCGTCACAACGCCGAATCCACGACGTTCAACGTCGAATCCACGACATCCAACTGAATCCATGGTCTTCACCAATGCGGCACGTCTCGATCACACAAACGCGCCTCGCTCCGAATCCACGAGAGCGGTAGCACATTGAATCCACAAGGCCACGCGAATCCTCGCGCCGATTTTTGGTAAAATCGTTGTTTTTGTTTGGTGGTGATTCTCCGAATACTTAGATCAAAGATAGATATGGAAATACCATCTAAGTATTCATCAATTTGATTCTACAAGAAATAGGAGTTTGGAAACCCTAGAATCAAATTGAACAATATAGACGAAGAAACATGAGTTTAATCGTGTTTTCCTTTCTTCTCTATATTTGGGGATTTTTCTCTTTCTTAAAAGAAAATCTTTTTCGAGAAATCAAAAATCACTTTTTACGATGAATAAAAAGTCTATTTATAGATTAGAGACCCTTGGAAAGAGATAAGATTACAAACTTCCAAAACAGAATTTTTCCCGCACGGCGGTCCGGACTGGATTAAGTCTGATCCGGACTGTCGTCTTTTTTCAGAAGATTTTCTGAAAAATACAGTTCGGGGTCCGGACTGAAATAGGGGAGGTCCGGACTGTTCATGCAATTTTTGCAGAATTTAAGGTTCGGGGTGCGGACTGAAACAGGGGTGGTCCGGACTGGAAAGATTGCATTAACCAAACCATGTTCGGGGTCCGGACTGGACGTGGCTGGTCCGGATCCTGAACTTCCTAAAAGTCCAGTTTTTGCATCAAAACATATTCCAAGTGTTTCTAAACTACACAAATATATTCGGATCACCAAAATTATTTAGTTAAACGTACCTGATCATTCTGAATCCATTTTTCTTGAGATTGATGTAATTGATCCATAATTCTTCATCTTCAATGTTCAAGACTTATACCACTTCACGAAATACGCCAAAACAAAATCCTTAACAATCTCCCCCTTTGGTGGTTTCCTGACAAAACAAAAATCCACTTAAAAATTAAAAAATATATTTTTGTTGATATCACCATACAACAAAAATTTACATGTATGATCCAAATAAAAATGAATATAAGAGATAAACTCTTAAAACAAACTCTAGACTTAGACGTTTGTACTCTCTGCAAAAGAAATAATTCTTGACAAAAGAAATCGTTAGATACCTCAAGAATTTAAACATTCAATAATCAATCAGAGAGATAGAGTTTATACTCACCATGACATTAATTATCAGATATGTATGAAAATTTAGCGAACAAAGATTCACATCTCCCTAATCATTAAAATTCAAATGTCATGTCAAAACAATTAACAAGTTAAAAATTATGTCAGTTATCAAGCAACTTGTTAGTAGTTAAAAAATATGTCAGTTATCAAGTAACTTGTTAGTAATATTACATGCCCAAATAGTTAGTCAAATAGTTAGTCGGGGCATGATCAAGTTCAACTTAGAACTTACTTACCTTCATGTTCAAACATTCAAGTATAGTGTCTCTCCCCCTTTTTGTCATAGAAAAAGCCAAAATCAAAAGGAGGGTAAAGCAAAGTTCACAAAGATTAAGAAAAGAAACTAAAACCTGCAAGAGAAGACATTAGAACAAAACAAAATGAAAACTTAAGAAAACATCAATCAGTGTCGTTTTCATCCGAACTGCTGCATCCAAGTTTGTGAAAAATCTTCTTAACCAATTTGGCAAGAGATTTGTGTTTCTTCTTCATGTCAGCTTGGTCGGCAGAAATCTGAACCATGTCTGTAGAGATCTTAGATATTTCATCTGACATGTGTTCTTGTTCAGATGATAGTCGTTGCTGTTCTTTATAGATTGACCTCACAGAAGCTTCATCCTCTGAAGTAGAAGCTGGTACTACTGTTCTTGCTATTGCCGTTGTTGCTTGCCGTGCTGAGGTTCTCTTGCTCCTTGGCGGGGATGGGGTTTCATCTGGTTTGCTCGAGAGAGACTTCACAATGGTAGTATCATTGATCATTCCCAGACTGTGCATATAAGTTGATGAACGAATGTCGACATCAAACATTCTCAAAATCCGCATTATAATCAATGGGAATGGAAGTCGCTTGGTAGGATGCACATTTTCCACATATCTCGCCATCCTTGACCAGATAAGATAAGGAATGTTGAAATTTGATCCCAACGAAGCTTCGGGATGTCCAAGGAGATATAGAAACAGCATTCTATCCCAACGGAGAACCTTAGTTTGCATATTTGGTAAGATATTGTAGCAAACAATAAAGTTCAAAAATCTATACTCCGATCGAAGTACTTTTGAAAGAAACGAATTTCCCGCTGACCGGGTATCAGGCAAGCAGATTCCATCAACAACCGTCCTCCAGGTTGTATTGGACATGACATGCCCCTTCAAATAATGAATCCCTTTGACTTGGGCATTCATTCCCAGCACTTCTCCAATCAGTTGAGGCGTGATCTTGAGGTTGACATTCCGAACTATTGTAACAAATTCTTTGGGTCCGTCCTCATAATCTTGAAGCTGCGTAGCACACAAGTAAAAAGTCCTCACAAGATGAAGACAATATCCTGAAGTTTCAGAAAATTTACAGACTTGTGCAAGTCGTGCTTGATCAAACAGGGTTCCAAACGCTGCAGAGCGTTCTGTGATGACCCGGATCTTCATTGGGGGTTTATGGCTTGATCAATGGCTTCTGGAGTACTATCTTGGGAGATGGGAGTGTTTCGGTGTGTATCGGACTCAAGAAATGGACTCAGTGCGTCGAATGGATCCCGAGTGTATTCGGATACCCCCGTCAAATTTTGGAAGGAGCTTTGTGCAAAACAGAGGCTGTATTTGGATTCAACGCGGAAAAATGATGAAAACGGCTATTTACTTGTATTTTTCTGAGTCTGGACGCCCAAAAACGGAGACCCGAAAGTTTCTAGTGTATTTTGGTGCATGGGGGAGTCGTGGACCGCCGGCAGAGAAACGTGGCAGCGCCAGATTGGCAGGCGGAGCACGCTCGGTTCACGGTAGAGCGCGCGGGTGTACGGTGGACCGGAGCGGGGACACGTGGCAGCTCTTCATTCGTTCGGTGCTGTGGATGTGGCGCACGCGGGGGTGCGCGGGCAGGCCGGTCAGGTGCGCGGGGAGATGCGCGGTGCAGGCTGGTGGTGTGCCACGTGGCCGTTTCCTATTGGTTGAGTGGTGGACACGTGGCAGTTTGTGGTTCGTCAGGTGCACGGAGTATGTGCACCGGGTGTAGCGAGCGCGGGGATTGGGCGCGCTACTGTGCGCGTGCAGGCGGCAGGTGGCGCGGCAGGCGGCGTGGCAGCGGTGGCAGGCACGCGGGCGCCAGGTGGCGCCCCGCCATTGGCGGGCGCCACCTACCCCGCTGACCGGTGCGGGCCACGCGGCGCAGCGGGAGTGGCCGTCGCCGTTGTATGCTGTTCGGTGGTGACGTGGCGGCCCGTGAGGGATTCGGGCGCTGGTTTGGGCCGGGCTTTGGGCCCGATTTCGGGGGCCCGAATGTTTCGGGGGCCCGAATGTTTCGGGCGCCCGAAATCGGGGACACAGAGGGTATTTCTTCAATTGTTTACTGGGCCTATTTATACCTCCTCCTCTCTCTCTTTCTCTCCTTTTTTCGAGCTTTAGAGAGGGAATGAGAGGGAGAGCTCTATACGAGAATTGTTTCCCTTGATGTTTTTGATCTCGTGGTGGATCCCCAGAATTTTTGGAGGCTCGATAGCGGCGATCTTGATTTTACAGTACGCCTCGACTTTTCTCCATTTCGGCCCGTTTCCGTCGCATTTCAGTCGGGATTTTCCTGTGCGCAAACCAGGAGGAGTTTTTGGGCAATTTTTGCGGCAACGTGTTCTAGAGAGGTAAGGCTTCGTTTTCCATGTTGATCATTTCACCTCATTTTGGGTTTTTAGCACAGTTTCCGAGGCACCTTTTGACCTCCTTTTCTGTGGTGACTTTCTGGACAGCATGGGCTTGTTTGATTTATTTCTTGGCCTACGGGCATCGGATCGGGGTGTGTGAGGACTCGATCGGCATCTACGCTTCGAGAGAAACGCGACCATATTTTTATCGGATTTTTTTGAGGACGATTCGAAGGTGATAATTAAGCTTTCCCTAGACTGTTTTCCACAGGATTTTGGTTGTGTGGCGTTGCGGCTTACCGCGGTGTTTTATTTGTGACTTGAGCTACAGGTATCGGATCGGAACGTACTAGTACTCGTTTCGATCGGCTCGACGCGACGATCGCAGTGGTTATTTTTTCGGATTTTTCCATGTTCATCTCGCGGGTGATATTTAACCATTTTCGGGACTGATTATTGGACAGCGGGTTATTGTGCATTTTTGGATTAATTGTACGCCGTTTGGATTACCGTGCAGTGTGCCGTGTTTACCTGAAGTGAGGGCGTATTTGGGATGTGCTTCGCGTGCTCGGCGAATCGAGGTGGGTGGTTGTTGCATACCTCTACTTCTGACTTGCTCACTAAGTTTATTAGAGAAGCCCTCTATTGGACATATTGATTGATTACCATGCATGATTGAATGATATAAATGTGAGCCTATCATTTGAGATTAATTTTGTGGACAGAGAATGTTGGGAATATTATTGGGATAATATTGTTGTGGAAACATGATTGCGGGAACATTTTAATAGTGATAATTAACATGCCATGTTAGCACATAGATTTTATGAAAGTTGGTTAAATGGATTAATTACTGGGACATGATGACATATCTATGTGCGGGTACCACTTTGGGATTTATTATGGATCAGGGATTATATACATGTGTAGTTGGATGTTGATTTTAGCATGATGGTTATATCTATGTGGATTTACTATTTGATACACATGTGGAACTGTTATTTGATATTCTCTTTTTCATCTTGCATGAGGACTCTTGCATGCTTGTATGGACATCTAGATAGGCCACTATTTATTGCTACACTATCATATTGGGATTTGACTTAGGAGAAACCATGATTGTTTCCTTTCTCCCTCTTATTTAGATTTTTGAGTCATGTTGCTCGGGTTCGAGCAGGGGTTTGGGATAGTGTAGCCGGGACCTTAGGGTCGGAGACAGGATGTACTTGATGTTGGATTTGTGGGTTATTGCGGCAACCGCAGACAGTAGGCGGTTGACCGGATATTGATTATTTTACCCGATTGTGGATTGTGGGTTATTGTGGTAACCGCGGACATTAGGCGGTTAGCCAGATGTTGATTACTTTATCGGGCTTTGGACTTGTGGGGTGTTGCGGCGACCGCGGACATTGGGCGGTTGACCGGATGTTTACTTGTGCATCAGATTGGGTATCAGATTTCTCTAGTGGATGGAGTTTCCCACTTATTGAGTACTATTGTATCAGATTGGGTATCAGATTTCTCTAGTGGATGGAGTTTCCCACTTATTGAGTACTATTGCATCAGATTGGGTATCAGATTTCTCTTTAGTGGATGGATTTTCCCACTTTGATCATAGTCATGATCCAGTTCTGCTATATTGAGATACTTGACAGAGATACTTGTGATACTTGTTACAGTGATACTTTACTCATGTGGGTCGCTCCCCTCGAGTGCCACTCCGGAGTATGCGACCGTGCCGGATGGGAGCCGGTCTGTATCCCGCGGATTAGTTCTTGAGTTCTACAGCAGAGCAGGCAGTACCAGTTTTTACTGGTGGCTAGATTGGGTTTATTTGGACAGATACTGTGTTCTGATGCATACATACAGTCTTTCCTTTCGGTATTGCATTTAGAGGCAGGCTAGTGGTGGTTTTTCCCCTTTTCAGCAGTTCTGTTTACAGCTTTACCACTTATTCCTTTTCTTGCCTCTGGTAGACTTAGTGGGTACGTCGGAGTTGGAGGCTTTACCCACAGGGGGAGGCTACAGGTTTACTAGTGGTTCTCACCCCCATTGTTGTTTCCCACTTTTCTTCCCCCTGTTTTGCAGAGTCTTCTGCGAGAGTTGCTGATCTTTCGGTGGTTGTTCGAGGCGAGGGAGTCACGAGCTAGATCCTTACCGCCCGAGGAGTGTAGCTGTATCCCCTGGTTGGAGACTTCTTGTAGCTGTCAGCTGGTTTTTATTGTTTACTTTGAGAGGGATCTTTTGTATTTGGAGAGACTGATGTACTATAGTTTTAGTTTATCTCCCTTTTTGGAGTTTGAGAGATGCTGTATTGAGGGTATTGTATGAGGATTACCTGTATTTGAGGAGATGGATGTTGTACTTTATTTTGTGTTGTACAGTGATTGGATTTTATTTTACAGCATTTTATTTCCGCTCTGATATTTGCGTAGCTATAGTATATCTTTTGCAGGTCGACGCTTCGCCTATGCGGGGTTATGCATAGGTGGCAGATCTGTTGGAGAGCCCGGGTCGCAGTTTCGACCTCGGGGCGTGACACGTTCCCTGAGAGCCGCGACATTTACATGTCTCTCATCGATACATTCTCGTTTCTCAAAATCTTTCATCCTTTCTGTACTAATGTGAACAAATCTCGTGGAGGCGGCTCACTTGTCAGTGATTCATCAATCTCTATTCCACGAGCTCTCCCTTTCCTCTTTGCAACACTCTTTCTCTTCATTGACATAGGTGTTTGTTGCATTTGAGCTTTTCCTTTTTCAGCAGCTGTAGGCGGAGTCTTCGCCTTCGAAGAAGCAGGGGCTTTCCCCTTTTCTGCTGCTGCAGCCAATGCTGTTGTTTCCTCAAGGACTTTATCCCAGTCCTCTGATTCCGTATCTGACTCGTCAAGAGAAACATACTCCCCTTCAGCTTGAGTTTTTCTTGTCCTCTTCAGCTTGTTCAATGCCCGAGTGCCAACCATTGCCGCGATGAGCACAAGAATCCAGCCAAAGATCATCTTGCCAGATTATTAGAAACAGTCACCTGTGAGCAAGAACTCAAGGAACATGAAAAAATTATTTAATTTTCAAAAATTTTATAAAACATACCCAAACAATCCTTATCATGTATAGAGAATAGGAATCAAGTTAGTTTTACAAAAAGAATTTTAAAAATAGATTAATCACATGATTTTCAAAATTTCCCAAATTTTGCCCTAAAATCAAATTTTTAGAAATCGAAGCCAAAAAATTCGTTAATCAAATGAATACAAGGCATAGAAACAAAACTAATGTATCCAGAGTTCTTATTTCAAAAGAAATTAGACCAAAAATCATTTAGAAACGAATTCATAGCGTGAAATCCACTCACGTTTTGAAGAACAATAGCAAAACAGTGAAAAGCAGAGGTTTTGATCAAAAGAACTTACTTGGATCGAAAGAAATCGAGTTGCAAAAGATCCAAAACCCTCTTGATTCTAGTGAGATAAAGTCTAGGGAGTTAGAAACAGAAGTTTAGAAGAGAATAGAAATCAAAAGACCATTTGTTTCTATTAAAACCTAGCCGCGGTCCGGATCGGGTCGGGAGTTCAGTCCGGATCGGCTACCCGCAGAGAAATCCCAACGTTCGGGATCCGGACTGAGTCTATCCAGTCCGGACTGCCTGCAACTTTTTCTGCAGAAAAATTTGTAAAAATTTCAGAAAATTCAGAAAAAGTATGTAAGCATTCTTGCATATCAACGTTAAATAAAAAGTATCGTTTCACATAAAAAGAAATAGATTATGCTAAATCTATCATTAATACTCAAATTATGAAATAAAAATTTATAAAAGTTATATCCTCTAAAGTTGAGCAAGTTCAAAATATCAATCACGATCTAATGAGTAACGTGTTTATCAAATCATCAATTGAATAAAGAAAATGAAGGCACAAAGATCGATAGATGTTTGATATCCCAAATAAATTAGATAATGTATCTAGTCAATATATCTAGGGAAGTGGCTCTTTGAGCATCTTTCAATTTGAAATCCCACCTTATACCAACCTTGGAATTCGACAAAGTTAAGCATTCCAAAAACCATTTTATCTAATAAACAAGAAACACCATGCTTGGTAAACATGTGGTAGCTGCACACAGTACTCGAACGACCGAGGTGGTAGCTCTTTCCTACATGTGGTGGTAGTTTTCACACTCCACTAGGGATGTAACTCTTTCCACATCTTTTGTGCATGAAACTTTAAATAATATTCCCCCTCAATTGGCTATCAATTATGTAAAATATTAAGTATTCAACCAACCATTGATCTCATGTTCATACTTAACTCAATTATCAAATAAGATAAAAACTATACCAAGAGATCATTGAGAGAGGAATTGACTTTGATCAATTAAAGATGAAATAATTGATATAAATGATCATTGCATCAAATGTATTTCAATGATATTTAAATCATAATAGATTTCTCAAACATGAAAAGATGTAATTAAAGTCAATTTAACAAATGCTCAGTTAATGTTCTATATACAAACACAAAACACAAAACAAAACCTAACCTAAGCAATGGTTCAAAAAAGGTTATTTCAAAGAAAACATTCCAATTGCTTTTCGCAAATGAATAAAACATTTTTGATTCAAAGGTTTTGTCAAAATATCTGCTAATTGATCTTCAGTTGAAACATAAGAGATTTGTAGAGTACATGATTCAACTAGCTCTCTAAGAAAGTGATATCTAAATTCTATGTGTTTTGTCCTTGAGTGCAACACAGGGTTTTTTGAAATGTTAATGGCACTAGTGTTGTCACAAAGTATTGATACCGAGGTCGCCGGGATGCGGAAGTCACTCAATACACTCTTCATCCAAATCAATTGAGTTGCACAACTTCCCGCTGAAATGCATTCCGCTTCGGTAGTAGAGAGAGCAATGCAGTTTGCTTCTTACTATGCCATGCAACAAGACAATGGCCAAGGTAAAAGCATGCACCACTCGTGCTCTTTCAATCATCCACTGATCCAGCCCAATTGGCATCCGAAAATCCTATTATAAGATGTGCCCATAGGATACCAAATTTCTAAATTCAATGAACCTTTGATGTACCTGATGATCCTTTTCACCGCTTCCAGGTGAATTTTCTTCGGTGTTGATTGATATCTCGCACAAATCCCAACACTGAAGGCAATGTCCAGGCGACTAGCCATAAGGTAAAGTAAACTTCCAATCATGCTTTGGTAAAGTTTCTTGTCTACTTTTTCTCCGTGAGATTCACATCCAAGTCCCTTATTGCTAGTTCCCATGGGAGTCGGAAAGTCTTTAGAATCTTCTAATCCAAATTTCTTGACCAACTCCTTCGCATACTTGGATTGACACAAATGAATGCCCTCTTCAGTTTGCTTAACTTGCAATCCAAGAAAATATGTCAACTCGCCCATCATGGACATCTCAAACTCGCTTTCCATTATTTCGGCGAATTTTGAAGCATCATTGTTCCTTGTAGCACCAAACACAATGTCGTCCACATAGATTTGTGCTACAATGAAGTTGTTTTGAAAGTGCTTCACAAAGAGTGTCCGATCTGCTCCCCCTCGAGTATAGCCCTTTTCCAAAAGGTGCTTTGTCAATCTTTCGTACCATGCTCACGGTGCTTGTTTTAGACCGTAAAGAGCATTTTTCAATCGAAAAACATGGTTTGGAAGTTTATGATCAATGAAACCTTTCGGTTGGGCCACATAAACTTCTTCATTTAGAAAACCATTTAAAAACGCGCTCTTTACATCCATTTGAAAAAGTTTAATTTTAAAATGACAAGCTATAGCAAATAAGACACGAATGGTCTCGAGACGGGCTACCGGGGCAAAAGTCTCATCAAAGTCTATAACTTCAACTTGTGAATAGCCCTGAGCAACTAACCGTGCTTTGTTCTGAATAACGGTACCTTCTTCATTTTTCTTGTTCTTGAAAATCCATTTAGCACCGATGATGTTTTGTTGCTTCGGGGGCTTCGTTAATTCACAGACTTTGTTACTTTCAAATTGATTAAGTTCTTCTTGCATAGCTTCTATCCAGTAGTCGCCCTGAAGAGCTTCATCAATATTCCTTGGTTCTACCATGGAGACGTAGCATGCGACTCCACATTCCAATTGTCTCCGAGTACTTACTCCTTCTTGAGGATCTCCAATGATGTTTGATTCCGGATGGTCCTTGGAGATTCGAAGCGTTTGAGGTAACGGAGTACTCGGGGGAATTTGTGATGATTCCTGCACACTGGATGAACTAGAAGAACCATGAGATGCATCAAAATTTTCAGAAGACTTATCATGCAAAGATGCAATATCATTAGCAGGAGATTCATCATCAAGAGACATATCAAGAGTAGATTTATCAGAAGACAAATGAGAAGCTTCATCTACTTTAACATTAATTGATTCTATCATCGTCTTCGATTCAAGATTGTATACTCGATATGCTCTACTATTTATAGAATAACCCATAAAAATTCCTTCATCACTTCGAGAGTCGAATTTTCCAAGATTTTCTCGATTGCGTAAAATGTAACAGCGACTCCCGAAGATATGAAAATACTTGATATTAGGTTTTCTAATAAACCATGGCTCATATGGGGTATTCAAAGTATCCGGGCGCAAATAGATACGATTGATCACATAGACCGCGGTGTTAATTGCTTCAGCCCAAAAATATAAAGGGAGTTTCCGGCTACGAAGCATAACACGCGCCATCTCTTGAACAACTCTATTTTTGCGCTCGACTACACCGTTTTGCTGCGGTGTATAAGGTGCAGAGAATTCATGTTTTATGCCATTTGAAGAGCAAAAATCAATGAATTTTGAATTGATGAATTCTCCACCTCTATCACTACGAACACGGACAATCTTTTCATTTTTCTCAATCATAATACGATGACAAATATCATGAAAAGAGTCAAAAGTATTCGCTTTCTCTTTTAAAAATGCTACCCAAGAATTTCTAGAGAAATCATCAACCAAAAGAAAAATATATCATTTTCCACCCAAACTAGGTTGATGAGTTGGCCCCATTAAATCCATATGCAATAATTCTAATGGCCGTTTAGTTCCTACATGGTTCAAATTCTTGTGAATGGATCTAGTTTGTTTTCCCTTTTGACAACCACCACACACAAGGTTTTCTTTGAAGTTCTGTCACGCCCCGGGGTCGAAACTGCGACCCGGGCTCGCCAACAGATCCGCCACCTATGCAAAACCCCGCATAGGCGAAGCGTCCTACCTACAAGAAAAGGTACTACAGCTAAACAGATATCAGAGCTATAAAATAAAAGTGCTGTAAAACTAAAACCAACCATCTGTACAACTGGAAATAATGATACAATATCCATCTCCCATAAGTGATAATCATACAATATCCTCAAATATAATAAACCAGAACTCAACAGGGAGGTAACCTGAAATAATACATCAGTGTACAGACTCTCAGTACAAGTCAGATCCTCGCAATACAATAATCTCTCAAAAGCGGAAAAATAAATAATCTACTGACTGTACTCAGGATCTCCAGGGTAGGGGTACCGCTACTCTCCACAGACGGGTAGGGATCTAGCTCGTGACTCCCTCGCCTCGCACAACAATCGCAGAATCAGCAACACCCGCTAAGACTCTACAAAGCAAAGGAGAGAAAAGAAAGATGAGGGGGGGAAAAAACCCCAAATGGGTGTGAGAACTACACCAAAAGGGAGTTCTCAGTGGGTACCATCGCCAAGTCCGACGATCTGCCCACGAAGTCTACTAGAGGCATAAGATAACAATGCAGTAAAAACTGAACAAGAAAGCTGGAGGTACTCTACAGCTACCATGTGATGACCTGGATCTCTACAGAGCTGTGGTAGCGTCATTGGTGACATCTTGGGAGCTTGTACTGTGTGTTGGAGGTATTTGTGCACCAATTGGACACAAGTGGCGGTCTTCGGGCTGATTGGATCACGTGGGTGATCAATGGACTCCGTCGGATTGTTAGAAGTGGTTTCGCGCGAAGCGGATATTAAAAATGGACTCAGCGCGAAGTTTGGACCAAGGATTGTCTTTCCGGATGCCTTCGGCGAATTTTGGAGTTGGAATTTGGCGAAATGGACATCAAATTCGGATTCAGCGCGCGAAAACGGTTAAAACGGACTACCCATTTGTGATTTTTGAGCTTCGGACACTGTTCATGCCGGAACAGTGTTTCCGGCGACGGCGGCGGCGGCGGAGCGGCCGCAGGCGGCGCGGCGGACGGAGGCGCGGGCCGCCCGGTCCACGCGGCAGGCGTGCACCGGGGGCGGGACGCGTGGCGGCTCGGGAGTGGGCCGGTCCGCGGGGCGCGGTCCACGGAGAGTGCGGGGCGCACGGTGGACCAGGGGGTGGACACGTGGCAGTGTCGGAGTGGGCGGTTTAGTGGACTGGGTCTACGGAACAGGCGGGCGTGGTGCAGTGGACCGGCGGGACACGTGGCGTCGTGTGGTTGGCGGGCTCTTGCAGGCTGGGTCCACGGAGGTGCACCGGGTGCCTCGGAACAGTGCGCGGCAGGCGGGCGCAGGCGGCGGGCGCAGGCGCGGCACGTGGGCGCGGCAGGGGGCGTTGACCGGGTGGGCGCCAGGTGTCGTCGCGGCGTTGGCCCACGCGTCGCGCAGTGGACGGCCAGCGCGGCTGTCCGCTGTTGCGTGGGCGACGTGGAGGCCTGGTGGGCTTTCGGGCGCGCACAGTGTTGGGCCGGGCCCAACACTGTAGCAGCCCGAAAGTCGGGGCGCCCGGAAGTGGGGACATGGCGGGTATTAAGTGAATTGTTTTCAGATTTGTTTTCTTCCAGCTATAAAAGGCCGAGTTCTTTTGCAGAGAGCTTCTTCTCCGCGCGGATTTTCACAGTGCCACCTTCACGAGTTTTCTTCATCTCCCTGTGGCGATTCCATCTGCAGATTTCCAGATTTTTCAGCGGCACGCATCCCGAGGTTACCATTTTTACGGCGCGGCGCGACGCTCGTTCGTTTGTGGTCTTCTTCGTCGCGTTTTGGTGCGAGGACTCCCCCGGCTTACCCCGAGCACCTTTTTCTGTGATTCTTGCGCCGTTGGCTTCACGACAGGTAGGGCTATGTTTCCCATGTTTACTGGTTTTTCCCATTCCGAGCTTTTCATGGGTTTTTCGGATCATCTTGTGACCTCATTTTTCTGGGCGGAGTTTTGGGACAGCGGTGCGGTGTTTTGGTGATATCTTCGCGCACAGGCATCGGAATGGGGTGATTCAAGAGGCGATTTGCATCTACACATCACGAGGAATATGCCCAAATTTTCTTGGAATTTTCTGAATATTTTTCGGAGGTGAGAAATATCTGTGAACAGTAGTTATTGCTACAGTTTTTGAGTGTAGTTTGATTCGGGGTGGTTCCCTTGTCGGAATTGTTTCTCAGTGTAGGAAGCTCGGAATTGAGCGTGCAGGTACTCGTTTCGACGGGTTCGTCGCGAGGATCGTGAGAGTATTTTTCTTGGAATTTTCCGGGCACTTCTCGCAGGTAAAAACAGGGCATCTTTGGGACTGAATTCTGGACAGCTTGTTTGCGGATACTTGTGTGCTTATTTGTGTGTATGTCTTGGGGTAATTTTGTACAGCGATCGCGGCGGCTGATTGGTTTGGGCGAGAGCACTTCTTGGACTTGGAATTAGCGATCGAGGTGGGTGGTTGTTGCTTGCCTCTATTTTGACATGCTCACTAGGAATATTAGAGTGATCTCTCTTTTTGGACATGCATGCTTAAGTCATATACTATTGTGGATATCTGATAGTGGTTGGGATTTATACATGTTGGTATGGATGGAATGTTAGCGGTTAACCTTGCATGTGGATTGGAATGTATATCATGGGCTTTATGATTATCTGACAGTGGTTGGTACTAGTTGAGGATTTTATGACATGCATAGGTGGATAGTGATGCTTTATTATGGAATGTGGATCATAGACATGTGTGGTTGGATAATGTTTTAGCATGATGGTTATATCTATGCGGCTCTATTAATTGTTACACATGTGGAACCACTATTAGTCGCATTTTCCTTTATTTCCTAGAGAACACTTGCATGCTTGTATGGTCATCTAGATAGGCCACCTTTTTCTGCTACACTTTCATGCTGGAACTTGACTTAGGAGAAACCTTGTTTGTTTCTTTCTCCTTTTCGTTAGTCAGGTGGGTTTGCTCGGGTTTGAGCAGGGGTTTGGGATAGTGTAGCCGGGGCCTGGATTATGGATCATGGGTTTTGTCGGCGACCGCGGATATTGGGCGGTTGACCGGATGTCGGTTATAGGACATCGGTAATAGGGCATGATTATGGACTAGAGGGTTTTGTGGCAACCGCGGATAGTAGGCGGTTGACCAGATGTCGGATGTGGGACATGTTTGTGATTGTGATTGTGGGTTATTCCGGTGACCGCGGGTATTGGGCGGTTGACCGGAGGTCGGTTGTTAGACCTGGTCGTGGATTGTGGGGTATTGCGGCAATCGCGGATATTGGGCGATTGACCGGATGGTTACTTTTGCATCTGATTGGGGAATCAGTTTTCTTTTAGTGGAGGGTTGTGTTCCACTGGGGGCTTTATAGTTGTGATCCAATCCTGCTTTTATCACCGGCGCGGTTATTGCCCGGTGAGGCTTTTATTACCCCGGCGCGGTTATTGCCCGGTGGTGCTTTACTCGTGTGGGTAGCTCCCCTCGAGATCCCCTTCGGAGGCCGGGGCTGGACAGTTATGGACAGGGTATGCTATCACATCGGCGCGGCTCGTGGGCCCGATGATGAGGGCGGCAGCAGGAATTTTGCTATCACATCGGCGCGGCTTTTTGCCCGATGATGAGGGCGGTACAGATTGGGTTCATCTGGGACGGTTGGTTATTGTTGCTTAAGGTTATTCCAGTCTAGGACTGTATTTTTAGAGGCTAGTAGTGGTAGATTTCCCTTTCGCAGCGGTTTCATTTCTTACCACTCTTCTTTCCTTTTTGCCTCTGGTAGGCCTAGTGGGTGTGTCAGAGTTTGAGGTTTTACCCACTAGGGGAGGCTACTGGTTTACTAGTAGTTCTCACCCCCATTCTTCTTTCCTCTTTTGCTTCTTCCTTGTTTTGCAGTGTCTTCTGCGGGTGCTGCTGGGCTTTCAGCGGCGGGTCGAGGAGAGAGGACGGCTGAGTAGATAGATCTCGAGGCAGGATGAGCGTGTTAGCTGGACTGTTGGTGTACCCAGGTTTTCCTCAGACGGTTGTACTTTTTCATTTGGGACTGGCTTTTGCCAGCAGGTTGTATTTATTTTTGGTGAGCTGGGAGAGACAGATGTATCATTTATACAGATGTATTGTATTTTATTTCCAGCTTCAGTCTGAGATGTATTAGTTTTAGTTCAGCTCTGTTTTTTGTTGCTCTTTTATTGTTATCTCTTATATCTGAGCAGGTTTGACGCTTCGTGTACACGGGAAATACCGTGTGCACGGCGGATCTGTAGGCGGGCCCGGGTTCTGGTTTACACCCGGGGCGTGACAGATTAGGTGGTATCAGAGCTTAGGGATAGGTCATTTGGGACTTAGGAAACCCTAGGCTTTTCGGCGGACCCTAGGATGTTTGTGCGTGAGAGACGCGACATTTTGCGAAAGTCGGTGATTTATTTGTTTGACTCTTCATGTGAGTGAAGAGGGATCGACATATCCTATTTTTGTGGGACAGTTATGTTGGCTGCAGACAACATAAAGTTACAAAAATAGAGGGATGTCTTTGACTTTCGCTAGATTGGGTCGAGTGTTTGGGGTGTGCTGATTTGCGGTTTTGTCGTGGTGAGCGGTGTCTCCCCGACGTTGGGCCCTGACCCGGGTGCACCTTGGTGCGGTAGTTGGGTCAGAGCTGGTTGTTTCGGGCCGGATACCCAGATAGGAGTCTGAGAGCTCCGGACCCGAAGGGTAGTAGTGTTGGGGGCAGATCAGCGGAGTGGTGACACAGTTGTCGGAGCAGCGCAGTGGCACAGTTGTCGGAGTGGTGACACAGTTGTCGGAGCAGCGCAGTGGCACAGTTGTCGGAGTGGTGACACAGTTGTCGGAGCAGCGCAGTGGCACAGTTGTCAGGGTGGTGACACAGTTGTCGGAGTGGTGACACAGTTGTCGGAGCAGCGCAGTGGCACAGTTGTCGGAGTGGTGACACAGTTGTCGGAGCAGCGCAGTGGCACAGTTGTCGGAATGGTGACACAGTTGTCGGAGCAGCGCAGTGGCACGGTTGTCAGAGTGGTGACACAGTTGTCGGAGCAGTGCAGTGGCACAGTTGTCGGAGCGGTGGCACAGTGGTCGGTGTAGCGAGTAGCCCCCTCCGTGCCGACGTTTAGTGTTGGGGCACCGAGGTAGGGTGGACAGTTGACAGCGGGTAAGCTGTGGGATTGCGACGATCGAGTGAGCCAGTTTTGGCGGATGAGTCATTCCGATTCGTGGGATTGAGTATGGAGCCCTTGGAGGCAGGGTCTTGTTCGGTGGGGGATGGAGAGTACTTGGGAGCCTTTTTATGGCAAGAGTTAGCGCAGTTGCTGAACTGCACGCTCCATGTATAGAGGGACGGGGCGCATAGGATATGAGTGTCTGAGAGTGGATGGTGCCAGGATACCTAGTAACTCATTGGGTCCCTCCAGTACGGATTTAGGACGCCTCATTGGAGTAGGCGCCGGGTGTGGAGCGTGGTATTGTAGCTCCTTTGGATTGGGATCTACCGCCTGAGGCGAGTTCTGATTGAGGCGCTTGACGCCGGGTGATGGAGGATAGATCAGTCGGTGGAGGCATTCTCGATTTTTTTTTTTTCCAGGATAGTGGATTTCTGAGACTGTCGGAGCACGTATGTTACACCGGTCGGTGTGGTGGTCACTTGTTGGGCTGGCGGGTTCGGTTTCCTTTCGCGGCGGTTGATTATGCCGCAAGGACAGTTTTCTTGGGGAGCCAGGCCCGGAGGTGTTGGTGTACTTGGGTTGCTTGAGGGTTATCTTCGCCTCTATAGTTTTGACTTCGGGAGCGAGGCGGATGTTTCGCTGTGGATGAGTAGACTTTTGGCTGGGTGCTGATGCCGGAGAGTCGGGGGATTGCTTCTACATCCCGACGGTTTAGAGATTTGAGAGCAGAGTCTACGTGATCAGTTGGGGGGCTTATATTGGATACCTTGGGAGTACAGAGGTATGGGGATCGAGCATTTGTGCCGATGGACTTGTGGTTGGATTATTTGAGACCCCGGGAGGAGCGATGCTTGTACCGATGCAGACTACTTGGTAGCTCGAGCGGTTAGCCCAGCTGTACTTGGATGATGGTATCAGAGGTTTCGGGTTGAGGATTGATTTTAGTTTCGAGGACGAAACTTTCTTTAGTGGGGGAGGATGTGATGACCTGGATCTCTACAGAGCTGTGGTAGCGTCATTGGTGACATCTTGGGAGCTTGTACTGTGTGTTGGAGGTATTTGTGCACCAATTGGACACAAGTGGCGGTCTTCGGGCTGATTGGATCACGTGGGTGATCAATGGACTCCGTCGGATTGTTAGAAGTGGTTTCGCGCGAAGCGGATATTAAAAATGGACTCAGCGCGAAGTTTGGACCAAGGATTGTCTTTCCGGATGCCTTCGGCGAATTTTGGAGTTGGAATTTGGCGAAATGGACATCAAATTCGGATTCAGCGCGCGAAAACGGTTAAAACGGACTACCCATTTGTGATTTTTGAGCTTCGGACACTGTTCATGCCGGAACAGTGTTTCCGGCGACGGCGGCGGCGGCGGAGCGGCCGCAGGCGGCGCGGCGGACGGAGGCGCGGGCCGCCCGGTCCACGCGGCAGGCGTGCACCGGGGGCGGGACGCGTGGCGGCTCGGGAGTGGGCCGGTCCGCGGGGCGCGGTCCACGGAGAGTGCGGGGCGCACGGTGGACCAGGGGGTGGACACGTGGCAGTGTCGGAGTGGGCGGTTTAGTGGACTGGGTCTACGGAACAGGCGGGCGTGGTGCAGTGGACCGGCGGGACACGTGGCGTCGTGTGGTTGGCGGGCTCTTGCAGGCTGGGTCCACGGAGGTGCACCGGGTGCCTCGGAACAGTGCGCGGCAGGCGGGCGCAGGCGGCGGGCGCAGGCGCGGCACGTGGGCGCGGCAGGGGGCGTTGACCGGGTGGGCGCCAGGTGTCGTCGCGGCGTTGGCCCACGCGTCGCGCAGTGGACGGCCAGCGCGGCTGTCCGCTGTTGCGTGGGCGACGTGGAGGCCTGGTGGGCTTTCGGGCGCGCACAGTGTTGGGCCGGGCCCAACACTGTAGCAGCCCGAAAGTCGGGGCGCCCGGAAGTGGGGACATGGCGGGTATTAAGTGAATTGTTTTCAGATTTGTTTTCTTCCAGCTATAAAAGGCCGAGTTCTTTTGCAGAGAGCTTCTTCTCCGCGCGGATTTTCACAGTGCCACCTTCACGAGTTTTCTTCATCTCCCTGTGGCGATTCCATCTGCAGATTTCCAGATTTTTCAGCGGCACGCATCCCGAGGTTACCATTTTTACGGCGCGGCGCGACGCTCGTTCGTTTGTGGTCTTCTTCGTCGCGTTTTGGTGCGAGGACTCCCCCGGCTTACCCCGAGCACCTTTTTCTGTGATTCTTGCGCCGTTGGCTTCACGACAGGTAGGGCTATGTTTCCCATGTTTACTGGTTTTTTCCCATTCCGAGCTTTTCATGGGTTTTTCGGATCATCTTGTGACCTCATTTTTCTGGGCGGAGTTTTGGGACAGCGGTGCGGTGTTTTGGTGATATCTTCGCGCACAGGCATCGGAATGGGGTGATTCAAGAGGCGATTTGCATCTACACATCACGAGGAATATGCCCAAATTTTCTTGGAATTTTCTGAATATTTTTCGGAGGTGAGAAATATCTGTGAACAGTAGTTATTGCTACAGTTTTTGAGTGTAGTTTGATTCGGGGTGGTTCCCTTGTCGGAATTGTTTCTCAGTGTAGGAAGCTCGGAATTGAGCGTGCAGGTACTCGTTTCGACGGGTTCGTCGCGAGGATCGTGAGAGTATTTTTCTTGGAATTTTCCGGGCACTTCTCGCAGGTAAAAACAGGGCATCTTTGGGACTGAATTCTGGACAGCTTGTTTGCGGATACTTGTGTGCTTATTTGTGTGTATGTCTTGGGGTAATTTTGTACAGCGATCGCGGCGGCTGATTGGTTTGGGCGAGAGCACTTCTTGGACTTGGAATTAGCGATCGAGGTGGGTGGTTGTTGCTTGCCTCTATTTTGACATGCTCACTAGGAATATTAGAGTGATCTCTCTTTTTGGACATGCATGCTTAAGTCATATACTATTGTGGATATCTGATAGTGGTTGGGATTTATACATGTTGGTATGGATGGAATGTTAGCGGTTAACCTTGCATGTGGATTGGAATGTATATCATGGGCTTTATGATTATCTGACAGTGGTTGGTACTAGTTGAGGATTTTATGACATGCATAGGTGGATAGTGATGCTTTATTATGGAATGTGGATCATAGACATGTGTGGTTGGATAATGTTTTAGCATGATGGTTATATCTATGCGGCTCTATTAATTGTTACACATGTGGAACCACTATTAGTCGCATTTTCCTTTATTTCCTAGAGAACACTTGCATGCTTGTATGGTCATCTAGATAGGCCACCTTTTTCTGCTACACTTTCATGCTGGAACTTGACTTAGGAGAAACCTTGTTTGTTTCTTTCTCCTTTTCGTTAGTCAGGTGGGTTTGCTCGGGTTTGAGCAGGGGTTTGGGATAGTGTAGCCGGGGCCTGGATTATGGATCATGGGTTTTGTCGGCGACCGCGGATATTGGGCGGTTGACCGGATGTCGGTTATAGGACATCGGTAATAGGGCATGATTATGGACTAGAGGGTTTTGTGGCAACCGCGGATAGTAGGCGGTTGACCAGATGTCGGATGTGGGACATGTTTGTGATTGTGATTGTGGGTTATTCCGGTGACCGCGGGTATTGGGCGGTTGACCGGAGGTCGGTTGTTAGACCTGGTCGTGGATTGTGGGGTATTGCGGCAATCGCGGATATTGGGCGATTGACCGGATGGTTACTTTTGCATCTGATTGGGGAATCAGTTTTCTTTTAGTGGAGGGTTGTGTTCCACTGGGGGCTTTATAGTTGTGATCCAATCCTGCTTTTATCACCGGCGCGGTTATTGCCCGGTGAGGCTTTTATTACCCCGGCGCGGTTATTGCCCGGTGGTGCTTTACTCGTGTGGGTAGCTCCCCTCGAGATCCCCTTCGGAGGCCGGGGCTGGACAGTTATGGACAGGGTATGCTATCACATCGGCGCGGCTCGTGGGCCCGATGATGAGGGCGGCAGCAGGAATTTTGCTATCACATCGGCGCGGCTTTTTGCCCGATGATGAGGGCGGTACAGATTGGGTTCATCTGGGACGGTTGGTTATTGTTGCTTAAGGTTATTCCAGTCTAGGACTGTATTTTTAGAGGCTAGTAGTGGTAGATTTCCCTTTCGCAGCGGTTTCATTTCTTACCACTCTTCTTTCCTTTTTGCCTCTGGTAGGCCTAGTGGGTGTGTCAGAGTTTGAGGTTTTACCCACTAGGGGAGGCTACTGGTTTACTAGTAGTTCTCACCCCCATTCTTCTTTCCTCTTTTGCTTCTTCCTTGTTTTGCAGTGTCTTCTGCGGGTGCTGCTGGGCTTTCAGCGGCGGGTCGAGGAGAGAGGACGGCTGAGTAGATAGATCTCGAGGCAGGATGAGCGTGTTAGCTGGACTGTTGGTGTACCCAGGTTTTCCTCAGACGGTTGTACTTTTTCATTTGGGACTGGCTTTTGCCAGCAGGTTGTATTTATTTTTGGTGAGCTGGGAGAGACAGATGTATCATTTATACAGATGTATTGTATTTTATTTCCAGCTTCAGTCTGAGATGTATTAGTTTTAGTTCAGCTCTGTTTTTGTTGCTCTTTTATTGTTATCTCTTATATCTGAGCAGGTTTGACGCTTCGTGTACACGGGAAATACCGTGTGCACGGCGGATCTGTAGGCGGGCCCGGGTTCTGGTTTACACCCGGGGCGTGACATACCATGCCTCTATCTAAATGCTCAAAAGGGGAAAAACCAATGAAAGGTAAGTAACCACTCGCACACGAGATGCACAATCGACCCAATCGAGCTCACTGCCACATCTGGTCCAGTCAAGCCTGCGCCCACCTACAACCACCTCCCACTGCTAGGTAGGAATTACGTAGGGTGTCCATACGGACTAACTCGCTATCGAATAGTGGCACATGCAGGCTATAGTCAAAATCCACGCTCTCTCTCAGAACGGATAACTCAAGATCCTCAACATCTCGCACAATGGTCGAAGTACTCTCAACGACACGGGATCACCGTCAACCCAAACGGCTCCCAACAACACTAGCACTGGTCTAATCACAGCTACTAGACTCCACTCGGCCCCCAAGCACGAGTGCAATAATAAAAGTACATGCCTGAATAAACCCAATCAAATGAACCGGTATAAAACCCGGTATTGCCTGCTCTGTCATCAATCTCACGAACTCAGTATCTCAAGAACTCAGTAGCGGAATCTGCACACATGGCTCGAATCCGCGGGATCGGCGCAAATGGCTCGCATCCTAAAATAAGTATCAGACCAGCACACATGGCTCGGTCATAGGCCTACCTCCGGAGTGGCACTTGAGGGGAGCGACCCACACGAGTAAAGTATCACTGTCACAGGTATCATAAGCATCATAATATAGCAGGACTGGATCACGACTCTGATCAAAGTGGAAAAACCCATCCACTAAAGGGAAACCCGATCCCCAAACTGATACAAGGGTAAACAATAAGTGGGAAACTCCATCCACTGAAGGGAAACTCGATACCCAAACTGATACAAGGGTAAACAATAAGTGGGAAACTCCATCCACTAAAGGGAAACCCGATACCCAATCTGATGCACAAGGACATATTCGGTCAACCGCCCAATATCCGCGGTCGCCGCAACACCCACAACCCACAATCAAGTCCAACATGCCCCAGACTCGAAGTCTCGACTACACTATCCCAAACCCCTGCTCAACTCAAGCAACAAGAAACGCCTGACTAATGAATAAGGAGAAAAGAAGCAAACATGGTTTCTCCTAAGTCAAGTTCCAACATGATAGTGTAGCGATAAAAGATGGCCTATCTAGATGTCCATACAAGCATGCATTTGTCCTCAAGGAAGATACAAGATAATAACAAATAGCAGCTCCACATAAGTATAAGCACATGCCAGAATCACTAATAAACTACACCTGCCCACAATCCATGATCCATAATCCATAATAACTCCTCAGAGTAATATCCGCATATATATATGCCAATAGGTAATCGAGCATGAACTCTATCTCATCTAGTATAACATGAACAAAGCCATCAAGAATGCTAGATCTCAAATCCTCTAAAGCATGTACAAAAATCAAATAAGCATTAATCCACATGGGCGCGGCGTGGGCGCGGCCGGGCGCACGTGGGTGCGAATCCCGAGGAGTTGACCCCGCGTTCTGCGGCAGAGCGGGAGGACACGTGGCGCGACGCGGTTGGCTGCGCTCGCAGTTGCCTGTTCGGGGACACGTGTCGCTTGAGGGACGATTCGGGCGCTGATGGTTTGGGGTGCATTTTGGGTACACTGTAGCAGCCCGAATGTTTTGGGCGCCCGCAAGTTGGGACACAATGGGTACTTCTGGATTTGTTGAGTTGGGGCTATAAATAGCCCCCTTTGGCCTGCGATTTGAAGCATTTCCCGAGCTCTTCTCTGGCAGAGGTCTTAAAAAAAATTGTTCATCATCTTGTGCTCCACTTTGTGATGGATTTACAGAATTTTTGGAGGCCTCGAGATCCGCACTTTCTGCGACGGGGCGCACTGCGACGTTTCTTGGATTTTGGCTTCTACCGTCGCCTTTTAGTGTGGGAGACCCTCTGAGCTACCCCAATGGAATTTTGAGACGATTTTTGCTCCAGCGCATTCACGAGAGGTACGCCTTCTATTTCCGTGTTGATCACCTTGCTTGATTCTGAGTTTGTGGCATGGTTTACGAGACATTTCTAAGCCACTATTTTGCTGGTGAATTTCTGGACAGCGGAGGCTTGTCGGATTTATATCTCTGCACTTGATTATCGGAATTCGACGTTTGAGGACTCGATTGATATCTACGATTCACGTGGATCGCCGTCGTATTTTTATTGGGATTTTTAGAATTTACCTTGAAGGTGATAATATTGCTTCTTTGGGACAGATATTTCAGCAGATTCTGTACTTGGATTAATTGTGTTGTTGTAATGTTTGGGCTATAACTTTGTAACCAGGAGGAGTTTTTAGGCGTTTCTGGACCCGTTCGAATCATGGAAATTCGAGGATGATCCCCGTGCAGTTTCAGACTGTTTTTGGACATTGGATTAATTACTCTTTCTGGTGGGTTGCTTCGCCTCCAAGATCAATGATCTATTTACTAATTCTATGTTATAGGGAACATGCATGCTAGAGAGAGAGAGAGATGGATTAGAATGCATGCTAGAGAGAGAGAGAGATGGATTAGAATGCATGCTAGAGAGAGATGTTATATTTCCTGTGTTACTATTTGTTCCCTGATCCTGTTTAGTTAAATTAACTGCTATGATTGGAACTTGACCTAGCACCCTGTCATATGTTTGCATGTGTAAACCAGACTAGTAGAAAAACCTCACTTGGGCTAGGGTTATTTATGCTTTAGACATCCACACTTTGTATTCTATTCCTGGACATAGTGTTCTTCCTCGCCCGGGTAGTGGGCCGAGTGGTCAGGATTTATCTTTTAGTGTGGGATGCATGTTACACTCGTGCTTGGGAGCAGAGTGGAGTCTGGTAGATGTTGTTAGTCGTTTATCTGTGACGGGAGTCGTTTGGGTAAACGGTGGTCCCGGGATTCTGTGTTCCTCTACTGTATCTGTCATCACTGTGTTAGTGACAGTGTTATACCTGTGATAGTAGGACCTAGAACCCAGACTGTTTTTAGACACACATGATTTTTGTAAACTAAGGTTTTCCTTCCGAACTTCGAGGGGTCGCCAGAGCTTGTTCTTGTTTGATTTGGGTGAAGGCAATAGCCCCTCGGGGTTTGAAAAATAAAACTTATTTGAACTGATTTCTATTAAAGAACTAAAATATATTAAATTGGGTTCCTCAGATTAAAATGGTTTTCAGTAATAACTGTCATATTTTATTACAACTTCATCACCCGAGAGAGTTTTGGTGATCTGGGTTCTAGGGGCCGTTCCTTTTTCGGGGCGAAAGCTACGGGGGTCGTGCCTGGAACCTGTTCTTGTTTGATAGGGTTGTAGGTGTCGGTCTCCTGAAACTTTCGGACCCTGGTTGGTGTCTTCCGCATGTTGTACCGAGGTTGTTGTTCTCTCGAACTGTAAGGGGGTCGGGAACTTCTATAGGCGGAGCCTGGAGTCTGTTCTTGTTTGATTGGGGTACTAGGCACCCACCTATAGGGATTTTCGAACTCTTATGGTGTCGGTTCTTCCTGTGTGATATGTGAGCTTAGTGTTCTGTTGTGGGAGCCGTCGGGTGGACGGTGGTCACAGTTGTGAGTATTTCCAGCCAGTGAGTTAGAGATGTGATGTTGGTTATTGTCGATCTTGTTGATCGTGGATTTGGACTATAGCCTGCATGAGCCATATTGAGCTCGACAGAGATGCGCGGATACTTTACTCGGTGGGGTCGCGCCCCTCGAGTGCCACTCCGGAGTTGGGCCTGTTACTTGCTATCGCGACTTGTCGACGCAGTCCCTCTGTGTCACGCCCCGGAGGTTCGAACATTGTGGAAAACGTACCCATTTTTTTTTCCTAAAATATTTAACTGAACCTTGCCTCCGGCGCGTATCAGACCCACCGCATATACAAATTCACTCTCCAAACGGGCGGAGCCTCCTTTGTATATGCACGGCGTTACCAAAAAGTCGAATACTTTAACCATTCCAAACATGACAGGCAAAGAGGAGAGAATATATTAAATCACATCATCACCGCTATTCTATAAGACTATAGCATAAACCCATGGGTTTTGAAAATCGGTGCCCACTCGACACCCAGTTTTCTAAAACGTTTTCGCAAACTCTTTGTGCGGCCATTAACTTGAAAGGATAAATCCACGGGTTTTAAAATCGGTGCCCACACGGCACTTGCTTTGAAAACACTTTTGAAACCGGTTTGTATTTGAAAACAAGCCGCGATTACACATCCTATCATTCACCAGTTAATTACAAGAAAATCCTCATCCCAACTTCCATCAGAAACCACAGTAAATGAATCACAGTTAAACTAACCATAGTATAATGAAATAACCAAAAGTAAAGAAAATAACTTATCGTTTTACTAGCCCTCATAGTGTCCTCTAACTGATGCCTCACTGTCGTCCCGAATTCCACCCCTACTCGAACCTGTCACAGTGTGGGTTGTCAGTGACTGATAAAGTAGAAAACATGCAAGTAAACGCAATAATAGAAAGAACACACCGAATCACTGGAGCATTTACTTTCCCCCTCCCCCTCATGTATCGCTAAATCCCTGTTGAAAGTCCCGCTGGGCACCTACCCGAGCTTTCAGAATATTTTGGGCCCCAACCCCAATACCGTACTCATCTTCTTGGTGCCTCCAACCACTCCACTGCCCAAGTAGCTGTCGCCTCTCCTTGAGGGGTCCCCACTAACCTCCCCTTGTGGGGTACACGGGTAAACGACTTACCATCTTTCCCGAAAAATACACCCTCTGTAGTGGCCAAACTGCCGGTGTGCGTGTAAGCAATATGAGTATATTTATTGCCTTGCGACCTCAGCCGCTCTAGTCAGAAAAGTATAACGCACCTGCGACCGCAGCCGGTTTGATTGACATAGTAAAAGGGATTCACATGCTATGGGGTTAGTCAAACTATAAACATATCTACTTTATCAAAACGAGTATCCGGAAACGACACCACACCGGTAATAACCAACACCTACCCACCTCGATTATGCGAAACGTGTACTCCGGAGACCGAACCTCGCTCTCTGTTGACGCCCGGACCTAGAAGTAGTCCCCAAAAGAGCCGTGGTCAGATCAGAAATATAATAGTGGATAAATTGAGCCCAACAACTCAAAAACACTAAAGACAACTTGACCCGGCAGTGGCGCCCGCGCGCGTTGAGCGACGCGGCCGCCCCCGCGGTGTTGCGGGTCGTACGGCCGCGCGGGCACCGGCCCCGCGCGGCATTTGCCGTGACCGCGCGGCCCTAGCTCCGCGCGGTGCAAGCCACGGCCGCGCGGGCATCAACCCCGCGCGGTCCCATCCGCAACCGTGCGGACCTCAGCCCCGCACGGCGCAAGCCGCGGCCGCGCGGGCGCCGGCCCCGCACGGCGATTACCGCGGCCGCGCGGGCGCCGACCCCGCGCAGCGCTTGCCGCGGCCGCGCGGGCACCGACCCCCACGCGCCGCAACCGCATGGGCGCCCGCCCACACGGCATTAGCGGCGGCCGCGCGGGCATGGGCCCCGCGCGGCACGTGCTGCCGCCGCCGCGCGGGCACCCGCCCGAGCGGCTCAAACCGCAGCCGCGCGGGCAAGGCCCCGCGCGGCATGCACCGCCGCCGCGCGGGCGCCCGCCCGCGCAGCACCAGCTGCCCCAGCCGCGCGGGTGCCTGGCCGCGCGGCACTGGCTGCGGCCGCGCGCGCCCCAGCCGCGCGGGTGCCTGCCCGCGCGGCACTGGCTCGACCGCGCTGGCGCTCGCCTGCGCGGCGCTTGCCTCGGCCGCGCGGGCACCGGTCCCGCGCGGCGCTTGCCGCGGCCGCGCGGGCACTCGCCCGCGCGGCATTTGCCGCAGCCGCGCGGGCACCGGCCCTGCGCGGCGCTTACCCTAGCCGCGGCCACGCGGGGATCTTGTTCCCGCGCGGCTCTAGCCGCGGCCGTGCGGGCACCGTCCCCGCGCGGCGCGTATTACGGTCGCGGCGGCGATGCCCTAGGGCTTCGCGGCGCGATGCGTTGGGTAGCAAACGGCTACTCCTAAAACTCCGTGAAAGACCGAAACCGAAAACCGAGCGAGACTATACGAAAATAAATCTAGTTTACCTCTAATCGTCGTAGATGGTGATCCGTTCACGCTCCCGGCTTCGGCACGTTTGTCGGGAGGATTTGGGTCCTTTAGCCTTCTCCTTCTTTTCCACCGTTTCCTTCCGATTAGGGTTTCGCCTTTCCTCTTTTCTTTCGCTCGTTCCTTCCTCTCGTTTCCTTCCGGTTAGGATTTCGTCTTTTTCCTTTTCTCTCTCTTTCTTTCGGGAGAAGATACAAAATAATCTTTTTGTACGACAAAATCCACATCGGGTATTTTAAAATCCTAATTACTTAATTCCTCAATTAATTAATTCCTCAATTAATTAATTCCTCAGATAAGATCCTTCGGGATAAATCTTTAAAGATAATTCCCTCTTTTTCCTCGGAAAGCATGCCAAATGACTTACGCGGATTTCGATGCACCCCCTGGCCATTGCGATCACTTTCTACCCCTTTCCGGGAGTTCCGTAAGTCGGAATCCGGATCCGATCGCACTGCCGTTCTCCGTTTTCCGAGCTCTATCGCAGAAAAATACCCACACCTCCGAATTATCGACTTAAGTAAACCCGTTACATTAGTTACATTAAACGAAAACTTTATTAGCAGGAGGTATAAAGTGTTACAAAATCTATGATATTACACCACTCACCTCTTAAAAGAAGGTTCGTCCTCGAAACTTAATCTCACTCCTCGCTAAATAACTCGGGGTAACACTCTCTCATTTTCGTTTCAAGTTCCCACGTCGCCTCGCGCTCCTCGTGGTTACTCCATTGCACCTTTATGTAGGGGATCGTCCGGTTTCGAAGGTTCTTTTCTTCTCTTGCCAAGATCCGCATCGGCGTTTCTTCGAAGCTCAAGTCTTCCCGCAGTTCAACGGCCGAGGCGTCGAGGACGTGCGACGGATCAGATAAGTACTTCCGGAGCATCGAGACGTGGAAAACGTTATGCACCCGTTCAAGATTTGGCGGTAAGGCCAACCGGTACGCCACCGGGCCCACGCGCTCCAAGATTTCGAACGGTCCCACATACCGTGGGCTCAACTTCCCTCTTATGCCAAACCGTCTCGTCCCCTTAGACGGTGACACGCGTAGCAACACATGATCCCCTACCGCAAATTCCAATTCCCGTCGCCTCTGGTCCGCGTAACTTTTCTGCCGGCTCTGGTCGGTCAACAACCGCTGCCTGATAAGGCACACCTTTGTTTCCATTTCCTCTACGAGGTCTGGTCCCAAGAGCTTCCGCTCTCCCAAATCGTCCCAGCAAATAGGCGATCGACACCGGCGGCCGTACAAGGCTTCGTACGGGGCCATTTGAATACTAGCCTGATAGCTATTATTGTAAGCAAATTCCACGAGGGGTAGGTAACGCGACCACCCCTCCCCCAGGCCTAGCACACAAGCTCGAAACATATCTTCGAGAATCTGTATCACTCGTTCCGATTGCCCGTCCGTCTGCTGGTGAAATGCCGCGCTAAACTGCAGTTTGGTCCCCAATGCCTGCTGCAGACTCCGCCAGAAGTTTGACACGAAGCGTGTGTCCCTGTCCGAAGTTATGGATGATGGTACTCCATGCAACCTCACCACCTCGTCGATATAGGCCTGCGTCAGCCGATCTCTACTCTACGTCGTGTGAATCGGTATAAAGTGGGCCGATTTCGTCAGACGGTCCACAATGACCCATATCGCGTCGTGTCCTTGTTGCGATCGCGGAAAACCGGTCACGAAATCTATGGTGATCCGTTCCCATTTCCACTCCGGTATGGGCAACGGTTGTAGTTTTCCTGCCGGTCGCTGGTGTTCCGCCTTCACCTGTTGGCACACCAAACACCGTGCCACGTACTGCGCCACATCGTTCTTTACTTTAGGCCACCAAAAGGTCTGTCTCAGGTCTCTGTACATTTTTGTACCTCCGGGATGCGCAGTGTAGGGGGCGTTATGCGCTTCTGCCAGAATTTCTTTCCTTAATTCCAGCACTTCAGGCACGCAGACTCATCCCCGGAACCTCAACACGTCGTCAGCGCCGATCACAAAATCCCCACCTGGTTCCGAGGATGACCTGTCCCGCACCTGCTGTAGTTGTGGGTCCGTCGTTTGGCCTTCTGCGATCCTCTCTATCAGCGTAGGCTTTATTACCAAGGACAGAAATTTCGCAACTGCTCCTGCTGGCACTACCTCCAGTCTCAGTTGCCAGAATTGTGCAATTAGCCGATCCTGTTAGGTAAGGGCGCTCAGTGCCGTCTCCCCCGCCTGTCCCTTCCAGCTCAAGGCATCGGCCACCACGTTTGCCTTTCCGGGGTGGTAATGGATGGACAAATCGTAGTCCTTCAGTAGTTCCAACCACCGCCGTTGCCGTAAGTTTAACTCCTTTTGCGTAAACAAGTATTTGAGGCTCTGATGGTCGGAGTACACATTACAGTGCGCCCCGTAGAGGTAGTGCCTCCAGAGCTTCAACGCAAACACGACTGCTGCGAGCTCCAAGTCGTGTGTAGGATAGTTCCGCTCATAATCCTTGAGCTGTCTTGATGCATATGCGATGACTTTCCCCTGTTGCATCAACACGCTTCCCAGTCCACTTCGAGATGCATCACAGTAGGTCTCGTAATCTTCACCGGGCTGTGGCAACGTGAGTACCGGTGCCCGCGTGAGTCTGTCCTTAAGCTCCTCGAAGCTCTTCTGGCATTGAGCCGTCCAGACGAATTTCTCCCATTTTTGGGTTAGTCGAGTAAGGGGAGTGGCTATCTTTGAAAAGCCTTCCACGAAGCGTCGGTAGTATCCTGCTAGCCCGAGGAAACTTCGGATTTCTGTCACCGTGGTCAGGCGAGCCCAGTCGGTCACTGATTCTATCTTTCTCGGATCCACCGTAATTCCCGTGGCCAAGACAATATGTCCCAGAAAATCGACCTCACGGAGCCAAAACTCACACTTTTTGAGTTTGGCATACTGTTTTTGATCCCTTAGGGTCTGGAGGACCACTCGGAGGTGCTCCTCCTGCTCCCTATCCGTGCGGGAACAGATGAGGATATCATCGATAAAAACCACCACAATTTATTCAGGAATGGTTTGAAAATCCGGTTCAACAATACGTGGCAAGGGGTATTTGTTCTTTACCGTGACCATGTTTATTTCCCGGTAGTCAATCCATAAACGCAACCTCCCGTCCTTCTTCCTTACGAAGAGCACAGGCGCTCCCCAAGGTGAGACACTTGGTCGGATGAACCCCTTGTCCAGGAGATCCTCAAGTTGTGCCTTCAATTCTTTTAGTTTGGCGAAGGCCATTCTGTATGGCGCCATCGCGATGAGTTTTGTCCACGAGGTTAGCTCAATAGAGAAGTCAACCTCGCGTCCAGGCGGCATCCCCGGAAGTTTGGGCGGAAAACGTCCGGGAAATTCCCATTCCATAGGAATGTCAGAAGGAGAGAGGGAAAGAAAAAGGGTCGAGTGACTACGTCTACCGAGGCCAAAAAGGCCACGCACCCGCCCTCTAATAGTTTCCTGGCTCGTGGCCCGAACTCAACCCACCTTGACGCTGGGTCTGAGGCGGCCGCAGCCCTATTGCCACGAGGCAGGGTGTGGGGCATACTTAATTTTCGAGTTACCCAAGTAACCCGCAATGGATACCCCTTGGCCTTACTAATTCAGGGCCTATCCGCTCGTGTGTGCTAGGAAAGGCTAAACAGAAAAACTAGACGGGGGGGGGGGGGGGGGGGGGGGGGTCATACCGGGGTAGGGCGTTCTGGTGTATCCGGTCCTCCCAAACAAAAGTAGCGAGAAAAGTGCCATAAAACGTTACTTGCTATTTGTCATTCCGGGACGTCGCGTCTTCCACTGGGGCGGCTCGGGGAGTCCGTCCACAACCCTCAGGCCAGCGACGTACGGCGTGGCGGGGTAGGGACCTGGTGTCGAAAGAGTCCGTCGTGGGCTGGCCGCCGGGTAGGTCCTCCTGCGGAACGGGGGCTGTAGCACCCTCTTGTCCTTCCGGCTTCAGCGCTGCAGTAGTAGTGGCTAGTTCTTGAGGGCATGAGGCACGGGTATGGTCCGGCTGGCCGCATTTATTGCAGTGGGAGTACTTCCAGAGGCATTTCGTCACTAAGTGTGCCTTTCCGCAGATGACGCAGGGTTCCTGTAACGGTTCTGGGCCTCCCGTAGGCACCTGCCCGCCTTTCTGTGCTTTCATCGGGCGTTGGTTTGCCCGAGTCCTTGGGCTGGGACCCCCTTGCGGGACGGGGGCTGCAGCCTTCTCTGGTTTGTCGGGTTGCGGCACTGGGGTAATGGTAGTCGGTTTCTGGGGGCACGTGAAACGCGAGTGACCCGGCTTGCCGCACTGAAAACAGTGGTCGCGCCTCCAAGGGCAGCTCATCAATCGATGCGCACCGTCACATATGACGCACGGCTTCCATATTGGTTCGGGTCCTCCCTTCCTTGCTTGCCCAAATTTCGGTTCCGTCTTTGGGCGTTTGGCCGCCCGGCCCTTCTGAAAAGGATCCTCCGCCGGACCGGGGTAGGGGTTTCTCTGGCCCTGCTGTAACCCGGGATATCCCTGCCGAGCCCGTGCTTCGGCGAGTTCTTGCTCTGCCCACATGGCCAAGTTGGTCGCCTCATGAAAGGTGGGAAAGCCTACCGGTGGCATTCCACGAAAGGTGTCGTCCCTGGCGCCGTGCTGGAAGTGGTCGACACTCTCAAGCTCTCGTGTCAGTAGACACAAGCGTTCCGTGAGGGTCAGCAGCTGCCCAGCCACATCGCGCAGCTGGTTGCGTAGTAAGCGGTTCGCTATGGCTGCAGTGTCCATTTCCAGTAGACAATTACTCATTGAGCCGGACTGCTATCTGTGCACACAAAGAAATCACGTCAATTCCAATATTTCTAAGAAAACCTGCCACCATGACCTACTAACCCTGGGACTCTATCCCTTATTTCCCCGCGCTCACGCTCGTACTTGGCACACCTATACTTTGGTTATCAACTTAGTTAGTCACTTGTGTCATTACATTCTGTGGATGTTGGTCATGATCACCTTGGTTAAAGTTGTTTGCTCTGATACCATAAAATCTGTCACGCCCCAGAGGTTCGAACATTGCGGAAAACGTACCCATTTTTTTTTTCTAAAATATTTAACTGAACCTTGCCTCCGGCGCGTATCAGACCCGCCGCATATACAACAAATTCACTCCCCGAACGGGCGGAGCCTCCTTTGTATATGCACGGCGTTACCAACAAGTCGAATACTTTAACCATTCCAAACATGACAGGCAAAGAGGAGAGAAAACATTAAATCACATCATAACCACTATTCTATAAGACTATAGCATAAACCCATGGGTTTTGAAAATCGGTGCCCACTCGACACCCAGTTTTCTAAAACGTTTTCGCAAACTCTTTGTGCGGACATTAACTTGAAAGGATAAATCTACGGGTTTTAAAATCGGTGCCCACACGGCACTTGCTTTGAAAACACTTTTGAAACCGGTTTGTATTTGAAAACAAGCCGCAATTACACATCCTATCATTCACCAGTTAATTACAAGAAAATCCTCATCCCAACATCCATCAGAAACCACAGTAAATGAATCACAGTTAAACTAACCATAGTATAATGAAATAACCAAAAGTAAAGAAAATAACTTATCGTTTTACTAGCCCTCTTGGCTAGTGTCCTCTAACTGATTCCTCACCGTCGTCCCGAATTCCACCCCTACTCGAACCTGTCACAGTGTGGGTTGTCAGTGACTGATAAAGTAGAAAACATGCAAGTAAACGCAATAATAGAAAGAACACACCGAATCACTGGAGCATTTACTTTCCCCCTCCCCCTCATGTATCTCTAAATCCCTGTTGAAAGTCCCGCTGGGCACCTACCCCAGCTTTCAGAATATTTTGGGCCCCAACCCCAATACCGTACTCATCTTCTTGGTGCCTCCAACCCCTCCACTGCCCAAGTAGCAGTCGCCTCTCCTTGAGGGGTCCCCACTAACCTCCCCTTGTGGCGTACACGGGTAAACGACTTACCATCTTTCCGGAAAAATACACCCTCTGCAGTGGCTAAACTGCCGGTGGGCGTGTAAGCAATATGAGTATATTTATTGCCTTGCGACCTCAGCCGCTCTAGTCAGAAAAGTATAACGCACCTGGTACCGTAGCCGGTTTGATTGACATAGTAAAAGGGATTCACATGCTATGGGGTTAGTCAAACTATAAACATATCTACTTTATCAAAACGAGTATCTGGAAACGACACCACACCGGTAATGACCAACACCTACCCACCTCGATTATGCGAAACGTGTACTCCGGAGACCGAACCTTGCTCTCTGTTGACGCCCGGATCTAGAAGTAGTCCCCAAAAGAGCCGTGGTCAGATCAGAAATATAATAGTGGATAAACCGAGCCCAACAACTCAAAAACACTAAAGACAACTTGACCCGGCGGCGCGGCCGCCCTCGCGGTGTTGCAGGTCGTACGGCCGCGCGGGCACCGGCCCCGCGCGGCATTTGCCGTGACCGCGCGGCCCTAGCTCCGCGCGGTGCAAGCCGCGGCCACGCGGGCACCAACCCCGCGCGGTCCCATCCGCAACCGTGCGGACCTCAGCCCCGCACGGCGCAAGCCGCGGCCGCGCGGGCGCCGGCCCCGGGCGGTGATTGCCGCGGCCGCGCGGGCGCCGGCCCCGCGCAGCGATTGCTGGGGCCGCGCGGGCACCGACCCCGCGCGGCACGCACCGCAACCGCGCGGCACGCGCCGCAACCGCGCGGGCGCCCGCCCGCACGGCATTAGCCGCGGCCGCGCGGGCATGGGCCCCGCGCGGCACGTGCTGCCGCCGCCGCCCGCGCGGCACGTGCTGCCGCCGCCGCCCGCGTTGCACAAACCGCAGCCGCGTGGGCAAGGCCCCGCGCGGCATGCACCGCAGCCGCGCGGGTGCCCGCCCGCGCGGCACCAGCTGCGGCCTCGCGGGCATGGCCCCGCGCGGCGCGCGCCCCAGCCGCGCGGGTGCCTGCCCGCGCGGCACTGGCTGCGGCCGCGCGGGCTTGGGCCCTGCGCGGCGCGTGCCTCGACCACGCCGGCGATCGCCCATGCGGCACTTGCCGCGGCCGCGCGGCCACCGGTCCTGCGCGGAGCTTGCCGCGGCCGCGCGGGCACCGGCACGGCGCGGGCACTCGCCCGCGCGGTATTTGCCGCGGCCCCGCGGGCACCGGCCCTGCGTTGCGTTTACCCTAGCCGCGGCCACGCGGGGATCTTGGTCCCGCGCGGCTCTAGCCGTGGCCGCGCGAGCAACGTCCCCGCGCGGCGCGTATTACGGTCGCGGCGGCGATGCCCTATGGCTTCGCGGCGCGACGCGTTGGGTAGCAAACGGCTACTCCTAAAACTCCGTGAAAGACCGAAACCGAAAACCGAGCGAGACTATACGAAACTAAATCTAGTTTACCTCTAATCGTCGGAGCCGGTGATCCGTTCACGCTCCCGGCTTCAGCACGTTCGTCGGGAGGATTTGGGTCCTTTAGCCTTCTCCTTCTTTTCCACCGTTTCCTTCCGATTAGGGTTTCGCCTTTCCTCTTTTCTTTCGCTCGTTCCTTCCTCTCGTTTCCTTCCGGTTAGGGTTTCGTCTTTTTCCTTTTCTCTCTCTTTCTTTCGGGAGAAGATACAAAATAATCTTTTTGTACGACAAAATCCACATCGGGTATTTTAAAATCCTAATTAATTAATTTCTCAATTAATTAATTCCTCAATTAATTAATTCCTCAGATAAGATCCTTCGGGATAATTCTTTAAAGATAATTCCCTCTTTTTCCTCGGAAAGCGTGCCAAATCACTTACGCGGATTTCGATGCACCCCGTGGCCATTGCGATCACTTTCTACCCCTTTCCGGGAGTTCCGTAAGTCGGAATCCGAATCCGATCGCACTGTCGTTCTCCGTTTTCCGAGCTCTATCGCAGAAAAATACCCGCACCTCCGAATTATCGACTTAAGTAAACCCGTTATATTAGTTACATTAAACGAAAACTTTATTAGCATGAGGTATAAAGTGTTACAAAATCTATGATATTATACTCTGGCTGGGCCAGTTTTGGCAGTCACGGACACCCTACGGTAGACCTGTTGGGTTATATGTAATAATGGATCTAAATAGGGGAAAAAATACCTAGAGGGGGGTGAATAGGTGTAAACAATAAACACTCAAAAAATTATTGCGCAATAAAAACCCAATGCGGAAATATAAATGAACACGCAAGATTTTTACGTGGAAAACTCCAAACCGGAGTAAAAAACCACGGGACCGATAACACGGTGAAATCCACTAGAATTAAACACGTACAAGGTGATATACCATACTCACAGACGACTCAACCTTTTCCATACGCTCCTAGTTGATCTTCTCCGCTCGCTCCGCAACGCGTCTCGAATCCACGATCTGCGTCCAACGCCGAATCCACGGCGTCCAACGTCGAGTCCACGACGTCTGACCGAATCCACGGTCTTCACCCAGTAGCACGCTTCGAATCCACGAACGTACCTCGCTCCGAATCCACGAGAGCGGTTGCACCTTGAATCCACAAGGCCACGCGAGTCCACGCGCCGATTTTGGGGTAAATCGTTGTTTTTGGGTGGTGATGATCCGCCGAATACTTAGATCAAAGATAGATAGGAAATACCATCTAAGTATTCATTAGTTTGATTCAACTCAAGATGTGAGTATGAAAACCTAGAATCAAACTAATCAATATAGATGAAGAAACATAGAGTAATATCTAATGATTTCCTTTCTTCTCTATATGTGGATCTAGGGCCGTATAAGATGATATTTGATTATGACGGCTCTATGTATTATGTGGATTTACGGCTTATGTGGATTAACCCTAGAAAAAGAATCATAGGGTCTATTTATAGGTTAGAAACCCTAGGAAGAAGATAAGGATCAAAAACTGTCGTTTCTGGAAATTTTTACGACGGCGATCCGGATCGGATTAGCTGTGATCCGGATCGTCGTAACGAGTCAGGCAAGTCCAGAGAAACAGGGTTCGGGATCCGGATTGTAATGCACGATCCGGATCGTTCATGTATTTCAGCAAATTCCCATGTTCGGGATCCGGATCGAAATGACTATGATCCGAATCGGATTTGCCAATGAACAAGCACCCTTCGGGATCCGGATCGGACTGTCTGATCCGGATCCTGAACATGTCCCATGTCCAGTTCTTGATTTTTATGCGATAAAAAATTCTTCCAAGTGTTTCTCCACTACAAGAAGTATTCGGATCACCAAAAATATTTAGTTAAACTTACCTGATCCTTTTGAATTCTTCTTTCTTGAGATTGAGGTATATGATCCAAACTTCATTCATCTTCAATCTTCAAGACTTAACACTTTCACGAAATGCGCCAAAACAAAATCCGTAACAATCTCCCCCTTTGGCGGTTTCGTGACAAAACACAGATCCACTAAAGAAAATTCAAAAAAAGATATTTTTGTTGCTATCACCATACAACAAAAATTTACAATGGAGATCCAATACAAGAGATAAACTCCTAAAACGGACTCTAGACTTAGACATCTGTACTCTCTGCAAAAAGAGATCATTCTTGACAAAAAGAGATCGTTAGATACCTCAAGAATATTTAGCATTCAAAACCTAACAGAGATAGAGTTTATGCTCACCATGACATTGAGTAATTCAGATATGTAATAAGATCACAATCAAACATTGACATATCTTCTAAGCAATAAGATTCCAAATGTCATAACTTTGCTTTGTTAGTAATCAAACAACTTGTTAGTAATAATACATGTCCAAATAGTTAGTCGAATAGTTAGTAGGGACATGCAACAAATCACAAGATAAAACCAGAAGTTGTGATACTTACCTTTCACCAAAGTCAAAGTTTGTTCAAAGTTCTCACAACCACATTGTATCAATGTCTCAATTGTTTACACTTCTCTCTCCCCCTTTTTGTCACAAAAATTAGCCAAAGATTACAAAACACAAGGAGAGTTAAAAAGTTCAACATAAAGAAACTTTAGAGCTGAATAAAATAACATAAATGCAAAAACTTAAAAACCTGCAAAAGAAGGATTAGAAACAAAAACTTTATGCAGAGTCGTCGGAACTTATACACCCAAGCTTCTGAAACATTTTCTTGATCCGTTTGTTCATAGAAGCTTGCTCATTCTTAACTTCTCTAAGATCTTGGACCATCAAAGCTTGTTCTTTCTTAACTTCTTTGAGATCCTCTTTCATTTCAGCGAACTCAATAGACATGCGTTCTTGCTCGTTTGAGAGTCGCTGTTGTTCCTTAAAGATTGAGCTAACCGACGCATCATCATCAGACGTTGATGGTGGTGCTGGTTGCGCTGCCGGTGCAGAGGTTGTTGCTTGTTGTTGTGCTCTTTGTCGGTGAGGAGGTATTATGGGTTCATCTGGCTTCGTCGAGAGGGACTTCACAATTGTCGTCTCATTGATTGTGCCCAAACTGTACATATATGAGCTTGTACTGGTGTCGACTTTAAACTTTCTAAGGATGCGCATAATTATCATTGGATAGGGGAGTCTCTCTGTGGGATGAGAATGTTCCACATAACGCGTCATCCTCGACCAAATGAGGTAAGGAATGTTTAAGTTCGCTCCCATTGATGCTGCGGGGTGTCCAAGAAGATAAAGAAATAACATCCTGTCCCATCGAAGAACCTTCGTATTCATGTTTGGAAGGATATTGTAGCAGACAATGAAGTTTATATAGCGATACTCTGTTCGAAGTTCTTTTGAGAGAACAGAGTTTCCTGTCGACCGAGTATCTGGAAGACATATTCCATCAACCACTACTCTCCAAGAGTTGTCGTTGAAGACTTGAGTTTTCAGATAATGAGCTCCATCAACTCTGGCCTTCATCCCTAACACCTCCCCAATCAATTGAGGGGTGACTTTGATCTTGATATTCTTGACCAATGTGTGAAATTCTCGACGTCCTTGGTCCTGATTGACTAGACTAGAAGCGTTCTGATAGAACATCCGTACTGAGTGAGGACAATACCCAGTATTCTCAGTGAAGTTGCATATGGGACCAAGACTGGCCTGGTCAAACAAAGTCCCAAAGTGTGTAGACCGTTCCTTCATTCCATTGACATCGACATGTCTTTCGCCAATGCATTCCCTCTTCTCAAAATCTTTGATTCTTGCGGAGCTGATGAAGTCCTGTGGAGGAGGCTGGCTGGCAACTGGTTGCTCAATGGAAATTCCCTGAGCACTGCCTCTTTTTCTTGCACCGGTTTTTCTTTTTGTTCCAATTGGACTTGGTTCCATTGGCGCTTTCCCTTTTTCAGCTGCAGTGGCCGGAGCCTTTGAGGTTTCAGCAGGGGCTTTCCCCTTGGAGACAATTGGAATAGTTCCCTCGATTTCGATGTTATCCCAGTCAATCGAGGCCGTCTCTGATTCAGTGTCAGAATCATCCTTAGTTTTCTGCGCTTTCTTGGCCCTCTTGGGCTTGACAGTGTCTCTCGCATGTACCATAGCTGCTAGAAGGAAAATGATCCAAGTGATCACCATTGCTATTGGTTTCTTGAGAAAAGAAATCCTGTGAGCAACAACTCAAGAACACGAAAAAATTGTTAATTTTCAAAGATTAGAAAAATTGTACCCAAACAATCATTATCGTGTAGAGAGACTAGGAATCAAATTAGTTTTGCAAAAGGAAATTTAAAAATAGATCAATTGCGTGATTTTGGAAAATTCCAATTATATGCCCTAAAACCGAATTTTCAGAAATCGAAGCCCAAAAATTCGTCAATCAAGAGAATACCTAGCATATAATCAAAACTAATCTACCTAGAGTTCTTATTTCAAAAGAGATTTGACCAAAAACCATACACAAATGAAAAAGTTTCATGATTTCTACTCACGTTTTGAGCAAACAAGGAAAAAACAGTGAAAAACCGAGATTTTGATCAATAAAACTTACTTGGAATCGAAGAACTCGAGTTTGAAAGGCTCCAAGAAGGATGAAATTTAGAGAGAGAAACTCTGGAGTCTTAAGAACAAAAGATTGGAATAAAAGAAATCAAAATCCCTCTTGTTCTAATAAAACCCTAGCCGTGATCCGGATCGGATCGAGATTTCGATCCGGATCGGCTACCCGCAGGAAACACCTGCGTTCGGGATCCGGATCATTCATGTCCGATCCGGATCGGCTCCAACTTTTTCTTCAGAATAATTTAGAAAAATTCAATAAAATCCGGAAAAAGTATGTAAGCATTTTAGCACATCAACTTTAAACAAAAATCATCGTTTCATGTCAAGAGAAATAAATTATGTTAAATCTATCAATAACATTCAAATAATGACATGAAAATTTACAGAAATTAAAACCTTTAAAGTTGATCAAGTTCAAACACATCCATCAGGATCTTATGAGTACGGCGTTTATCAAATCATTAAAACGATAAAGAAAATGAATTACCAAGATCAATAGATGTTTGAAATCCCAAATAAATTATATAATGTATCTAGACAATCTGTTGAAGAGAGTGGCTCGTTGAGCATCTTTCATTTAAAAATCCCACCTTATACCAACCTTGAAATTTGACGGAGTCAAGTATTTCAATCATGCATTTTATTTAATCAAAAATTACAAACCCATGCTTGGTATACATGTGGTAGCTGCACACAGTACTCGGACGACCGAGGTGGTAGCTCTTTCCTCCATGTGTGGTAGTTTTCACACTCCTCATTGGGATGTAACTCTTTTCACATCTTTTGAGCATTTTACATTTCTTTGACTCCCCCTCAATTGGCTATCAATTAATTTAAGATATAAAGTATTCAACCAAGGATTGATCTCGAATTCATACTCAGCCAAATAGTCAAATAAGATAAAAACAATACCAAGAGATCATTGAGAGAGAAATTGACTTTGATCAATTAAAAATGATTTAATTTAAATAAATGATCAATGCATCAACTGAATTATTATGATATCCAAAGCATAATAAATTTCTAATTATATGAAAGGATGCAAGTAAAGTCAATAATACACATGCTCAATTAATGTACTATGTATAAACATAAATAAAGAACAAAAACACAAAACAAAACCTAACCTAAGCAAAAGTTTCAAAAAGAAGTTTATTTCAAGGAAATCATTCCAATTGCTTTACGCAAATGAATAAAATATTTTTGATCCAAAGGTTTTGTTAAAATGTCAGCTAATTGATCTTCAGTTGAAATATATGACAGTTGAAGAGTATTTGATTCAACTAGCTCTTTAAGAAAATGATATCTAAGTTCAATGTGTTTTGTTCTAGAGTGCAACACAGGGTTTTTGGAAATGTTTATAGCACTAGTGTTGTCACAAAGAATTGTTACCGAAGTTGCTGAAATCCGGAAGTCGCTCAACACACTTTTCATCCAAATGAGTTGGGTTGAACAACTACCCGCTGAGATATATTCCGCTTCGGCAGTCGAGAGTGCAATGCAGTTTTGCTTTATACTGTGCCATGCAACAAGGCAGTGGCCTAAATAAAAACATGCACCACTCGTACTTTTCCGATCATCCACAGATCCTGCCCAATCGGCATCTGAGTATCCAATAATATCTAGACTTGTTCCCATAGGATACCAAATTCCGAAATTTATGGTTCCTTTAATGTATCGGATGATCCGTTTCACCGCTTTCAGGTGAACCTCCTTTGGTGCAGATTGATATCACGCGCAGATCCCAACACCAAAAGATATATCCGGGCGACTAGCCGTGAGGTAAAGTAGACTTCCAATCATACTCCGATAAAGTTTCTCGTCTACATTCTCACTAAAAGATTCACTTCCTAATCCTTTATTGCTAGTTCCCATTGGAGTTGGAAAATCTTTACAATCTTCTAGATCAAACTTTTTGACCAACTCCAAAGCATACTTGGATTGACACAAATGGATGCCTTCGTCACACTGTTTCACTTGCAATCCAAGGAAATAAGTCAATTCGCCCATCATTGACATCTCAAATTCGCTTTCCATGGTTTCAGCGAATTTAGAGGCATCATTATCTCTTGTCGCACCAAATACAATGTCATCGACATAGATTTGTGCTACAATGAAGTTATTTTGATAATGCTTCACAAAGAGAGTCTTGTCAGCTCCCCCTTGAGTATAGCCCTTATCCAATAGGTGCTTTGTCAACCTTTCGTACCATGCTCGCGGTGCTTGTTTTAAAACCGTAAAGAGCCTTTTTCAAACGAAAAACATAGTTAGGTAGTTTACAGTCTACAAAACCTTTCGGTTGAGCCACATAACTTCCTCATTTAAAACCCATTTAAAAACGCGCTCTTAACGTCCATTTGAAACAATTTATTTTAAAATGACAAGCTATCGCGAATAATATACGAATGGACTCGAGTCTAGCTACAGGGGCGAAAGTTTCATCAAAGTCTATACCTTCTACTTGAGAGTAGCCTTGAGCAATCTAAACGTGCTTTGTTCCTGATGATTGGTACCATCTTCATTTTTTTTATTCTTGAAATCCATTTGGTACCTATCACATTATGTTGCTTTTGAGGCTTTGTTAATTCCCAGACTTTGTTTCGCTCAAACTGATGGAGCTCTTCCTGCACTGCTTTAATCCAGTAGTCATCCTGAAGAGCTTCATCGATGTTCTTTTGGTTCGATTAAGGAAACGTAGCAAGCGAAATCCACAAACCAATTGTCTCCGAGTTTTGACTCCTTCTTGTGGGTCTCCAATGATGTTTGATTCAGGATGATCCTTGAGATGCGTAACGTTTGTTGTAACGGAGTAACTCGGAGGTACATGAGATGATTCCTGCACATTCAGATAAACTTGAAGAACCATTAGATGCATCATTAATATTGGAAGTATTATCATGAGAAGATGCACTTACAGGAGTATCATCATCAAGAGAGATATCGAGGGTAGATTTTTCAAATGCAAAGTGAAAAAGCTTCATCTACTTTACATTTATAGATTCTACAATCGTTTTAGATTCCATGTTAAATACCCGATATGCTCTGCTATTTGTAGAATAACCCAAAAAGATCCCTTCGTCACTTTGAGAATCGAACTTACCAAGATTTTCGCGATCACGCAAAATAAACATCGACTCCCAAAGATACGAAAGTATTGATATCCGGTTTTTCTACTAAACCACAGCTCATATGGGTATTTAAAGTTCCTGGGCGCACAATACACTCGATTAATGACATAGACAGCGGTGTTCACAGCCTCAGCCCAAAAATATAGCGTTAAATTCCGGCTATGAAGCATCACACGCGCCATCTCTTGAACAACCATGTTTTTGCGCTCAACAACACCATTCTGCTGAGGTGTATAGGGTGCCGAGAATTCATGTTTTATGCCGTTGGAAGTGCAAAAATCAATGAATTTGGAATAATGAATTCTCCACCTCTATCACTTCTAACACGAATGATCTTTCATTCTTTTCAATCATAATACGATGGCAAATCTCATGAAAAGAATCAAACGTATCAGCTTTCTCTTTTAAAAATGCTACCATGAAAACCTAGAGAAATCATCAACCAATAAGAAAATATACCATTTACCTCCCAAAGATGGTTGACGGGTCGGCCCCATTAAATCCATGTGCAGTATTCCAAGGGCCGTTTGGTACCAACGTGGTTCAAGGTTCTTGTGTGCAGCCCTGTGATTGTTTCCTTAAGACAACCTTCGCACAAATGTTGTTTTTAAATAAAAGTTTAGGAACCCCCTTAACCACGTCTTTATTTGAAATCTTTGCTAGTTCTTAAAATTTATGTGACCTAGTCTTTCATGCCAAAGTGTTTCATTATCCAAAGAAACTAGGTTACAATTTTTCTGAAATTTATTAGGAACAACATAGCAATTGTTTTCAGATCTAACCCCTTTTAAAAAGAAGACATGGTCCTTATCAGTTACAACACATTCAACAGATGAAAAGTTAACTGAAAACCATTGTCGCAAAGTTGACTTATGCTATGAGGTTAGTCTTAAGGCCATCAACAAATAACACGTTTTTCAAAATCGGGCCATCTGGAATAGCTACGTTCCTTTTCCAACAATTTGGAAGATCGACCGTCTCGAAAACAACGAGCTCCGGAGATTTTCTCAAAGTTTTGAAAACTATTTTGTCACGGTCATGTGACGGGAACAACCGCTATCCAGATACCAAGACGAATTATCATAACATGCAAGGAAACATTAGTAACAAGACAAGGGAAGATTTCACCTTTGCGCACCCAAAACCTTTTGGAATGCGTCGGTAATGGTCGTGAGGTTATTCTAGGTAGGTGAAGATCGTCTGTTAGATCGATTGCTTCTCCTGGATGGTGTAGGCTTGTGCGGTGAACAATACCAAGTCTTTTCCTTTGTATGATTGCATTGATTTCTGAGGAACAC
>CM055064.1:44111400-44202811 GCA_029204045.2 Tillandsia leiboldiana | reverse complement strand
AAAAACTTTTGATCAATAAAACTTACTTGGAATCGAAGAACTCGAGTTTGAAAGGCTCCAAGAAGGATGAAATTTAGAGAGAGAAACTCTGGAGTCTTAAGAACAAAAGATTGGAATAAAAGAAATCAAAATCCCTCTTGTTCTAATAAAACCCTAGCCGTGATCCGGATCGGATCGAGATTTCGATCCGGATCGGCTACCCGCAGGAAACACCTGCGTTCGGGATCCGGATCATTCATGTCCGATCCGGATCGGCTCCAACTTTTTCTTCAGAATAATTTAGAAAAATTCAATAAAATCCGGAAAAAGTATGTAAGCATTTTAGCACATCAACTTTAAACAAAAATCATCGTTTCATGTCAAGAGAAATAAATTATGTTAAATCTATCAATAACATTCAAATAATGACATGAAAATTTACAGAAATTAAAACCTTTAAAGTTGATCAAGTTCAAACACATCCATCAGGATCTTATGAGTACGGCGTTTATCAAATCATTAAAACGATAAAGAAAATGAATTACCAAGATCAATAGATGTTTGAAATCCCAAATAAATTATATAATGTATCTAGACAATCTGTTGAAGAGAGTGGCTCGTTGAGCATCTTTCATTTAAAAATCCCACCTTATACCAACCTTGAAATTTGACGGAGTCAAGTATTTCAATCATGCATTTTATTTAATCAAAAATTACAAACCCATGCTTGGTATACATGTGGTAGCTGCACACAGTACTCGGACGACCGAGGTGGTAGCTCTTTCCTCCATGTGGTGGTAGTTTTCACACTCCTCATTGGGATGTAACTCTTTTCACATCTTTTGAGCATTTTACATTTCTTTGACTCCCCCTCAATTGGCTATCAATTAATTTAAGATATAAAGTATTCAACCAAGGATTGATCTCGAATTCATACTCAGCCAAATAGTCAAATAAGATAAAAACAATACCAAGAGATCATTGAGAGAGAAATTGACTTTGATCAATTAAAAATGATTTAATTTAAATAAATGATCAATGCATCAACTGAATTATTATGATATCCAAAGCATAATAAATTTCTAATTATATGAAAGGATGCAAGTAAAGTCAATAATACACATGCTCAATTAATGTACTATGTATAAACATAAATAAAGAACAAAAACACAAAAACAAAACCTAACCTAAGCAAAAGTTTCAAAAAGAAGTTTATTTCAAGGAAATCATTCCAATTGCTTTACGCAAATGAATAAAATATTTTTGATCCAAAGGTTTTGTTAAAATGTCAGCTAATTGATCTTCAGTTGAAATATATGACAGTTGAAGAGTATTTGATTCAACTAGCTCTTTAAGAAAATGATATCTAAGTTCAATGTGTTTTGTTCTAGAGTGCAACACAGGGTTTTTGGAAATGTTTATAGCACTAGTGTTGTCACAAAGAATTGTTACCGAAGTTGCTGAAATCCGGAAGTCGCTCAACACACTTTTCATCCAAATGAGTTGGGTTGAACAACTACCCGCTGAGATATATTCCGCTTCGGCAGTCGAGAGTGCAATGCAGTTTTGCTTTATACTGTGCCATGCAACAAGGCAGTGGCCTAAATAAAAACATGCACCACTCGTACTTTTCCGATCATCCACAGATCCTGCCCAATCGGCATCTGAGTATCCAATAATATCTAGACTTGTTCCCATAGGATACCAAATTCCGAAATTTATGGTTCCTTTAATGTATCGGATGATCCGTTTCACCGCTTTCAGGTGAACCTCCTTTGGTGCAGATTGATATCACGCGCAGATCCCAACACCAAAAGATATATCCGGGCGACTAGCCGTGAGGTAAAGTAGACTTCCAATCATACTCCGATAAAGTTTCTCGTCTACATTCTCACTAAAAGATTCACTTCCTAATCCTTTATTGCTAGTTCCCATTGGAGTTGGAAAATCTTTACAATCTTCTAGATCAAACTTTTTGACCAACTCCAAAGCATACTTGGATTGACACAAATGGATGCCTTCGTCACACTGTTTCACTTGCAATCCAAGGAAATAAGTCAATTCGCCCATCATTGACATCTCAAATTCGCTTTCCATGGTTTCAGCGAATTTAGAGGCATCATTATCTCTTGTCGCACCAAATACAATGTCATCGACATAGATTTGTGCTACAATGAAGTTATTTTGATAATGCTTCACAAAGAGAGTCTTGTCAGCTCCCCCTTGAGTATAGCCCTTATCCAATAGGTGCTTTGTCAACCTTTCGTACCATGCTCGCGGTGCTTGTTTTAAACCGTAAAGAGCCTTTTTCAAACGAAAAACATAGTTAGGTAGTTTACAGTCTACAAAACCTTTCGGTTGAGCCACATAAACTTCCTCATTTAAAAACCCATTTAAAAACGCGCTCTTAACGTCCATTTGAAACAATTTTATTTTAAAATGACAAGCTATCGCGAATAATATACGAATGGACTCGAGTCTAGCTACAGGGGCGAAAGTTTCATCAAAGTCTATACCTTCTACTTGAGAGTAGCCTTGAGCAACTAAACGTGCTTTGTTCCTGATGATGGTACCATCTTCATTTTTTTTATTCTTGAAAATCCATTTGGTACCTATCACATTATGTTGCTTTTGAGGCTTTGTTAATTCCCAGACTTTGTTTCGCTCAAACTGATGGAGCTCTTCCTGCACTGCTTTAATCCAGTAGTCATCCTGAAGAGCTTCATCGATGTTCTTTGGTTCGATTAAGGAAACGTAGCAAGCGAATCCACAAACCAATTGTCTCCGAGTTTTGACTCCTTCTTGTGGGTCTCCAATGATGTTTGATTCAGGATGATCCTTGGAGATGCGTAACGTTTGTTGTAACGGAGTACTCGGAGGTACATGAGATGATTCCTGCACATCAGATAAACTTGAAGAACCATTAGATGCATCATTAATATTGGAAGTATTATCATGAGAAGATGCACTTACAGGAGTATCATCATCAAGAGAGATATCGAGGGTAGATTTTTCAAATGCAAAGTGAAAAGCTTCATCTACTTTAACATTTATAGATTCTACAATCGTTTTAGATTCCATGTTAAATACCCGATATGCTCTGCTATTTGTAGAATAACCCAAAAAGATCCCTTCGTCACTTTGAGAATCGAACTTACCAAGATTTTCGCGATCACGCAAAATAAAACATCGACTCCCAAAGATACGAAAGTATTTGATATCCGGTTTTCTACTAAACCACAGCTCATATGGTGTATTTAAAGTTCCTGGGCGCAAATACACTCGATTAATGACATAGACAGCGGTGTTCACAGCCTCAGCCCAAAAATATAGCGTTAAATTCCGGCTATGAAGCATCACACGCGCCATCTCTTGAACAACCATGTTTTTGCGCTCAACAACACCATTCTGCTGAGGTGTATAGGGTGCCGAGAATTCATGTTTTATGCCGTTGGAAGTGCAAAAATCAATGAATTTGGAATTAATGAATTCTCCACCTCTATCACTTCTAACACGAATGATCTTTTCATTCTTTTCAATCATAATACGATGGCAAATCTCATGAAAAGAATCAAACGTATCAGCTTTCTCTTTTAAAAATGCTACCCATGAAAACCTAGAGAAATCATCAACCAATAAGAAAATATACCATTTACCTCCCAAAGATGGTTGACGGGTCGGCCCCATTAAATCCATGTGCAGTAATTCCAAGGGCCGTTTGGTACCAACGTGGTTCAGGTTCTTGTGTGCAGCCCTTGATTGTTTTCCCTTAAGACAACCTCCGCACACAATGTTGTTTTTAAATAGAAGTTTAGGAACCCCCTTAACCACGTCTTTATTTGAAATCTTTGCTAGTTCTTTAAAATTTATGTGACCTAGTCTTTCATGCCAAAGTGTTTCATTATCCAAAGAAACTAGGTTATATTTTTCTGAAATTTTATTAGGAACAACATAGCAATTGTTTTCAGATCTAACCCCTTTTAAAAAGAAGACATGGTCCTTATCAGTTACAACACATTCAACAGATGAAAAGTTAACTGAAAAACCATTGTCGCAAAGTTGACTTATGCTAATGAGGTTAGTCTTAAGGCCATCAACAAATAACACGTTTTTTCAAAATCGGGCCATCTGGAATAGCTACTGTTCCTTTTCCAATAATTTTGGAAGATCGACCGTCTCCGAAAACAACGAGTCCTCCGGAGATTTTCTCAAAGTTTTGAAAACTATTTTTGTCACCGGTCATGTGACGGGAACAACCGCTATCCAGATACCAAGACGAATTATCATAAGCATGCAAGGAAACATTAGTAACAAGGCAAGGGAAGATTTCACCTTTGCGCACCCAAAACCTTTTGGAATGCGTCGGTAATGGTCGTGAGGTTATTCTCCTAGGTGAAGGCGTCTTGTTAGATCGATTGCTTCTCCTTGATGATGTCGTCTTGTGCGGTGAACTACCAAGTCTCTTTTCCTTTGTATGATTTGCATTTGATTTCTGAGGAATAACCTTTTTGGTAGTCGTTGCAAGAAATGTCTGAGTTGAGCGTTTGGCTCCTGTCTTGCAATATCTCCTTATGTGCCCTGAAATACCACAACGAAAACATACCTTTGCGCTTGACGATCCCGAAGAGAAAGAAGTAGGCTTGTTGTCGTTGTTTGTCGTGAATTCCGGTGTCGGAGGAGGAGATACCGACTGAGGCACGAAAACTGTCCCACTCGAACTTGGACTGTTTCTAGTTTGAGTGTACCCGAGGCCGAACCGATTTGTTTGACCAAGACCAAGAAGCTTATCCAACTTACTCCTTCCAGAAGAAAATCTCTTTAAGTCATCCTTTAGTTGGAGAATGGTCTTTGTCATTTCCAATTTATCTCGTTGGGCCTCGATGTAGAGCTTTGAGAAGTGATCCGCTTTATCCACCAGTTTTGTATGTTCCTTCTCAAAAAGCTCATTGGACTCTTGAAGGGAAACATTTGCTTTTATCAGATTATCCCTTTCCACTTCAAGATCGGTCGAGAGAGAAGTTACCCTTTTTACTTCTTCTTCGAGATCCTGTAATCTCCCTCTCAACCCCTTGTTTTGTTTACCCAGTTTCTTTGAATCCCGTAAAAGTCTGTGGTAGGCTAAAACAAAATCTTCACCTTCAGAGTTACTTGATTCATCATCCGTTGTAGTTTTTTCAACCCGGGAGGAGTTGGACAATGAATCTGAAGTACTTGCCATTAAGCACATGAAGGGTGAAGATGTGGATGCGTGGAACGCAGTTGCGTTGTCTTCTTCATCACTTGACGATGACTCATTTGACGATGAGGTGTCATCCCAAGTGACGGCTTGCATCGCCTTCTTCTTAGACGGATTCTTAGTTGGACATTCCGTTGAGATATGGCCGTACCCTCGGCACTTGAAGCATTGGACTTGTCCTTCTGTGCTTTTCTTATCCTTAGAAAAACCCTCTTACTTTCTTGACTTGTAACTTGAAGAACCCTTGCCTTTCTTCCACTTTTCGAAGGATGGAGTTTTGCTTGAATTACCCCTTCGAAAATTTCGGCGAAACTTTCTTGTCAAGAGAGCGAGCTGCTTCTCAAAGTCCTCCATAGATAGGTTCTCGTCATCGCCTGAGGAGGATGAATCCGCGTCTTCTTCTTTTGTTGTTTTCAAAGCATAACCTGAAGACTTAGAAGAGGATGCCTTTCCCGAAGAATAGTTAGTAGTAAATGTCATTTCATAAGTTTGTAATGAACCAACTAGTTCTTCTACACGCATTTCGTCCGGGTGTTTAATAGTTTCAATGGCTGTAACCTTTGGGCGAAATCGTTCAGGAAGAGTTCTTAAGATCTTTCTTACAACCTTAAATTCTGGAATCTTCTCTCCCAGGTTAGCACATGAGTTTACGATGTCTTGCAATCGTGTATAGTAGTCCGTGAAAGATTCATTTTCTGCCATGAAAATAGAGTCAAACTTGCTCGTAAGCATTTGCAGCTTTTGAATCTTCACGAGGTTAGTTCCCTCATGTGTAACCTGAAGAACATCCCAGATTTCTTTCGCAGTCTCACATGCCGAGACGCGAGAGAATTCAGTTTGAGATAAGGCATTAAAAATAGCATTAATTCCCTTGCCATTGTAAGAAGATGAATCTAACTCTTCCTTGGTCCACTTCGACCTAGGTTTGATGGTGCGAACATCAGCAATAAATTCAGTTGGATTAGACCATCCAAATTCAATTGATTGCCACACCCGTTCGTCGATGGAAATTAAAAAGGCTTTCATCCGTACTCTCCAGTACGCATAATTTGTTCCATCAAAGAATGGGGGTCTATTGATGTTTCCACCTTCAACCATTGTTTACAACCCTATTCCCTCTCTGATACCACTTGTTGGATTATATGTAATAATGGATCTAAATAGGGGAAAAAACACCTAGAGGGGGGTGAATAGGTGTAAACAATAAACACTCAAAAAATCATTGCGCAATAAAAACCCAATGCGGAAATATAAATGAACACGCAAGATTTTTACGTGGAAAACTCCAAACCGGAGTAAAAAACCACGGGACCGATAACACGGTGAAATCCACTAGAATTAAACACGTACAAGGTGATATACCGTACTCACAGACGACTCAACCTTTTCCATACGCTCCTAGTTGATCTTCTCGGCTCGCTCCGCAACGCGTCTCGAATCCACGATCTGCGTCCAACACCGAATCCACGGCGTCCAACGTCGAGTCCACGACGTCTGACCGAATCCACGGTCTTCACCCAGTAGCATGCTTCGAATCCACGAACGTACCTCGCTCCGAAACCACGAGAGCGGTTGCACCTTGAATCCACAAGGCCACGCGAGTCCACGCGCCGAGTTTGGGGTAAATCGTTGTTTTTGGGTGGTGATGATCTGCCGAATACTTAGATCAAAGATAGATAGGAAATACCATCTAAGTATTCATTAGTTTGATTCAACTCAAGATGTGAGTATGAAAACCTAGAATCAAACTAATCAATATAGATGAAGAAACATAGAGTAATATCTAATGATTTCCTTTCTTCTGTATATGTGGATCTAGGGCCGTATAAGATGATATTTGATTATGACGGCTCTATGTATTATGTGGATTTACGGCTTATGTGGATTAACCCTAGAAAAAGAATCATAGGGTCTATTTATAGGTTAGAAACCCTAGGAAGAAGATAAGGATCAAAAACTGTCGTTTCTGGAAATTTTTACGACGGCGATCCGGATCGGATTAGCTGTGTCCGGATCGTCGTAACGAGTCAGGCAATTCCAGAGAAACAGGGTTCGGGATCCGGATTGTAATGCACGATCCGGATCGTTCATGTATTTCAGCAAATTCCCATGTTCGGGATCCGGATTGAAATGACTATGATCCGGATCGGATTTGCCAATGAACAAGCACCCTTCGGGATCCGGATCGGACTGTCTGATCCGGATCCTGAACATGTCCCATGTCCAGTTCTTGATTTTTATGCGATAAAAAATTCTTCCAAGTGTTTCTCCACTACAAGAAGTATTCGGATCACCAAAAATATTTAGTTAAACTTACCTGATCCTTTTGAATTCTTCTTTCTTGAGATTGAGGTATATGATCCAAACTTCATTCATCTTCAATCTTCAAGACTTAACACTTTCACGAAATGCGCCAAAACAAAATCCGTAACAAGACCCGTCCACTTGTGGATGTGCGGCAGTAGGTGGGCGCAGGTTTGACTTGACCCCTTGTGGCAGTCACTGTGATTGGGTTGATTGAGTATACTAGGTTTGAGTCGATGCATCATTTCCATCTGTATCACCCTTTGAGCATAGTAGATAGAGGCATGGTAGTTGTAGAGTTATTTCCAGCTTTCCTTTCTTCAGTTTTCTGTTATCTTATGCCTCTAGTAGACTTAGTGGGCAGACCGTTGGGTTTGGTTGCTGTAGCACTCGAGAAATTCAAGTGTGGTTGCGGGCGAGGAAGCAGATCTAAACCTTAGTGATTTGCATACCGGTGCGCGTATTGCACAGTTTACGGAGCACTATGTCTACCTTTCAGATTCCGAGTCTGATCTCGAAAATCTGAAATCACTAGTGCGACCGTCGCGTCGAACCGATTGAAAATGATATAAACTGATTTCCGATCCGACGGTCAGATCGTTCAGAAATCAGTGAAGAAGCTAGTGGGGCCCACAACTTAAGTTGTGAATAGTAACCCCTAATTCAAATGCCCTTTTGATCATCGACGGTCGTTTCGCCGTTTGGACCCCAGACATAGGGGTATGAGTAGTCAATTCTAGCTATTTTCGACGTTCTGAGCACAATGGCACTGACGGAATTCGCGTCTGGCGATCCGGGTGCATTGAAGTGCGTGCGTCATACTGTAACTTTCAGAACCTTATGGCCCGAGATTTTATTCGAGCGCCGAATGAAGCAAGCAAATACGCTACTTGATAGGTCTCGACGAGCTGGACGTCGTGGCGGTATCTGTTTTTTAGTTTGATGGCCCGATCACCTCGAAAAGCGTGAAATACGTAAAAATTTGCTGTATTTTGCAAAAAGTCCTATTATTTTATGTGTCAAATGCAATGAGGTTATTTGGAGAAGGACTTCTATGCATAAATGACCTACAGCTATGGACTGAATTGTAATGATCAAGGTTTAGAGGGACTAAGTTGCAAAGAAAGGGAAAATTCGCTATTAACACTATGCGTTAGTGCTAAGGGTTTGGAATCAGTTATAGAAGCAGTTACAACTGCTCATCCATGTTTCCCACTCCCCTCTGCCACGACCTCCATGCCCAGGAACCGCTCTCTCCATTGGGTGTTGCTCGGAGAAGGTGGGAAACACCAATTGCTGGCATTAATGGTGTGGGTGGAGGAAGATCATCACGGGGCTACAGAAGTCACTTGGTTTCATTGTTCCTTCACTGGAGAACAGAGCTGAGGAGCGCCGTCACCTTCCAGAGCTCCGGCCGCCGGGGAAACCCGAACCAAGCAAAAATTCTTGATCTCGGGGTGTGGTGGAGTGAGGCTTCACCAAGTTGGTTGGGACTGCTTCTAGAGCATCCAGAGGTCTTCTGCAACTAAGCTAAGGTGATCCGGCTGCCTGCCGTGGCCGCGCGACGCTGGGAGGAGCAAGGCCGGCTTCGTCCATCTTCTCCAACTCCGGCGAAGGTGAGGGTCTTCTTTCCTTTGGTTCTTGGCCCAAGACCCATGACAGAGGATTGATGAAGTCTTGTGGACTTCCTCTGCCTAACTCCGAAGTTGGGAAACCGGCGGTGAAGTTGCACCGCCGGAAAACCGATAATTGCTCCGCCGCGGCCAAGCTTCGCAACCCGTGGTCCAAAAACAAAAATAAAATGATGGGTTTGGACTGTAGGACCAATAGGTCATCTCTGCAAAGTTTGAGGGATTTTGGTTGAGTAACTACGCCGCAGTTCAAAACCCTAGTTTTCGGGTTTTTCCACCTTCGGCCGAGCTATGTGCTCCGGCGCCGGCGGGCCTCCCCACCTCCGGCCAAGTGGTCGAGGAGCTCCCTGGGGGTGAGAGGATTGCATCCATGCCTTTGCATGGCTTCCATGCAGCCTGGACAAAGCGCAGCCATGGATGACCCAAAATAGGGTCTTATTGCGGTGGTCGGCTTTCCGGCCGTCGCCGGCATGCGGGGAGTGGTCGGGAAGCTTTCTGGGATCAAGTAGATCCCATCCATGCTATTGTATGGGCTCCATGCAGCCTTGTTGGAAATCCACCATTAGAGGTGGAAGCTCCCAAACCGAGCTTTGCTCCACCGCCGCCGCCGCCGTGCTTTGTCGCCGGGCATGGGTTCAGGTGAGTTGGTAATGGGTTTTAGCACCTGTTGGTGCAAGAGGTTGAGTCCCAGAACCCCTGGATGGGTGGTCACGAATTTGGAAGCTTTAGCTTCATCTTCTCCACCATGCCCGCGGCCAACCTGGGGTGCAAAGATGGCCCGACTTGTTGGGATTGATCTTTATGCTATATAGAGAGTTTCCTTCCAAGTTAGAAAGCCCCATGTGCCTTCCTTGCGGAGAACTAGCTTGGGTTTGGTGGAAGCTTGTGTATTATGAAGCTTGCATACCAACTGTTTGATGAAATGCCTCAATGAAGTTTTGTTTGGAATTTGGCTTCGAATATTATATGAAAGTTACTCCATTATATCCCCTGAGCTTGATGCTCACTTTAGATCAAATGTGGTATGTGTGGATTGGTGTGTGGGGGCATTATCAAATTGTTAGTAAGCGAGGGACTTGGATCTGTGGATCCAGCAGTTTCTGGGCTGCACTAGGGCAAGCCCTTGAGTCCCTGTGGTGCCCTGAGCTTGATGCTCACTTCTGTTCAAAAGGTGACTGTTGGGATTGGTTGATTTTGCAACTTGAACTTTATATATACGTAATAATGGACGACCTTGTTTAATTACTCTTCCTGCAGCCTTGGGTCTGCCCAGTGGTGAGCCCTTGGACCCTCTCGACTCCCTGAGCTTGGTGCTCACCCCATATTTGGATTTGGTTGAGTTTGGGTGCATGATTAGCAAGTTGGAACCTTCAAGCATAGTGTTTATGGACCCATTTATGTTCTCGGGTTCCGCACTGCTCCCAAATGGTGAGCACGGCATTCAGCATGTCGAGGCCCACCTTCAGGTGCCCTCAGTTCAGTTTGGAAGTGTGTGGTTGTGAAGTAATTTCAAAAACTTGAGTTTTTGGAAGGTTTTTATGCAATTTTGGGAAACCCTAGGGGTTTAATTGCAATTGTAGCCTTATGGGCTGTTTTGGGCTGTACGCCCATGATCTCTAAACCCTTTGTTGGAGATCCAATGGCTTTCGTTGAGCGGGAATCGGATTTCCGGAAATTTCGGAAGATTCTGAAACTTCAGCGAAGTTTCCCATTTAGTTTGTCTGCACTAAGTGAGTCAGTCGGTTGGGTATGAGTGAGTATTTTCCGACCTGTGATTATGTTTCAGGTTCCAGCAGTCAGCCGCCAGCTTGTGAGCCATCCTGCGGTCACCGCTAGCGAGAGCTCGGGATCGGCCTACATTCTGGTGGTTCGCTCAACGGACTTCAAGGTGGGTTTACGGTCGAGGCTGAGTATTGTGTTGGTAATCCGAAAGGGACTTTTTATTGTTAATCGGTACTAACACTGACGGTTTCTATGATGTACTACATTACCCCGTGTCTTGGTTACTTATGCTCGAGTTGTGACACGCGCACCCGCGGTCTGGCCACCGCAAAGGGTGCTCTTTTCCGGAAAGGCGGTCTTCGACCCGTGTTACCCCACGAGATGACGTAGTGGGGGCCCCCGTAGGTGTGGGGTTTGAGGCAGCGAGGTGCGAGCGGTGCGACCTGTCGGGATTGGATCCCGATGAGGTCAGGTGTGCGACCGCCGGGATTGGATCCCGATGTGGTCAGGTGTGCGACCGCCGGGATTGGATCCCGATGCGGTCAGGTGTTACAGGTGATACCGGGGTTGCAGGTGTTACAGGTGGTACAGGTGGTTGCGAGTTACCATTACGAGTAGAGCGGTTGTTCCGGCTAGTCTTACTTTTGTGGCTTGGTATTACTTTACTGCTTTAGTACTATTTTTATGATAGTGTCGCTGACTACCCACTCTGTGACAGGTACCTCCAGGGGGTAGATGTAGGCGACGGTGAGGCCGAGGTGGTAGCAGCCGGGCTGAGGGAGCCCTAGTATGCTGTTTCCCTTACTTTCTCTGCATTTCATTCGGAATTGTAGGTTACTGTGTGGTTCTCGATACCCTCGTGGGGTCGGTGTGGATGTCGGAATTTTACTCTTTGGATATGTGGATGTTTGAATTATTATCTCTGTTCGGCCGTTTTTCAAAAAGAAAGAAAGAAAAAGAAAAGAAAAAGAATTGCGAAAACCACTTTCAAAACTTGGATGTCGTGTGGGCACTGTTTTAAAAAAAACTTTGTGGATTTATGGTTTACGAACAGTTTTAGCAATCTGGGTGCCGGGTGGGCACCGCTTTTAAAACTGTGGATTTATCCTTTCAAATTGGCCGGCCTACAGAGTAGTTCAGTGGTATAAATGTTGAGAACTGTTGTGATTGAATAAACTACTATAGTTGCATGTTGTACTAGCCGCGACGCCGTGCATATACAGAGGAGACTCTGTCCGTTTGCAGGGTGATTCTGTGTATGCGGCGGTCTGGGCACGCACCGGGGAAGAAGGAATTTCAAAAAAAAAATTGACACGTAAAACAAATCCTTTTTCGTTGATTGTTTCCGCTGATTGAAACCCCGGGGGCGTGACAGATTAAGATGGTATCAGAGACTTTGCTTTAATCACAACCGTTACAGCCCAACATCCACCGAGATATCACACTTAACTACGAATAAATGAAATGTGCAGGGTTTAAGGTTTAAGACGTGAGAGATCGGGGAGGGGATTTGTAGATAATGTTTCTTTTCTCTCTCGATTTTACGATGGTGCATCTAGCAGAGATGAGTGCTAAGCTTTGGTTGGTATGTCTGTACAGACAATGGTACTTTCTAGGTCTACTGGTTTCAAGTTACAGCAGCTAGTCGACCGATTCTTTTGCATCTTGGACAAGGTACGGGTGGGAATGAGGATTCTTCCCTTACGGTTGTCACCCATAGTTCGGCTTTTTGCTGTAGACACTGCGATGGTGGTAGAAATCGTCAAGATGGGGCCTTGGGGTTCTCCTCTGAAGTGAGAAAGGAGACCCCCGGGGCTAGCAAATTTTGTTCGTATGGGCTCGATTTTGGGTAAGATGACCTAGAGCTTAGATTCTCCTAGTTGGGAGTGTGACTGTTTGGTCTGGGGGTACGCAGCTCGGGTCAGTGCATAGTGCTTGGAGGGGCAACGGATTGGGACCGAACGGTAGGGGTTAATCAGAGTGTCGCACCTCCTTTGGTGCAAAGACGGAAGTAGGACCGTATTTCTTGGTTTTGTTGCCAGCTTCCCATGACCAAGGCAGGGACTTGAGGAATTTGGGTTGCGAGTCTAGTGATTGTGAAGCAGTACAGGTCAACGGGTAGTGGTTGACTACTTAGCGCTCTGGCATTGGTCACTCTCGGCTGGGATGCCCTACATGCAGTTTTCTTTTCTATGGGGTAGGCCTTGTGACGGGTCTTAGAGCTGAAATCTAGCTTTAGTTTTGACCGTCACCTCGGTAGAACGGACTGTCGGAACGGACAATCCGGGATGGTGGTTATGCCCCGAGCTAGTGGCCCGCGTTAGTGACGGGTAGAGGTGGTCCGTGTTGGTGACGGACGGGTTCGTTGTTTTCAAAGGAGGATTTCTTATAGGCGGTGACCTGGTCGGTTTGTTTGGTACGACCTGGAGTTGTGTGAGGGTATTAGCGTGGTTTTCCCCCCCTTATTGTCGGGTTATTTTGGGTATTTGAACGCCCCAGCGGGGTTCATGGGTTTGAAGAACAGAATTTTTTTTTAGACCCCTCTTGGATCAACTCGCGGACGGACGAGGGGTGTTTACGAGTGACCTAGCAGACTCACGGGGACCAGAGAGTGTAGGCCAAACTCAAAAGGTGTGAGTTTGGGCATCACGAGGGGGGGGGGGGGGGGGGGGGGGCGAAGCCATTGGGAGCGCAGTTCGGGCATGCTTGGGCCCTTTCCCCACTTATTGGATTCATGGTGTATTTAAGTTTCGGGGACGAAACTTCTTTTAAGGTGTGAGTGATGTAGCACTCGAGAAATTCAAGTGTGGTTGCGGGCGAGGAAGCAGATCTAAACCTTAGTGATTTGCATACCGGTGCGCGTATTGCACAGTTTACGGAGCACTATGTCTGCCTTTCAGATTCCGAGTCTGATCTCAAAAATCTGAAATCACTAGTGCGACCGTCGCGTCGAACCGATTGAAAATGATATAAACTGATTTCCGATCCGACGGTCAGATCGTTCAGAAATCAGTGAAGAAGCTAGTGGGGCCCACAACTTAAGTTGTGAATAGTAACCCCTAATTCAAATGCCCTTTTGATCATCGACGGTCGTTTCGCCGTTTGGACCCCAGACATAGGGGTATGAGTAGTCAATTCTAGCTATTTTCGACGTTCTGAGCACAATGGCACTGACGGAATTCGCGTCTGGCGATCCGGGTGCATCGAAGTGCGTGCGTCATACTGTAACTTTCAGAACCTTATGGCCCGAGATTTTATTCGAGCGCCGAATGAAGCAAGCAAATACGCTACTTGATAGGTCTCGACGAGCCGGACGTCGTGGCGGTATCTGTTTTTCAGTTTGATGGCCCGATCACCTCGAAAAGCGTGAAATACGTAAAAATTTGCTGTATTTTGCAAAAAGTCCTATTATTTTATGTGTCAAATGCAATAAGGTTATTTGGAGAAGGACTTCTTTGCATAAATGACCTACAGCTATGGACTGAATTGTAATGATCAAGGTTTAGAGGGACTAAGTTGCAAAGAAAGGGAAAATTCGCTATTAACACTATGCGTTAGTGCTAAGGGTTTGGAATCAGTTATAGAAGCAGTTACAACTGCTCATCCATGTTTCCCACTCCCCTCTGCCACGACCTCCATGCCCAGGAACCGCTCTCTCCATTGGGTGTTGCTCGGAGAAGGTGGGAAACACCAATTGCTGGCATTAATGGTGTGGGTGGAGGAAGATCATCACGGGGCTACAGAAGTCACTTGGTTTCATTGTTCCTTCACTGGAGAACAGAGCTGAGGAGCGCCGTCACCTTCCAGAGCTCCGGCCGCCGGGGAAACCCGAACCAAGCAAAAATTCTTGATCTCGGGGTGTGGTGGAGTGAGGCTTCACCAAGTTGGTTGGGACTGCTTCTAGAGCATCCAGAGGTCTTCTGCAACTAAGCTAAGGTGATCCGGCTGCCTGCCGTGGCCGCGCGACGCTGGGAGGAGCAAGGCCGGCTTCGTCCATCTTCTCCAACTCCGGCGAAGGTGAGGGTCTTCTTTCCTTTGGTTCTTGGCCCAAGACCCATGACAGAGGATTGATGAAGTCTTGTGGACTTCCTCTGCCTAACTCCGAAGTTGGGAAACCGGCGGTGAAGTTGCACCGCCGGAAAACCGATAATTGCTCCGCCGCGGCCAAGCTTCGCAACCCGTGGTCCAAAAACAAAAATAAAATGATGGGTTTGGACTGTAGGACCAATAGGTTATCTCTGCAAAGTTTGAGGGATTTTGGTTGAGTAACTACGCCGCAGTTCAAAACCCCAGTTTTCGGGTTTTTCCACCTTCGGCCGAGCTATGTGCTCCGGCGCCGGCGGGCCTCCCCACCTCCGGCCAAGTGGTCGAGGAGCTCCCTGGGGGTGAGAGGATTGCATCCATGCCTTTGCATGGCTTCCATGCAGCCTGGACAAAGCGCAGCCATGGATGACCCAAAATAGGGTCTTGTTGCGGTGGTCGGCTTTCCGGCCGTCGCCGGCATGCGGGGAGTGGTCGGGAAGCTTTCTGGGATCAAGTAGATCCCATCCATACTATTGTATGGGCTCCATGCAGCCTTGTTGGAAATCCACCATTAGAGGTGGAAGCTCCCAAACCGAGCTTTACTCCACCGCCGCCGCCGCCGTGCTTTGTCGCCGGGCATGGGTTCAGGTGAGTTGGTAATGGGTTTTAGCACCTGTTGGTGCAAGAGGTTGAGTCCTAGAACCCCTGGATGGGTGGTCACGAATTTGGAAGCTTTAGCTTCATCTTCTCCACCATGCCCGCGGCCAACCTGGGGTGCAAAGATGGCCCGACTTGTTGGGATTGATCTTTATGCTATATAGAGAGTTTCCTTCCAAGTTAGAAAGCCCCATGTGCCTTCCTTGTGGAGAACTAGCTTGGGTTTGGTGGAAGCTTGTGTATTATGATGCTTGCATACCAACTGTTTGATGAAATGCCTCAATGAAGTTTTGTTTGGAATTTGGCTTCGAATATTATATAAAAGTTACTCCATTATATCCCCTGAGCTTGATGCTCACTTTAGATCAAATGTGGTATGTGTGGATTGGTGTGTGGGGGCATTATCAAATTGTTAGTAAGCGAGGGACTTGGATCTGTGGATCCAGCAGTTTCTGGGCTGCACTAGGGCAAGCCCTTAAGTCCCTGTGGTGCCCTGAGCTTGATGCTCACTTCTGTTCAAAAGGTGACTGTTGGGATTGGTTGATTTTGCAACTTGAACTTTATATATACGTAATAATGGACGACCTTGTTTAATTACTCTTCCTGCAGCCTTGGGTCTGCCCAGTGGTGAGCCCTTGGACCCTCTCGACTCCCTGAGCTTGGTGCTCACCCCATATTTGGATTTGGTTGAGTTTGGGTGCATGATTAGCAAGTTAGAACCTTCAAGCATAGTGTTTATGGACCCATTTATGTTCTCGGGTTCCGCACTGCTCCCAAATGGTGAGCACGGCATTCAGCATGTCGAGGCCCACCTTCAGGTGCCCTCAGTTCAGTTTGGAAGTGTGTGGTTGTGAAGTAATTTCAAAAACTTGAGTTTTTGGAAGGTTTTTATGCAATTTTGGGAAACCCTAGGGGTTTAATTGCAATTGTAGCCTTATGGGCTGTTTTGGGCTGTACGCCCATGATCTCTAAACCCTTTGTTGGAGATCCAATGGCTTTCGTTGAGCGGGAATCGGATTTCCGGAAATTCCGGAAGATTCTGAAACTTCAGCGAAGTTTCCCATTTAGTTTGTCTGCATTAAGTGAGTCAGTCGGTTGGGTATGAGTGAGTATTTTCCGACCTGTGATTATGTTTCAGGTTCCAGCAGTCAGCCGCCAGCTTGTGAGCCATCCTGCGGTCACCGCTAGCGAGAGCTCGGGATCGGCCTACATTCTGGTGGTTCGCTCAACGGACTTCAAGGTGGGTTTACGGTCGAGGCTGAGTATTGTGTTGGTAATCCGAAAGGGACTTTTTATTGTTAATCGGTACTAACACTGACGGTTTCTATGATGTACTACATTACCCCGTGTCTTGGTTACTTATGCTCGAGTTGCGACACGCGCACCCGCGGTCTGGCCACCGCAAAGGGTGCTCTTTTCCGGAAAGGCGGTCTTCGACCCGTGTTACCCCACGAGGTGACATAGTGGGGGCCCCCGTAGGTGTGGGGTTTGAGGCAGCGAGGTGCGAGCGGTGCGACCTGTCGGGATTGGATCCCGATGAGGTCAGGTGTGCGACCGCCGGGATTGGATCCCGATGTGGTCGGTGTGCGACCGCCGGGATTGGATCCCGATGCGGTCAGGTGTTACAGGTGATACCGGGGTTGCAGGTGTTACAGGTGGTACAGGTGGTTGCGAGTTACCGTTACGAGTAGAGCGGTTGTTCCGGCTAGTCTTACTTTCGTGGCTTGGTATTACTTTACTGCTTTAGTACTATTTTTATGATAGTGTCGCTGACTACCCACTCTGTGACAGGTACCTCCAGGGGGTAGATGTAGGCGACGGTGAGGCCGAGGTGGTAGCAGCCGGGCTGAGGGAGCCCTAGTATGCTGTTTCCCTTACTTTCTCTGCATTTCATTCGGAATTGTAGGTTACTGTGTGGTTCTCGATACCCTCGTGGGGTCGGTGTGGATGTCGGAATTTTACTCTTTGGATATGTGGATGTTTGAATTATTATCTCTGTTCGGCCGTTTTTCAAAAAGAAAGAAAGAAAAAGAAAAGAAAAAGAATTGCGGAAACCACTTTCAAAACTTGGATGTCGTGTGGGCACTATTTTAAAAAAAACTTTGTGGATTTATGGTTTACGAACAGTTTTAGCAATCTGGGTGCCGGGTGGGCACCGCTTTTAAAACTGTGGATTTATCCTTTCAAATTGGCCGGCCTACAGAGTAGTTCAGTGGTATAAATGTTGAGAACTGTTGTGATTGAATAAACTACTATAGTTGCATGTTGTACTAGCCGCGACGCCGTGCATATACAGAGGAGACTCTGTCCGTTTGCAGGGTGATTCTGTGTATGCGGCGGGTCTGGGCACGCACCGGGGAAGAAGGAATTTCAAAAAAAAATTTGACACGTAAAACAAATCCTTTTTCGTTGATTGTTTCCGCTGATTGAAACCCCCGGGGCGTGACAGTTGCGGTACCCACTGAGAACTACTGTGGGATGTAGTTCTCACACCCGCTGCAGTGTATTTTTTCTCAGGGACCCCTTCTCCATTTCCGGTTGCTGATCCTTCTGACCGAGGTGAGGGAGTCGCGAGCTAGTTCCCTACCCGTCCTTGGAGTATAGCGGTGCCCCTTTTTGGAGATTTGATGTACAGCCAGTAGATTAGTTTTATTTCTACTTTTGAGAGATCATTGTAGTGAGGTTATGACATGTACAGAGAGACTGTACACTGATGTATTATTTTGGTTTACCTCCCTTTTTAGTTCTGAGTTTTTGTATCAGAGGATATTGTATATGATCGTATTTGGGAGATGGATTTTGTATCTTTATTTTCAGTTGTACAGTAATTGGATTTTAGTTTACAGTTGTTTTTTTTATATAGCTATGATATCTGTTTAGCTGTAGTAGCTTTTTGCTGGTTAGACGCTTCGCCTATGCTGGGTTTTGCATAGGTGGCGGATCTGTTGGCGGGCCCGGGTCGCAGTTCCAACCCCGGGGCGTGACAGCTGAACTAAAACTAATACATCTCAGACTGAAACTAGAAGTAAAATACAGTACATCTGTAAAAATGATACATCCGTCTCTCTCAGCTCACCAAAATAAATGCAACCTGCTGGCAAAAGCCAGACCCGAAAGTAAAAGTACAACAGTCTGAGAAAAAAATGGATACACCACAGTCCAGCTAACTCACTCATCCTGCCAGGAGATCTATCTACTCAGCCGTCCTCTCTCCTCGACCCGCCGCTGAAAGCCCAGCAGCACCCGCAGAAGACACTGTAAAACAAAGGAGAAGAAAAAAAAGGAAAGAAGAATAGGGGTGAGAACTACTAGTAAACCAGTAGCCTCCCCTAGTGGGTAAATCCTCAGACTCCGACGCACCCACTAGGTCTACCAGAGGCAAAAGGGAAAGAAGAGTGGTAAGGAATAAAGACTGCTGAAGAAAGGAAACTACCACTACTATGCCTCTAAATACAATCCCAAAATGAAATAACCGTATGCATCAGTAACCAACCGTCCCAAATAAACCCAATCTATGCCGCCCTCATCATCGGGCAAGTAAGCCGCGCCAATGTGATAACAAAAACTCGTGCTGCCGCCCTCATCATCGGGCAAGTAAGCCGCGCCGATGTGATAGCAAAAACTCCTGCTACCGCCCTCCTCATCGGGCAAGTAAGCCGCGCCGATGTGATAGCAAAAACCGTGCGGCGCCTATGGCACTACAACACACTCCGGAGTGGAACTCGAGGGGAGCTACCCACATGAGTAAAGTAACCATGACACAAGTGTCATTAAAGCAGGACTGGATCACAACTATGCTCAAGTGGAACAAATCCCTCCACTGGAGAAACCCCGATCACCAATCAGATGCAATAGTACTCAATAAGTGGGAAACTCCATCCACTAGAGAAATCTGATACCCAATCTGATGCACAAGTAAACCTCCGGTCAACCGCCCAATATCCGTGGTCGCCGCAAAACCCACAATCCACAATCCAGGCCCCGGCTACACTATCCCAAACCCCTACTCAAACCCGAGCAACATACATCTAGCGTCTAGAAGAAAGGAGAAAGAGCACGCATGGTTTCTCCTATGTCAAATCCCAACATGATAGTGTAGCAATAAAAGGTGGCCTAACTAGATGTCCATACAAGCATGCAAGTGTTCTCAAGGAAGATAAATTAAGCCATTGGTCATTATCACAATCCACCTATGCATGTCATAAAATCCTCAAGTAGTACCACTAACAGGATAAATCATATAGTCCCAATTAAATATTCAATTCCACATGTAAGGTTAAACGCTATCATAGCAACCATATCCCCACATAGGCATGCATAATTCCAACCCCGATCATGATTTATCAAAATGTCCAATATAGGGATCTCTCTAATATTCCTAGTGGGTATGTCAAAATAGAGGGATATAGCAACCACCCACCTCGATCGCGAAACACGTGTAGCATGGCTCCAAACACGACCTCTCTCCAGGTCAACATGGCACACCGCAAAACTGCAAATATAAACCAAACGGCGTACAATCAATCCCAAAGATGCACAATCTGCCGCTGTCCATACAACCAGTCCCGAAAATGGCTAACTTTTACCTGCGAGATGGCCTCAGAAAATTCCAGAAAAAGAGCCATTGCGATCCTCGCGACGAGTAGATGCAGAATGAGTACTCGCATGTTCCGTTTCGATACATGTAGGTCAAGTTACAATAAGAACACTGCTGCGTGCCCAAAACCTCCCACAATCAAAATCCTGTAGCATTCAGTCCAGAAAAGTGGGATTATCACCTTCGCAGCAACCTCCAAAAATCCCAGAAAAATCATGACGGCATTCCTCACGCCGAGTAGATGAAGATCAAGTACTTGCACTCCTCGATCTGACGCTTGTGGGCCGAGATATCCCACAAATACTCCAATGCTGTCCAAAACTCCGCCCCAGAAAATGATGTCACAAAATGGTCCGAAAAGCCCAAGAAAACCTCGGAATGGAAAGAAACTGTAAACACGGGAATCGTAGCCCTACCTGTCATGAAAACACCGGCGCAAGAATCGCCCAAAATTCCTTCGGGGTAGCCCTGGGAGTCTGCGCACCGAAAAGCGACGGAAACGACCTCCGAAGAAAGAGCGTCGCAGTGCGCCGAATCGCAGTAGACGTCGAAATCACGTTCTCCAAAAATCCCGGGAATCCTCCACAAGATGCAGCACACAAGGGGGAAGAAATTTGCTATAGAACACTCTGTGAAAAACTAGCCAGAAAAGGAGAGAACGGAGCTGGAATGGGCCTATTTACAGGTAAAACCCAACAAATCCAAAAATGCCCAATGGGTCCCCGGATTCGGACGCTTGGACCGAATTCGGGCACCCGAATCCGTTGTGAGATCCCAAACATGGAGCGCCCGAATCCTCCTCGATGCGCCACGTGGCCTCGAACAGCGGACAGCGGCCCCGGCCACCCAAAACGCGCCACGTGGTCCGCGCCCGGTCAAGGTGGTGGGTGGCGCCCGCCAATGGCAGGGCGCCATGTGGCCTGCTGCGCTGCCTGCCACCCTACCACGCACGCTTCCCGAGGCACCCCCCGTGAACCCCGTGGACCGCACCCTCTAGGGCCCGCCAACTAGAAGCCGCCACGTGTCCCCGCCCGGTCCATGCGCCACCCCGCGCCTCTTCGTGGACCGCACCTCCTGCACCAGCCAACCCGCAGCTGCCACGTGTCCTCTGCCAACCAATGGGAATCTGCCACATGGCACAACCGCTCCGCTGCACCGCGCCAGCCCACGCGCCCTGCCCGCGCGCCTGCCCACCCCGCGCGCTGCCCGCGCCTGCTCCCGTGGGCCGAGCCCACTGCGTCGAGCCTCTCGCTCAGCCACGTGGCGTACGGCACCAATAGGAGGCCGCCACATGGCACTGCCCTTGGTCCACCGGTCCACCATGCACCCGAAAACACTGAAAACTTTCGGGTGTCCGTTTTCGGGCGTCCGGACTCAGAAAAATACAACCAAGTAGTCAATTTTCATCGCTTTTCCACACTAAATCCAAATCCGATGTTCGTTTCGCGCGAAACCACTTCTAAAATTCGACGGGTGCATCCGAATACACTCGGGATCCATTCAACGGACTGAGTCCATTTCTTGAGTCCGAAACACACACAAACACCTCCAACACCCAACATAAGCCTCCAGAAGCTGCTGATCCAACAGTAATCCTCCCGCGGGGATCCGGGTCCTCACATCGTCGGTCCGGGTTTGGTGGCAGGACTGGGGTACCTCAACGCATCGCGAGACTTTTGTTGCTGACTGCTCAGCGCTGTCAGAGGTGGTATGCGGACTGGTGGCGTCATAACGGGGAACTCCAAGTCGGGGAGCAGGCTTACTCAAGTTAGTTTCGATCAAGAGGGACCGGACGGTAGGGTTGCAAGGCAGGTTGAGCCCGCGGTTTGCCTGAAATCTTAGGGCAGGTTCAGACCGGTAGCTTATCACTCTGGGTTACCACCAAGTTCCAACAGGATTTATAAGGGGTTTCACGTGTCAATGCATCGGGGGTGGGTTTTTGACCACGATGTGAATCTTGGCACGTAAGAGTAGGTAGATATGTACCCGTCTTTTCTCTACTTACTGGGTTGGTGGAGTAACCGTGGGGAGCGTGGAACGACGTGAGTTTTACTTTTGGTTTGGTGAGAGCATTTTTCTGATATACTGGCCGGGTAGGAGTTAAGTTTCGGGGACGAAACTTCTTTTAAGGGGGTTGTGATGCAATGATGCTGACTTTTTACTATTTCCGTATTGACGTCATTGGGATTTAAGCTTGTTTTTGGTGGATTTTTCTTGGTACTGGTTGGCTTGGATTTTGGGTTGTGGTTACTGTATCGCAGTAGAGCTCGTTAAACGGAGAACGACGATGCGATCGGATTGGAAATCCGACTTACGGATCTTTCGGAACGAGGGTTTCATTATTAGCGGGTCCGAAAAGGTAAGTTCGGTAGTTTTCGGGACCCGTTAGGAGTTGTCAGTGCACCAGGATCCGTGCTAGCGGGTATGGGGTGTTTTGGAGAAACGGCACGCTTATCGAGGAAGTCGTGGAAAAATCCCTTCTTGATTTTAAATACCGGATTTTAGGTTTTTATACGTACAACGAAAATAACAATTAAATAATAAATAACCCTAATTATTTTGGAAAAAAGAACGCGTCTTCTTTCTCTTTCCTCATTGTGCGTGCTGAAGACCGGGACCGAAAGCGTCGCCAATACCGGGGAGCGGATCCAGAAACATCACCATTTGCGGAGATCGGGATCGCATTGTCATCTCCGTCAGGGCTAGGTTAGCAATCTTTATCTCTCTTTTGTTCGGTTTGATCGTTGGTTCGTATGATGGTTTTCGTTCGTTGATTTTGTTCGGTTTGATCGTTGGTTCGTATAATGGCTTTGGTTCGTTGGTTTTGTTCGTTTTGATCGTTGGTTCGTATGATGGTTTCGTTCGTTGGTTTTGTTCAGTTTGATTGTTGGCTTTCGTTCGTAGGTTTTGTTCATGGTGATGAGTTTTTGGAGTTTTCGGCGGGGACACTAAGGATCGTCGACGGTGGTTCCATCGCCGCTCGATGCCCTAGCCGAGCCGCCGCCGCCGTCACCGCTCGATGCCCTAGCCTAGCCGTCGCCACCGTCGCCGCTCGATGCCCTAGCCGAGCCGCCGCCACCGCCGCCGCTCGATGCCCTAGCCGAGTCGCTGCCACCGCAGGCCGCGCGTCGCCGAGGCGCTGCGCCGCGCGGAGCCAGGTGCGCTGCCGCCCGCGCGCAGCCAGGCGGGCTGCCGCCCATGTCACGCCCCGGGGTCGAAACTGCGACCCGAGCTTGCCAATAGATCCGCCGCCTATACAAAACCCCGCATAGGCGAAGCGTCCTACCTGCAAGAAAATGGTATTACAGCTAAACAGATATCAGAGCTATACAATAAAAGTGCTATAAAACTAAAACCAACTATCTGTACAACTGAAAAAATAAAGATACAATATCCATCTCTCAAATATAATCATATACAAAATCCTTTAATACAATAACCCGAAACACAACAGGGAGGTAAACCGAAATTATACATCAGTGTACAGGCTCTCAGTACAAGTCAGATCCTCACAATATAATGTTCTCTCAAAAGCGAAAAAATAAATAATCTACTGACTGTACTCAGGATCTCCAATGTAGGGGTACCGCTACTCTCCACAGACGGGTAGGGATCTAGCTCGCGACTCCCTCGCGTCGAACAGTAATCGCAGAATCAGCAACACCCGCTAAGACTCTGCAAAACAAAGGAGAGGAAAGAAAAAGGAGGGGGAACGCCCCCAACGGGTGTGAGAACTACACCAAAAGGGAGTTCTCAGTGGGTACCGCCACCAGGTCCGACGATCTGCCCACTAAGTGTACTAGAGGCATAAGATAACCATGCAGTAAAAACTAAACAAGAATGCTGGAGATACTCTACAGCTACCATGCCTCTGTCTAAATGCTCAAATGGGGGAAACCAATGAAAGGTATGCAACCACTCGCACATGAAGTGCACAATCGACCCAATCGAGCTGACTGCCACATTTGGTCCAGTCAAGCCTGCGCCCACCTACAACCACCTCCCACTGCCGGGCAGGAACTACGTAGGGTGTCCATACGGACTAACTCGCTATCGAATAGTGGCACATGCAGGCTATAGTCGAAATCCACGCTTTCTCTCAGAACGGATAGACTCAAGATCCTCAACATCTCGCACAACGGTCGAAAAACTCGCAACGACCTCAAGACCACTGTTAACCCCAAACGGTTCCCAACAAGACTAGCACTGGTCTAAACACACCTACTAGACTCCACTCAGCCCCCTGACACGAGTGCAACAATAAAAGTACCTGCCTGAATAAACCCAATCTAATCACCAGTAAACACTGGTACTGCCCGCTGTGCCTGCCATATCGGGTATGCTGGCCAACGCATAACACCGATGGGAAAAAGGAGTCTCAAGGACTCAAAGCCTGCCTGTCGCACACTCCGGAGTGGCACTCGAGGGGAGCGACCCACACGAGTAAAGTGTCTCAGTAACAAGTATCATAAGTATCATAAAACAATAGGACTGGATCACGACTCTGATCAAAGTGGAAAAACCCATCCACTAAAGAAAACCCCGGTCCTCAATCAGATGCAATAGTACTCAATAAGTGGAAAACTCCGTCCACTAGAGAAATCTGATACCCAATCTGATGCATAAGTAAATATCCGGTCAACCGCCCAGTATTCGCGGTTGCCGTAATGCCCCACAATCCATAGACCCATAACCGACCTCCGGTCAACCGCCCAATATTCGCGGTTGCTGCACTATCCTGCCATCCACAATCAAGTACAACCGACACTCGGCCAACCGCCCAATATCCGCGGTCGCCGCAATACCCACAATCAAATCCAACCTGTCCCAGACTCGAAGTCTCGACTACACTATCCCAAACCCCTGCTCGAACCCGAGCAACATGAATCACCTGACTAACGAATAAGGAGAAAAGAAGCAAACATGGTTTCTCCTAAGTCAAGTTCCAACATGATAGTGTAGCAATAAATGATGGCCTATCTAGATGTCCATACAAGCGTGCATTTGTCCTCAAGAAAATGAAAGGGAGTAAATCAAGTAATAGCTCCACAAGGGTATAACCAACATGCCAAAATCACTAATGAACTACACCTGTCCATAATCCATGATCCATAATAACTCATCGGAGTAATATCCGCACATAGATACATAATCTTGCCCCATCGCATAATCCAATCTCATAAAAGGCTATGTGCTAACATGGCATGCTAATAATCACATAGGGTAACAATCTCTTAGGTAAGCTTCCACTAATCATCAACATGAATATCCACTATTGCAATTGTCATAACATGAATAATTAACTTGCAATTCCTTATACAATTATCATTCCTAAGCTTACCCCTTAATCACATATATTGTACCCTAAACATGCATGCATTCTATTAGATAGAATTAGAGAACCGTCCACCGGTTCTGGGGACAAAGTAACCCACCTGAATCGCTTTCTGCAGGCAAAGCCGAAGTCGATGAAGTGCGTAGTCACACGCTATCAAAATCCGCCGAAACTGCACCCTCGGTACTCAGTCGCCCAAGCCTCTGCTCCAACCAACATCACAACCACAACACACTAATCAATACCCCAAATCGCACCCGCTGTTTTGCAAAACAGCACAAAGAAGAGGGTTTTTCACCTGCGTGCAGTCCTCCAAAAAATCTAGAAAAATTACGGTTACGATCCTCGTGACAAGTATATCCAAATCGAGTATTTGTACACCTCGTTCCGACACCTGTAGGCCAAGTTACAATCAAAACATTGCGGTACACAAAACTATCCACAACGCGCAATTCTGCGGAAAAACAGCCACGAAGAAGCTTAATTATCACCTTCGAAGAGTCCTCCAAAAATTCCAATAAATTATACAGGCACGTTCCTCTCGAAGCGTAGATGCCGATCGAGTCCTCATACGTCTCGTTACGATGCTCGTAGGCCGAGAAATCCCAACAATACTCCACCGCTGTCCCGTACCTCGCAGTAGTACAAAGGGTCACAAAAACACCTCGGGAACTGTGCCAAAAACCCAAAATAAGGCGACGTGATTAACACGGAAATCGAAGACGTACCTCTCGTGAATGTGCTGCCGCAAAAAATTAGCTCAAAAGTCCATCGGGGTAGTCCAGGGGGTCTCTCGGACTAAAAAGCGATGGTGGAAGCCAAAATCGAAGGAGCGTCAAAGTGCGCCGCATCGCAGAAAACGCCGATACTGAGGCCTCCAAAAATCTCGGGAATCCATCAAAGGGTGGAGAAGAGGGAGGGGAGGAACTTCACTGAAGAAATCCCTTAGTGAAGAGCCTTGAAAAACCCAGAAACTCTTTACGCGTAATTTCGTTATTGTTATGTTTATCATAGTAAGGGATATGTGGGTGACGTGGACCTCCGGATAAACGAATGTCGCGGTTGGAGACTGGACGGGCAGTTCGCTCTCTCCGAACAACGGTATGGTTGTTCGGGGCATTCTTGCATCGGGACACTGATCGGCGCGACCATTCGGAAGTCGGAAGGTGGGTATCTTTATCCGAAAAGGGGGATGTTGTCGGTTGGAGAATACCGAGCTTTCCCTTTCTTCGTTATTGACGTTGGTTTACAGTGATGCTACTTATGAGTATGGTAGTTTTGGTTTGAACAATATTATGAGTTGATGACTAACCCTATGTTCTGCACGTGTATCGACACATGTACTTTTTGGAGCAACGAGTGTCGCAGGTGGACACTCGTTTTATTATGGTTACTATGCTCATGGCGGTTGCACGCACACCAGCGGTTTGGCCACCGTGTCGGTGTACTTTTTCGGAAAGGTGGTCTGCGGAACCGTGAACCCTACGAGGTGACGTAGTAGGGGCCCCTCGCGGTGATTTACAGTGCTGCACTTGTGCAGTGGGGGGTTTACATTCACCAAAGGTGAGAGCGGTGTGGTTTTCTTTTGCCTGAGGTCCCCGGACCGACATGGCAAGCTGCGCAGTTCGTTTCCTCAGGGATGATATGATTGATTGCAGGATGGGGTTATGGATCCTCTGGTTTTACGGTTTGATTTATTATCCGCACCTTTTTGCATCGTATTTGTAGTTGTGTTTTATCTCTACTCTTCATGTCACTGACTCCCACTGTGTGACAGGTTTGGTCGGGTCTGGGGATCAGGACGATGGTGAGGACGCTATTCGGTGAGTGTGAGATTACCTCGGTCAGGTTCCTTTTCCTTCTTTGGTTTTTAGTTGGTTATTTCTTTATGGTTGAATGTTGTGCATGTGGACGTGTGTATTGTGGATGGTGTGGATGTTGAGACAGACCTTATGTTTTTGTCAAATGAATATATTTTATAGAACTATGCTTTCAAAATATGGTTTATGGACGCGTCGGGTGGACGCGGGTTTTCATACTTAAAAAGGGATTGCGAAAATGGCTTTAGAAAATTAAGTGTCATGTGGGCACTGTTTTTAAACCTTGGGTTTTATCCTTTCGAACATTTTAATGCACTAGGTGTGCGCCGCTTTATGAAACGAGTTATTAGCGTTTTCAATCATACTCTGGCCTTTGTAACTTTTAAGGCAAAGGTGGTTGATGTTTTCTTCGGGCAATGAAGTACATAAGGACACCGTGGATACACAAGGAAGACCTTGTATATGTGGCGGGTCTGTGCACGTGCCTGGGTAGGAGTTTTTTTTTAAAATATATATATATATATATATATATATATATAGGGTCGCTTTCCGCTTTTAAATTCCTACTCCCGTCGTGGTTCTGAGGGTAGTTGGCTCTGAAGTGCCCCTATTTCCCACACCGGTAACAATGATCCTGCCTTTGTGGACACACTGTAACCACATGTGTTCCACCACAAATAACACAGGGTCGGTCCCCTGTCTCTTGCTGTGAATGAGGATACTTGGGTGGTCGGTCACCCCCTGACTGTCCGTCTTCTGATTGTGGCTGAGACCGCTTCTTGTCCCAGTTGTGGTCCGATCCCTCACTCCGTGTGCGAGGAAGCATGGCTCCACGCTCCACCAACGTGGTCCTATCGACCACCTGCTGATAGGTATGTAGATCCGTTGCCTGAACCAACCTGAAGATTTCACCTCTCAATCCATCCACAAAAAGTCGAGCCTTGTAAGACTCATCCCGAATAACAAAGGAACACAGTTTGCCAATCTCACGAATTCCCTTTGATATTCCATAACTGAACGGTTACCCTGCTTGATATTCTTCAGATCGTCCTCCAGCTGCTGTTTGACGTCGTTCAAGAAGAATGCCCCAAATAAATTCTCTCTGAATGAAGGCTAAGAAGGAAGGGCAATGCCACTAGAAGGAGTAGATCGCACTATCTTCCACCAGATACGGGCTGCCCCCTCAAGAAAATGCACGCTTGGGGAACCCGCTCATCCTCCTCCATCATAAGATCCTCAAATATCCACCCATTCCTCCACCACTCGCGGGTCTGCTGTCTCTCCCTCAAAGACGGGTGGTTTGTACTTTTGGAACTCTCTCAAACTCGCCCTCACTCTCGCTCGTTGTGTGTGCTACCCCAGATCCCCTCCGGTAACGGCGGTGGATAGAGTGGGCGAAGGAGTGATGATGATCCCACCCATCGGATCCGTAACAGTAGCTCCTGGCATCGGCCCCTCAGCTGCTGGAAAGGAACATCCGGAGGTGACGTCGTCAGAACCTCTAGAGCCCACACCGTGGTAGTCTGAGTATGCATACCATCGTCATCGCCTGCTCTCGGCGCATGCGCTTCAGGAAAAATCGGCTCGAGAGTAGGAAGTTGGGTAGCAGTAGCCGATGTCGCCGTCTGGTGGGCTACCAGCTATACTATCCGATAAATCCTGAACCTGTTGCCGAAGCAACCAGTTTTTCGCGGCCAATGAGGCCTCGGCGGCAGTCGGCCTCGCCTCATCCCCTCCTCTACCATCAACCGACGATCTAGTACGAACCATACTCTGCACACGCAATCAAAGAGGTCAGCAAACAAAAACGATCAACACGAAAACCGTGCAAAGGTGTGAAAATAAACAAACACAAAAAATCGAGCAAAAGCCGACAAAGCGACTAACCCCAAAGCCGACAAAATGACTCTGAAACCCACACTCTCTCGTGACTGGGGACTTTGGTGTTACGGCATTTTGGTATTGGCATATTTCGTGAGTCAAGTCAGTAAGTTGAGTCGGAGTCTTAAAGGGATCAAATTGTCAATCAGCAATCAAAGACTTAGAGAAGATTCAACAAGAGCTCAAGTTGACACTCAATGTCTTGAGTCTTGAAGATTGAAGATGAAGAATTGTGGATCAGTTACATCAATCTCAAGAAGAAAGTATTCAAGAGGATCAGGTATGTTTAACTAAATAATTGTGGTGATCCGAATACTTTCTTATAGTGTAGAAACACTTGGATGAACTTTTAATTGCATAATAATCAAAAACTGGTGTTCGGACATGTTCAGGATCCGGATCAGAGCCAACGATCCGGATCCCGAAGGTTGTTGCTTCATACAAGACTTCGATCCGGATCCATGCAATTTCCGATCCGGATCCCGAATGTTAAGTTTTCTGATTTGTATGAACGATCCGGATCGGACCTTGCAATCCGGATCCCGAACCCTTGGTTTTCTGGAATCGTCAATCTCGTTACGACGATCCGGATCGCAGTAAATCCGATCCGGATCGCCGTCCTGAAAATTTCCAGATAAGGTATGTTTTTGATTCTTATCTCTTTCCAAAGGTTTCTAAACTATAAATAGACATTTAGGGTTTCTCAAAAACGCGAGAGCTACGGCCGATCTTTTTTATAAAACACTTGAGAGCAACCCTAGAGGCTAGGTTTTTATCGATCTTCTTAATAGCCTCTTTTAGGTCAATTCGATGGTTCTTTCAAGAACATATCTTTTGTCGAATTGATCTAATCTTTGCTTAGAGATTTCTTCTATGGTTCCTCAATGAGAATCTAAGCAAAGGATCACCATCGAAGTCAATATTCTTATCGACTGAGTTTGCGTCGTGGATTCGACGTGGTATCGTGGATTCGGTGTGCTAAAGGCGTTTCGTGGATTCGAAACATGTGCTCGTGGATTCGAGTGGCGTTCGTGGATTCGAACGTGTGTAGTGGGCGTGCAAAATCGGTGGAGCGCGAGGTCCAAGAAATTGAAGGAGGGGTTAAATCCGTGGAGACGGTAATCACCTTGTTATTCTTCTTTTCATAGGGATTGTTATTGCGTGGATATCCAACCGGTCAGCGCAAGGTCCGAAGAAGCTGAAGGAGGGGTTGAGTCCGTGGAGTCGGTAATCACCTTGTTATTCTTCTATTCTTAGTGGATTGTTATTGCGTGTTGGTCCCGTGGTTTTTCTCCTGGATTGGAGTTTCCACGTAAATCTCGGTGTGCTGTTTTTATTTTTCGCATTGTTTTTTATTTTGCACTGAGATTGAGTTTTTAAGTATTACACCTATTCACCCCCCCTCTAGTTGTTTGATAGTACCTATTTAGATCCTTCTGGGATTCATAACCCAACAATTGGTATCAGAGCGGGTTTTAGGTTTATCTATCATGATGGGTGAAAGTGGTAATATTTATAGACCTCCTCTTTTTGATGGGACTAATTATGCTTATTGGAAAGTGCGGATGAGGGCTTTTCTCATCGCAATTGATGAGCGGGTATGGCAATCCGTGGAATACGGTTGGGTGCATCCTGTTGAGGAAGTAGGAAATTCTACTACCCCAAAACCTCGCTCTAGATGGTCCAAAGAGGAATTTGAAAGATCTTCTTACAATGGGAAAGGTATGAACGCTTTATTTAATTCTCTTTCCTCGACTGAGTTCACAAGAATTTCCGCGTGTGAAACCGCGAAGAAAATTTGGGATATCCTCAAAATTACACATTAGGGTACTAATCTTGTAAAAATTCAAAAGCTCCAGATGCTTACAAGTCAATTTGACTCTATTCATATGGAAGAGCATGAATTGTTTACAGATTATTACACTAGACTTCAAGATGTAATAAATACATGTGCTAATTTAGGAGAAAAGATCCCGGAGTCGAAAATTGTAAGAAAGATACTTCGGACTCTTCCGGAACGGTTTAGGGCAAAGGTTACCGCCATTGAAACCGTTAGTCATCCGGATGAGATGAGTGTAGAGGAATTAGTAGGTGCTTTGCAAACTTATGAAATGACTTTTCCTACTAATCAAGTTTCTTCCAAGTCTTCTTCTAAGCTTACAGGTATTGCATTCAAATCAACAAAGGAAGAAGATAGCGAATCAAGTTCCGATGATGAAATCTCTTTTGCCGATTTTGAAGAACAATTGGCGCGGATCGTAAAGAAATTTCGTCGGAAATTTTGGAAGAATCGAACCGATGGATCTACATCCACGAAACCTTCTAAAGGATCATCGGGTTCTAAATCCTCTTACCTCAAAGGCGTTGCAAAACCTTCTAAAGAAAAAGAAAAAGATGATTTCGAAGGGGAAATCCAATGCTATCGATGCAAAGGCTACGACCATTTTTCAACGGATTGTCCTTCTAAGAAATCATACAAAAAGAAGGCTTTGCAAGCGAAAACTTGGGACGATTCTACTTCTAATGAATCGACCTCAAGTAAAGAGGAAAAAGTTGTTGCCTCTCATGCCTCTCATATTCCCTCTTCTAATGGTTGCTTATCATCTTTAATCACTGACTCTATTCCTTTGATTTTGCATGAAACATCAACATCCGGCGGAGAGTCATCAAGTGAGGGGGAGTCGGACGAGGAAGAACTCGTTGAGGCATATCAACAACTTCTTGCGGAATCTAAGAAGATGGCCAAACATATCAAGAAGTTGAGAAAGCAACGACTTGAAGATCAAGAAGAGAATCATGCTTTAAAGATAAAAGTTCATGATCTCTAGGAGGAACGAGAACGTTTATTGGAAAATAATAAAATCCTCCAAGAAGAGCGAAACCAATCGGAGACAAACGCTAAATCATATATGGACAAGATTGGTTTTCTAGAAAAACAGTTTGAGGATATTCATGTCACCAATCAAGCTTTGACCAAGCAAGTTCATCAACTTAAATCCGACATACAAAGGTTTTCAACCGGTTCCAAGAAATTTGATTGTATGTCCGGATTAGGTCAAACAAGCAAGGTTGGTTTGGGATTCAAAAAGGACCAAACTGTGCATGCTTCAAGTTCCACAATGAAATTGAAAGGAAGAACTTGTCACTTATGTGGACTTGAAGGACATTTGGTGAAGAATTGCCCGAAAAAGAGAAAGAAGAGTCCTTCGGCAACTTCATCTACGGGGCGAACTCAACGGAATCAAAAGACACATCAAGTCAAAGGAGTTCACTCAACCCACCAAAGGTCCGAGCCACAATATCAATCATACAAGTGGATCACTGCGAGGCAAAGACCTAAGGTGGATCAACAGTCAAAGCTATCATCTCCCAACCACAATGAATCAAGACAACCCAAAATTCGACAATTTTGGATTCGGAAAGGTGATATCTTTCCTTGTCTTAAGTTCTAAATAGCTTATGACTGTATGTAATGCTTTGATTGGCTTTCCTTTCATATTTTTCTGAATCTCTGCATTACATGTTTTCAATGCTCTTCGTTTTTATGTTTTGTTTTTTTAAACAAAAGGATTTTAACGAACAAGTGCATTGAATAAAAAGGGTTTTCACTTTCAATCACTCCAATTTAATTTTATTTGAATTATCAACTTTACTCCATAATCATAAATCTTGAAGATACTTCATTATAGGAGTTTTTGATATTATAAGCATCAAATTTTAGAAATCATGTGTGATCTTTAGATGCTTAATCTATCTCGGTTGTGTGAATTCATTGTGATAAACGTGAGACAACCGATAGGCTAAAATTTGGGATTTAATTCTTTCACGTAAGAGATTGCATTCTTACAAGGGTATTGAAATGATTTGCAAAAGATGTGGAAAGAGTTACATCCGAAAGGAGTGTGAAAACTACCACCACATGTTGGAAAGAGCTGCCACCCCGGTCGTCCGGTCAGTGTGTGAAGCTTCCACATGTTATGGATGCTTGAAAATTATCTATGAAATTTTGTTTAGTTGAAGCATTCGGAGATTTAAATTTAAAGCTCTTATTTTGAACAATCTCCTGGTTGGTATAAGGTGGGATAGTTGAAAGATGCTCAAAGAGCCACCCTTAGGTATTTTAGTGCTTATCTCAAATTTGAAAGGGTAAAATTCAAGATTGATGTCATTTGGAAATCTCCGTAAGTCATCTTTGTAAATCCGTTACATCTTGATAGAGTTTGGATCTCAAGATTATTTTTGATGACTTGTGTTTGATGAATATAACATGAAAAACGGTTTATAATGTTTTACCTTTATTTTTCATGATTTTGGAGTAAATCTTTTTAATTTTGTGAAATTAATTGGATTGAATGACATCTGTGTGAATTCACTGTTTAAAGCACTTAAATTGATTTCTTGATGGAATACAAATCGGTATTTGAAAAGATTCTAAAATCTGGATTTGTTTCAAGAAATTATTTGATTTTTGCTTTCTGGTACACGTACGCAATCCGCATTTTTGTTATATACCAGAACTGAGCTTTTATCTCTCTTTCTCTTTGAATTGATGTTGTTAGTGATTTCCTTTTGTCTAGTATGTTCACTGTTTGACAATTTGTGACAAAAAGGGGGAGAGGAGAAATGACGGAGATGAGATCATCAAGAGAGGACAAAGAAACGAAAATGGAAAAATGGGGGAGAACGGAAAATGATGATCGTACCACAAAGGGGGAGAACATAGATGCTCAAGAACATGGAGAACATGTTAGAGATGCTCAAGATAGGGGGAGGCAAAGAAAAATTGAAAGAGCCGAAAAACAAAAGAACCAAAAGGAAGACGGATCAAATGCAGGATTCTAATTTCTAACGACTAACGTTTGATTTCGTTTGGAGTTTTGTTTTGCAGGAATTACATCACTTTAAGACTCCAAGTCCTAAGTCATAGAGTATGTTCTAGGATTGTTTGGTTCAAATGTAATTTTGTATTTATTGGATCTTTCACGCAAAGAAAATCAATGTTTTGGTGATGACATTGAGTTTCGATTTTTTGGTTTAAGATGAGCGACTTGAGCGCTTTTATGTATTTTTGGGTTTTGTCACGAAATTGCCAAAGGGGGAGATTGTTACGGCATTTTGGTATTGGCATATTTCGTGAGTCAAGTCAGTAAGTTGAGTCGGAGTCTTAAAGGGATCAAATTGTCAATCAGCAATCAAAGACTTAGAGAAGATTCAACAAGAGCTCAAGTTGACACTCAATGTCTTGAGTCTTGAAGATTGAAGATGAAGAATTGTGGATCAGTTACATCAATCTCAAGAAGAAAGTATTCAAGAGGATCAGGTATGTTTAACTAAATAATTGTGGTGATCCGAATACTTTCTTATAGTGTAGAAACACTTGGATGAACTTTTAATTGCATAATAATCAAAAACTGGTGTTCGGACATGTTCAGGATCCGGATCAGAGCCAACGATCCGGATCCCGAAGGTTGTTGCTTCATACAAGACTTCGATCCGGATCCATGCAATTTCCGATCCGGATCCCGAATGTTAAGTTTTCTGATTTGTATGAACGATCCGGATCGGACCTTGCAATCCGGATCCTGAACCCTTGGTTTTCTGGAATCGTCAATCTCGTTACGACGATCCGGATCGCAGTAAATCCGATCCGGATCGCCGTCCTGAAAATTTCCAGATAAGGTATGTTTTTTATTCTTATCTCTTTCCAAAGGTTTCTAAACTATAAATAGACATTTAGGGTTTCTCAAAAACGTGGGAGCTACGGCCGATCTTTTTATAAAACACTTGAGAGCAACCCTAGAGGCTAGATTTTTATCGATCATCTTAATAGCCTCTTTTAGGTCAATTCGATGGTTCTTTCAAGAACATATCTTTTGTCGAATTAATCTAATCTTTGCTTAGAGATTTCTTCTACGGTTCCTCAATGAGAATCTAAGCAAAGGATCACCATCGAAGTCAATATTCTTATCGACTGAGTTTGCGTCGTGGATTCGACGTGGCATCGTGGATTCGGTGTGCTAAAGGCGTTTCGTGGATTCGAAACGTGTGCTCGTGGATTCGAGTGGCGTTCGTGGATTCGAACGTGTGCAGTGGGCGTGCAAAATCGGTGGAGCGCGAGGTCCAAGAAATTGAAGGAGGGGTTAAATCCGTGGAGACGGTAATCACCTTGTTATTCTTCTTTTCTTAGGGATTGTTATTGCGTGGATATCCAACCGGTCAGCGCAAGGTCCGAAGAAGCTGAAGGAGGGGTTGAGTCCGTGGAGTCGGTAATCACCTTGTTATTCTTCTATTCTTAGTGGATTGTTATTGCGTGTTGGTCCCGTGGTTTTTCTCCTGGATTGGAGTTTCCACGTAAATCTCGGTGTGCTGTTTTTATTTTCCGCATTGTTTTTTATTTTGCACTGAGATTGAGTTTTTAAGTATTACACCTATTCACCCCCCCTCTAGTTGTTTGATAGTACCTATTTAGATCCTTCTGGGATTCATAACCCAACATTTGGTTATTACATTGGTTAATCCACATGAATAAACAAACACCGTGGATGTTGGACATATACATACTTTTAAAATGAGAAAAACTGTTGGGTTATATGTAATAAGGATCTAAATAGGGGAAAAAACACCTAGAGGGGGGTGAATAGGTGTAAACGTATAAACACTCAAAAAATCATTGCGATATAAACCCAATGCGGAAATAAAAATAACTCGCAAGATTTTTACGTGGAAAACTCCATCACCGGAGTAAAAAACCACGGGACCGATAACACGGCAGAAATCCACTAGAATTAAAACACGTACAAGGTGATTTAGCGTACACACTTACGACTCAACCTTTTCCATACGCTCCTAGAGGATCTTCTCCGCTCGCTCCGCGATGCTTCTCGAATCCACGATCTGCGCCCAACGCCGAATCCACGGCGTCCAACGTCGAATCCACGACGTCCGACCGAGTCCACGGTCTTCACCCAATAGCACCCTTCGAATCCACGAACGTGCCTCGCTCCGAATCCACGAGAGCGGTTGAACCTTGAATCCACAAGGACACGCGAATCCACGCGCCGATTTTTGGGGTAAATCGTTGTTTTTGGTGGTGATGATCCGCCGAATACTTAGATCAAAGATAGATCGGAAATACCATCTAAGTATTCATTAGTTTGATTCAACTCAAGATGTGAGTATGAAAACCTAGAATCAAACTAATCAATATAGATGAAGAAACATAGAGTATTCTCTAATGATTTCCTTTCTTCTCTATATGTGGATCTAGAGCCGTATAAGATGCTATAAGAAAATGACGGCTATTTGGATTAACCCTAGAAAAAGAGTCATAGGGTCTATTTATAGGTTAGAAACCCTAGGAAGGAGATAAGAATCAAAAACCTACCATTTCTGGAAATTTTACGGACGGCGATCCGGATCGGATTAGCTGTGATCCGGATCGTCGTAACGAGTCAGGCAATTCCAGAAAAATGAAGGTTCGGGATCCGGATCGAAGTGCTTGATCCGGATCGTTCATACATTTCACCAAACATCAACGTTCGGGATCCGGATTGCGAAGCCTGATCTGGATCGTTCAAGAAAAATGGTAAACTCAGTGTTCGGGATCCGGATCAAGAGAGGCTACGATCCGGATTGAACTGGTGTATGAACGAACCACCTTCGGGATCCGGATTGAACAACCTGATCAGGATCCTGAATATGTCCCAAGTCCAGTTTTTGATTTTTATGCAATGAAAGATTCTTCCAAGTGTTTCTACACTACAAGAAGTATTCGGATCACACAAAATCTTTAGTTAAACATACCTGATCCTTTTGAATTCTTCTTTCTTGAGATTGAGTTAAATGATCCAACTTTCTTCACCTTCAATCTTCAAGACTTGAAACTTTCACGAAACTACGCCAACTCAAAATCCGTAACAATCTCCCCCTTTGGCGGTTTCGTGACAAAACACAGATCCACTAAAGAAAATTCAAAAAGATATTTTTGTTGCTATCACCATACAACAAAAATTTACAATGGAGATCCAAAAATTTAAAAACATGAGATAAACTCTTAAAACAGACTCTAGACTTAGACATCTGTACACTCTGCACAAAAAAATCATTCTTGACAAAAAGAGATCGTTAGATACCTCAAGAATATTTAGCATTCAAAAACCATATACAGAGATGAAGTTTATCTGATCATCATGACATTTGAGAATTCAGATATGTAAGAGAATCATAGTCAAAAACCAACATATCTTCTATGCAATCAAAACCAAATGTCACAAAGTGTTAGTCCAACATCAACTTGTTAGTCATATTACATGCCCAAATAGTTAGTCGAATAGTTAGTAGAGACATGCACACAAATCACAAGATAAAAACCAAAGTTGAGGTTGAAGTGATACTTACCTTGATGTATACAAAATTTTCACATCAGCATTGTTCAAGTTCTCAGTCATCATTGTACCTTGATGTATATAAAATTTCCACATCATCATCATTGTTCAAGTTCTCTAAACTCTCTCCCCCTTTTTGTCACAAACAAAGCCAAAATTACCAAAAATTGAAGGAGAGTTAAAAATTTTAAAGAAAATGTTCCGAAATATAAGAACTAGAACTAAGAGTAAGTCCTAAAAACTGAACTCCTGCACAAAAAGATTAGAAAGAAGGTTAAGTCAGTCTGAATCAGAACTAGTGGGATTGGTACAATCCAACTTCTTCAAAATCGCTTGAAGCATTTTTGACATTGTGGAGACCTTTCTTTTCATCTTATGTTGCTCAGAGATAATCTGTTTGAGATTTGTAGACACGCTGTCTTGTTCAGCAGACAATCTTCGCTGTTCTTGTCGAGATGAGGACCCTACATTCGCTTTTGCTGTGTGTCTCCAGGACGTTGAAGGATGAAGTATAGAACCAGACGGTGCATCTTGACCTTCTGTCCATGGAGATTCTCTAGGGAGAGAGCGAGCTCTTGCGAGGGGTCTATCAATTTGAATTCCAGTTCCCCTCGACGTGTTTCGCCTAGTGTACTGCTTGGTTGTTGAGGCAGATTTCATCAGCTTCTTGTTCTTCAAATACAACCTATCTTCTTTGTCAATAGCTCGTTGTGCTTGTTCACAAATCTCTTCCCAGTCTTCTTCATCTGATTCCGAATCACTTTGACGAACTTTTCTTGTCTCTCCTTGATTTGGGTCATCTTGGTCTCTTTTTATAGAGATGGTTGGTGTAGCCATAGGCGCTTTTCCTGTGTTCATGGGTCGCTTTCCTTTTGATCCATCAGAAGCTTTTTGTTCAGGCAATGAGTCATCATCATCTGTCAATTCAGTCCAATCTACCTCTTGACAGTCTGCTTCTACTTCTGTGTCGCTGATCACATGAAACTCACCTTTTTGTTGTGTTTTCTTAGCTCTCTTTAATTTGTTTGTGGCCCGAGTGTGCACCATAGTGACCAATAAAAGAATGATCCATGAGAATCCCATTGATCCAAGTGCCTTAAGAAGATTGAAATCCTGTGAGCAACAACTCAAGAACACGAAAAAATTGTTAATTTTCAAAGATTTGAAAAATTGTACCCAAACAATCATAATCATGTAGAGAGACTAAGAATCAAATTAGTTTTGCAAAAGGACTTTTAAAAATAGATCAATTGCATGATTTTCGAAAATCCTTATTATATGCCCTAAAACCGAAATTTTAGAAATCGAAGCCTAAAAATCCGTTAATCAGGAGAATACCTAGCATATAATCAAAACTAATCTACCCAGAGTTCTTATTTCAAAAGAAATTTGATCAAAAACCATCCACAAACAAAATTGATCCAAGAAATTCATCACGTTTGAGGAGGAATAGAGAAAAACGGTGAAAAACCGAGATTTTGATCAATAAAACTTACTTGGAGTTGAAGAACTTGAGTTTGAAAGCTTCCAAGAAGGGTGAAATCTAGAGAGAGAAGCTCTGGAAACTTTGGAACAAAAGATTGGAGTAAAAGAAATCAAAACCCTTTTGTTCTTTATAAAAACCTAGCCGCGATCCGGATCAGACCATGCTTGCGATCCGGATCGGCTACCCGCAGTGAGAAACTGCGTTCGGGATCCGGATCGGCAGGTCCAATCCGGATCGTCAGCCCGCAGAAGAATACCTGCGTTCGGGATCCGGATCATGTTGCCCGATCCGGATCGGCTCCAACTTTTTCTTTAGAAAATTTCAGAGAAATTCAAGAAAAACCAGACAAAGATTGTAAGCACAAATGTGTATCAACTTTAAACAAAAATCATCGTTTCATACAACAAGAATTAGATTATGCCAAATCTATCAATAATATCCAAAAATGAAACGAGAATTTACAAAAATTAAATCCCTTAAAGTTGAACACCTTCAATTACATCTAACTTGATCTTATGAGTAATGCCTTTATCAAATCATCAATTCAGTAAAGAAAATGAAATACAAAGATCAATAGATGTTTGAAATCCCAAATATAGTAGATAATGTATCTAGACAATCTGTTGAAGAGAGTGGCTCTTTGAGCATCTTTCTTTAAAAACCCACCTTATACCAACCTTGAAATTTGACGGAGTCAAGTATTTCAACATGCATTTTACTTAATCAAAATTTGAACAACCATGCTTGGTATACATGTAGTAGCTGCACACAATACTCGGACGACCGAGGTGGTAGCTCTTTCCTCCATGTGGTGGTAGTTTTCACACTCCTCATTGGGATGTAACTCTTTCCACATCTTTTGAGCATTTTACTTTTCTTTGACTCCCCCTCAATTGGCTATCAATTATTTAAGATATAAAGTATTCAACCAAAAATTGACCTCGATTTCATACTCGACTAAGCAGTCAAATAAGATAATGACTATACCAAGAGATCATTGAGAGAGAAATTGACTTTGATCACTCAGAAGATGATTTAATTAACATAAATGATCATTGCAACAGTGAAATATTATGATGGCAAAAGCATAATAAATTTCTAAATGTGCGAAAAGATGCAATTAAAGTCAATTATGATCTATGCTCAATTAATGTCCTATGTACAAACATAGATAATGAACAAAACAAAACAAAAACAAAACCTATCCTAAGTAAAGGTTTCAAAAAGAAGTTTATTTCAAGGAAAGCATTCCAATTGCTTTTCGCAAATGAATAAAATGTTTTTGATCCAAAGGTTTTGTTAGAATGTCAGCTAATTGATCCTCAGTTGAAATATATGAAAGTTGAAGAGTATTTGATTCAACTAGCTCTCTAAGAAAATGATATCTAAGTTCAATATGTTTTGTTCTAGAGTGCAACACAGGGTTTTTAGAAATGTTAATTGCACTTGTGTTGTCACAAAGAATTGTTACCGAAGATGCTGAAATCCGGAAGTCGCTCAACACACTTTTCATCCAAATGAGTTGGGTTGAACAACTACCCGCTGAAATGTATTCCGCTTCGGCAGTCGAGAGTGCTATGCAATTCTGCTTTTTACTGTGCCATGCAACAAGGCAATGGCCAAGATAGAAGCATGCACCACTCGTGCTTTTCCGATCATCCACTGATCCTGCCCAATCGGCATCTGAGTATCCAACAATATCCAAACTTGTTCCCATAGGATACCAAATTCCGAAATTAATTGATCCTTTGATATACCGGATGATCCTTTTCACCGCTTTCAGGTGAACCTCCTTTGGTGCAGATTGATATCTCGCGCAGATCCCAACACCAAAAGATATATCCGGGCGACTAGCCATGAGGTAAAGTAGACTTTCAATCATACTTCGATACAGTTTCTCGTCTACATTCTCACTTTGTGATTCACTTCCAAGTCCCTTGTGGCTAGTTCCCATTGGAGTCGGAAAATCCTTCGAATTTTCAAGATCAAACTTTTTAACCAACTCCATTGCATACTTGGATTGACTCAAGTGAATACCTTCATCATTTTGTTTAATTTGCAATCCAAGGAAATAAGTCAATTCGCCCATCATGGACATCTCAAATTCGCTTTCCATGGTCTCCGCGAATTTAGAAGCATCATTATCTCTTGTTGCGCCAAATACAATGTCATCGACATAGATTTGTGCTACAATGAAATTGTTTTAATAATGCTTCACAAAGAGAGTCCTATCAGCTCCCCCTCGAGTGTAGCCCTTCTCCAAAAGGTGCTTTGTCAACCTTTCGTACCATGCTCGCGGTGCTTGTTTCAGACCGTAAAGAGCCTTTTTCAAACGAAAAACATGGTTAGGTTGTTTATGGTCTACAAAACCTTTCGGTTGAGCCACATAAACTTCCTCATTTAAAAACCCATTTAGAAATGCGCTCTTAACGTCCATTTGAAATAATTTGATTTTAAAATGACAAGCAATAGCAAATAGTATACGAATGGACTCGAGTCTAGCTACAGGAGCGAATGTTTCATCAAAGTCTATAACTTCTACTTGAGAGTAGCCTTGAGCAACTAATCGTGCCTTGTTCTTGATGATAGTACCATCCTTATTTTTCTTGTTCTTGAAGATCCATTTGGTACCTATCACATTATGTTGCTTTGGAGGCTTCGTTAATTCCCAGACTTTGTTTCGCTCAAATTGATGGAGCTCTTCCTGCATTGCTTTAATCCAGTAGTCATCCTGAAGAGCTTCATCTATGTTCTTTGGTTCGATTAAAGATACGTAGCAAGCGAATCCACAAACCAACTGCCTCCGAGTTCTAACTCCTCCTTGTGGATCTCCAATAATATTCGATTCCGGATGATCCTTGGAGATTCGTAGCGTTTGTTGAAACGGAGTACTCGGAGATATGTGAGATGATTCCTGCACATTAGATAAACTTGAAGAACCATTAGATGCATCATTAATATTGGAAGTATTATTATGAGAAGATGCAACGGCAGGAGAATCATCATCTAGAGAGATATCGAGGGTAGATTTTTCAGATGCAAAGTGAAAAGCTTCATCTACTTTAACATTTATAGATTCTACGATCGTCTTAGATTCCAAGTTAAATACTCGATATGCTCTACTATTAGTAGAATACCCCAAGAAAATCCCTTCGTCACTTCGTGAGTCAAACTTTCCAAGATTTTCACGGTCACGTAAAATGTAACACCGACTCCCGAAGATGCGAAAATATTTGATGTTGGGTTTTCTACCACACCATAGTTCATATGGTGTATTTAACGTTCCCGGGCGCAAAAACACTCGATTAATGACATAGACAGCGGTGTTCACAGCTTCAGCCCAAAAATGTAGCGGTAAATTCCGGCTATGAAGCATCACACGCGCCGTCTCTTGAACAACCCTGTTTTTGCGCTCAACAACACCATTCTGTTGAGGTGTATAGGGTGCAGAGAATTCATGCTTAATACCGTTTGAAGTACAAAAGTCAATGAATTTAGAATTAATGAATTCTCCACCTCTATCACTTCTAACACGAATGATCTTTCCATTCTTTTCAATCATAATACGAAGGCAAATCTCGTGAAAAGAATCAAAAGTATCAGCTTTCTCTTTTAAAAATGCTACCCAAGAATACCGAGAGAAATCATCAATCATCAAGAAAATATACCATTTACCTTCCTAAGATGGTTGACGGGTCGGCCAAAAGAAAGGAAAAGAAAAAAATAGTCTACATAAACTGCACAACATTTAATCGTAGAACGATTAAAGACCAGGAAGGATTTCACCTTTGCATACCCAAACCTTTTGAGTTTTGGAGTATGTCGGCAATGGTTGAGAAATTTTCCTTGATGAAGACGTTTTGTCTGATTGATCTTTTTCTTTTGTCATCGTCTTGTTTGGAGTACTACCAACGTTCTTTTCTTTTGAAAAATCCTTCTTTGAATTCCGGTGAGTGAACTTATTGGTAGCAAGACAAGGAAAGATTTCACCTTTGCGCACCCAAAACCTTTTGGAGTGCGTCGGTAATGGTCGTGAGGTTATTCTCCTAGGTGAAAGCGTCTTGTCAGATCGATTGCCGCTCTTTGATGATGTCGTCTTCCGCGGTGAACTACCAAGGCTCTTTTCCTTCAATTGATTTGCAATTGATTTCCGAGGAATCACCTTTGTGGTAGTCATTGCAAGAGGTGTTTGAGGTGCGCGTTTGACTCCCGTCTTGCAATATCTTCTAATGTGCCCTGAAACACCACAACGAAAACATATCTTAGATCTTGACGATCCCAAAGAAGATGAAGTAGGTTTGTTGTCGTTGTTTGTCTTGAATTCCGGTGTCGGAGGAGGAGATACCGACTGAGGCACAAAAACTGTCCCACTCGAACTTGGACTGTTTCCAGTTTGAGTGTATCCGAGGCCGAACCGATTTGATTGACCAAGACCAAGAAGTCTATCCAACTTACTCCTTCCTGAAGAGAATCGATGTAAGTCATCCTTGAGTTGGAAAATGGTCTTTGTCATTTCCAGGTTATCCTGTCGAGCCTCGTTGTAGAGCTTTGAGAAGTGATTCGCTTTATCCACCAGATTTGTATGTTCCTTCTCAAAACGCTCATTGGACTCTTGAAGGGAAACATTTACTTTTATCAGATTTTCCCTTTCCACTTCAAGAGCGTTTGAGAGAGAAGTTGCTATTTTTGCTTCTTCTTCGAGATCATGCACTCTCCCTCTCAAACTCTTGTTTTGCTTAGCCACTTTCTTTGAATCCCTCAAAAGTCTGTGGTAGGCTAAAGCAAAATCTTCACCTTCCGAATCATCCGATTCATTGTCCGTTGCATTCTTTTCAACAGTGGAGTTGGACAACGACTCGGATGTACTTGCCATAAAGCACATGAAGGGTGAAGATATGGACGCGTGGAATGCCGTGGAGCTCTTTTCTTCATCGCTTGAAGACGACTCATTTGACGTTGAGTTGTCATCCCAAGTGACGACTTGCTGTGAGGTCCCGGAATCCCCCGCGTAGGGTTGCTGGTTGTTGGGCAGCTTTCGGTCGCCGTTGGGGGCCCAGAAATGGATTTGTGATGCAAATTGGGATTTGCTTGCATCACTGGAGGCCTGCGTGGGTTGCGCGCAATTTGGACACAAGTGGTGGACTTCGGGCTTAAATTGAGACCCCGTGGGAAGTTGGAGGACCCGTCGGGTGTTTAGAAGTGATTTCGCGCGATTCAGATGTCAAAATTAGACTCCGGGTGAAGTCCGGATAAAAGTTTACCTCTCCGGTCGCCTTCGGGAATTTTTAGAGTTGGAATTGGGCAAATCGGACTTTAAAAATGGACCCGGCGCGAAAATCGGATCGAGTGGGCATTCGGCAAATTTTTGGGTGAGAATTTGGAGAATTGGACATCGTTTTTGGATTCAGCGCGCGAAATCGCTAAGAATGGACTATTTATTTGTTGGATTTGGAGCCCGGATGAAGTGCGCGTTTTTCGAGGCAAAACGGCACGTTTATCGAGGTGTGCGCGTGGCACGGATCCCGAGGCGAACGCGGCGCGCGGGTCAAGGCGCGCGGTTCGAGGCGGCCGCGTGATGGGACGGGCGGCAGCGCGTCAGGGGGGAGGCGCGCCTCCTGCGCGGGCCACGTGGGGGGCCGCCACGTGGCGGACCCCCGTTGGCGCCCGCGCGGGCGCAGGGGCGCGCGCCCGTGTCACGGGCGCGTGTCCCGCGCCTGTGGGCGGCAGGGTGTCACGCGCCCGTGTGGCGCGTGAGCTGCGCGCCCGCGTGGCCTGCTGGGATACGGCCACGTGGCCGCGCGCCGCTTTGCCTGGACCCGGTGCACCCGTGTGGGTGCGGTGGACCGGCCGGTGCACCGTGGACCGGTGCACCGTGGACCCCTCTCTCTCCCTTTCTCTTCTTCTTCTCCTTCTTCCTCCCCGCAAGCCACCTCTTTTCCTTCTTCGTTTTCTTCTCCAACCGAGTGGCAGGGAGAGTGAGGGAGGAGGTTGTGGGAGATGGCGTTTCGCGTCGCGGGCCTCGTGTGTTGGTTTTACTGTATTTTTGTACAGTTTTGGGGCGATCTTTTAGACTGTAACTGACCCTCTTGCTCCTTTCTGTGTTTGGCACCGTGCACCGTTTTGCGTGCGGACTCCGGCACCGTGCACCGTTTTGCGTGCGGATTCTGTTTTGCGTGCGGATCCTGGCACCGTGCACCGTTTTGCGTGCGGACTCCGGCACCGTGCACCATTTTGCGTGCGGACTCCGTTTTGCGTGCGGATCCTGGCACCGTGCACCGTTTTGCGTGCGGACTCCGGCACCGTGCACCGTTTTGCGTGCGGACTCCGTTTTGCGTGCGGATCCTGGCACCGTGCACCGTTTTGCGTGCGGACTCCGGCACCGTGCACCGTTTTGCGTGCGGACTCCGTTTTGCATGCGGATCCTGGCACCGTGCACCGTTTTGTGTGCGGACTCCGGCAGCGGACATCGTTTTGCGTGCGGACTCCGTTTGGCGTGCGGATTCCGGCACCGTGCTCCGTTTTGCGTGCGGACTCCGGCAGCGGACATCGTTTTGCGTGCGGATCGCGTGGAGGCCAATTGCAAGTGTCTACGAGCAATTGGTGGCAAATCGAGGTGGGTGGCCTTATCTCCAAGTTTTATGGAATGTACATTAATTCTATTGATGTAGGACTATGCATGATAGTTTATTTCCTTGTGTAGCATGCTAGATTGTTGGAATGGCTATCCCTTTATTATCTGTTAAAGTAGTTATCTTGGAACTTGACCTAGCACCCCCGTCATATGTTGTATGTGTAACCAGACTAGTAGAAAACCCTCACTTGGGCTAGGGTTATTTATGCTTAGACATCCACACTGTTCCTTCATCCCTGGACATAGTGTTTTCTCGCCCGGGTAGTGGGCCGAGAGGTCGGGACTTGCTTTTAGTGTGGGATGCTTTTACACTCTTGCCTGGGAGCAGAGTGGAGTCTGGTAGTTGTACTGGGTTGCTTATCTGTGCCGGGAGCCGTTTGGGTAAACGGTAGTCCTGGGAGGTCTTGTTTCCCTGTTGTGCCGTCGTGGAGGGAGCCGTTGCGCAGACGGCAGTCCCGGGCCGTCGAGTATCTTCCGGTCCGTCTTGTTGGGAACCGTTGGGGTTGACGGTGGTCCCAGGTCGTTGAGTGTTGTCCGACCTGTTTTGTTATCCTGAGTTGTGGGTCGTTCCTGGCTGTGGAGTATCTCTAGCCAGTGAGCCTTGTGCTGCGAGCCGTTGGAGAGGCTAGTGTCTCGTGTTTTGAGTTAGCCGAGCAGCTGAGTCGTCGAGAGTGCTCCGACTGTTGTGCGAGGTATTTGGGGATCTTGAGCCCTACCGTTCTGAGAGTGAGCGTGGATTTTGACTAGCCTGCATATGCCAATGTTTGATACTCTATGCCGCGCCGTTCTACTCAGTTGGAGTCGCGTCCTGAGATGCCGCTGTGGATACGATGGTTGGCCTGTTGAGGCAGTTTTCCGCAGTTGAGGCAACGATGGGCCTGTTGAGGCAGTTTTGCGCGAGGGATGAGTTAGTAGGACAGGACGCCCCACGTAAATCCCGTCCTCATGTGGATGTGTGGTAGTGGGCAGGAGCGTTCCTAGTCGACGGGCGCAGGCTTGACTGGACCTTTGAGGTAGTCAGTTCGTTTGGGTCGATTGAGCACCTTGGGTGCGAGTGGTCTCTTTTACTTTCATCTGTTCCACTTTTGAGTGTCTAGGTAGAGGCATGGTAGCTGTAGAGTAGTTTCCAGCTTTTCTTTCAGATTTCTTTGCCTGTTATCTTTTGCCTCTAGTAGACTTAGTGGGCAGACCGTTGGGCTTGTTGACAGTACCCACTGAGAACTACTGTGGGAAGTAGTTCTCACACCCGTTGTGGTGTCTTTTTCCCCAGGAACTTCTCCTCCTGTTCCTGTTGCTCCAGTTGCTGATCCTTAGGACCGAGGCGAGGGAGTCGCGAGCTAGTTCCCCACCCGTCATTGGAGTGTAGCGGTACCCCTTCAGAGGAGAGCTTCAGTAGATTAGTTTTCTTCTTTTTCCTCTGTTGAGAGACCTTTGTTGTGAGGTATAGAGTTGTACTTTATTTTACAGTTTGAGAGACTGTTGTAGTGAGGATATTCTTGTATCGAGAGTCTGTACACTGATGTATTCATTGGAGATACCTCCCTTTTGAGTTTTGTATCAGAGGACTTTGTATATGATAGTATTTGGGGAGATGGATATTGTATTATTTTCAGTTGTACAGTGTTTGGACTTCAGTTTTAGTAGTCTACTTTCAGCTCTCTGATATCTGTATACTGTAGTTGATTCTTCCTGCAGGTTAGACGCTTCGTCTGTACGGCAGTTTCCGTACAGATGGCGGATCTGTTGGCGAGCCCGGGTGGCAGTTTCCATCCCGGGGCGTGACACTTGCATCGCCTTCTTCTTTGCCGGATACTTGTTGGGACACTCCGTTGCAATGCGGCCGTAGCCTCGACATTTGAAGCATTGTAGTTGTCCCTCTGAACTTTTCTTATCCTTTTAGAAGTTCTCTTGCTTTCTTGACTTGTAACTTGAAGTACCCTTGCCTTTGTTCGACTTTCCGAAGGATGGAGATTTACTTGAATTACCCCTTCGAAAGTTGCGGCGAAACTTCCTTGTCAAGAGAGCGAGCTGCTTCTCGAAATCCTCCATAGAAAGGTTCTCGTCATCGTCTGAGGAGGATGTATCCGCGTCTTCTTCCTTAGTTGTTTTCAACGCATAACCTGAAGACTTAGAAGTGGATGCCTTTCCAGAAGAATTGTTAGTAGTAAACGTCATTTCATATGTTTGTAATGAACCAACTAATTCTTCTACACGTATTTCGTCCGGGTGTTTAATAGTTTCAATGGCTGTAACCTTTGGGCGAAAACGTTCAGAAGAGTTCTTAAGATCTTTCTTACAATCTTAAATTCTGGAATCTTCTCTCCCAGGTTAGCACATGAGTTTACGATGTCTTGCAATCGTGTATAGTAGTCCGTGAAAGATTCATTTTCTGCCATCAAGATAGAGTCAAACTTGCTCGTAAGCATTTGTAGTTTCTGAATCTTCACGAGGTTAGTTCCCTCATGTGTAACCTGAAGAACATCCCAGATTTCTTTTGCAGTCTCACATGCTGAGACGCGAGAGACCTCAGTTTGAGATAAGGCATTAAAAATAGCATTAATTCCCTTGCCATTGTAAGAAGATGAATCTAACTCTTCCTTGGTCCATTTCGACCTAGGTTTTAAGGTGTGAACATCACCAATAAATTAAGTTGGATTAGACCATCCTAATTCAATTGATTGCCATACCCGTTCGTCGATGGAAATTAAAAAGGCTTTCATCCGCACTTTCCAGTACGCATAATTTGTTCCATCGAAGAACGGGGGTCGGTTGATGTTTCCACCTTCAACCATTGTTTACAACCCTATTCCCGCTCCGATACCACTTGTTGGGTTATATGTAATAAGGATCTAAATAGGGGAAAAAACACCTAGAGGGGGGTGAATAGGTGTAAACGTATAAACACTCAAAAAATCGTTGCGATAAAAACCCAATGCGGAAATAAAAATAACTCGCAAGATTTTTACGTGGAAAACTCCATCACCGGAGTAAAAAACCACGGGACCGATAACACGGCAGAAATCCACTAGAATTAAAACACGTACAAGGTGATTTACCGTACACACTTACGACTCAACCTTTTCCATACGCTCCTAGAGGATCTTCTCCGCTCGCTCCGCGACGCTTCTCGAATCCACGATCTGCGCCCAACGCCGAATCCACGGCGTCCAACGTCGAATCCACGACGTCCGACCGAGTCCACGGTCTTCACCCAATAGCACCCTTGGAATCCACGAACGTGCCTCGCTCCGAATCCACGAGAGCGGTTGAACCTTGAATCCACAAGGACACGCGAATCCACGCGCCGATTTTTGGGGTAAATCGTTGTTTTTGGTGGTGATGATCCGCCGAATACTTAGTTCAAAGATAGATCGGAAATACCATCTAAGTATTCATTAGTTTGATTCAACTCAAGATGTGAGTATGAAAACCTAGAATCAAACTAATCAATATAGATGAAGAAACATAGAGTATTCTCTAATGATTTCCTTTCTTCTCTATATGTGGATCTAGAGCCGTATAAGATGCTATAAGAAAATGACGGCTATTTGGATTAACCCTAGAAAAAGAGTCATAGGGTCTATTTATAGGTTAGAAACCCTAGGAAGCAGATAAGAATCAAAAACCTACCATTTCTGGAAATTTTACCGACGGCGATCCGGATCGGATTAGCTGTGATCCGGATCGTCGTAACGAGTCAGGCAATTCCAGAAAAACGAAGGTTCGGGATCCGGATCGAAGTGCTTGATCCGGATCGTTCATACAGTTCACCAAACATCAACGTTCGGGATCCGGATTGTGAAGCCTGATCCGGATCGTTCAAGAAAAATGGTAAACTCAGTGTTCGGGATCCGGATCAAGAAAGGCTACGATCCGGATTGAACTGGTGTATGAACGAACCACCTTCGGGATCCGGATTGAACAACCTGATCCGGATCCTGAATATGTCCCAAGTCCAGTTTTTGATTTTTATGCAATGAAAGATTCTTCCAAGTGTTTCTACACTACAAGAAGTATTCGGATCACACAAAATCTTTAGTTAAACATACCTGATCCTTTTGAATTCTTCTTTCTTGAGATTGAGTTAAATGATCCAACTTTCTTCACCTTCAATCTTCAAGACTTGAAACTTTCACGAAACTACGCCAACTCAAAATCCGTAACAAAAACTGCGTGGTTGATGCCCTTTCTCTCTGATACCATTTAATCTGTCACGCCCCGGGAGAGGTTTGAAAGCATAAAGCGGCCCTATTCTTTTTCAAAGTCTTTTCTCCCGGTACATACCCAGACAGCCACATATACAATATCTCTCTACACAAACGGACAGAGTCTCCTCTGTATATGCACGACGTCGCACAAAATACATACATCAATCACAACTAGTTTTACATGCACAAGGTGCTAAATAAAGAGATAAGCTAGTCTTTGGATTCATACAAGAGAACATCACCCAGACGGCATACTCCAGTTGAAAAGATAAAACCACAAGGTTTAAAATAGTGCCTACCAGACACTCAGTTTTGAAAGCAGATGTCGCAAATATTTTTCCTTTTGAAAAGCTCTACATTCCACATGCAATCACACAATAATAAAACCAAATCCAAAGGACCACTAGCCATCCACAAAGACCACATGTCCCACATCCACATCACAAAGTATCCACATCACACAATGTCCACATCTCATGCAAATAGTGTCAACCAAATGTAATGACCAAAAAGGAGTAATAATGTCACCGGGATGACGAAAATCGAGTCACTCCCGCGTCGAAGACTCTTCCCCGTCCCCGCCCGAACCAGTCACATGGTGGGAGTTAGTGACAAAAACTATAGAAAGTAAAATAGATAAAATAAGTATTATATGCAAATGATAGGTACAGTAAAGTAAATAGGACATCAAACCGGAAACCGAAACTCCCAAATCATCCATACCGCTTTTCCTGATTCCTACTACGGAATCCGAAAATACTTCAAACCTGCTAATCACCTTGGTGCTCAACAAACCCACATCGCTCTAACTGCCATTTCGCCCTAACCACGGGGGTCCCCTCACGCTCTAACCGCGTAGGGTGTTAAGGAATTTGTCTTGGCGTATTTCGTGAAAGTGTTTTAGTCTTGAAGATTGAAGATGAAGAACTTTGGATCATATACCTCAATCTCAAGTAAAAAGAATTCAAAAGGATCAGGTACGTTTAAGTAAATAATTTTGGTGATCCGAATACTTCTTATAGTGTAGAAACACTTGGATGGGTTTTTAATCGCTTAAAAATAAAAAACTGGACAAGTTACATGTTTAGGATCCGGAACAGGGGACTACGGTCCGGACCCCGAACGTTGGTAGTTCATGCACAAATCCAGTCCTGAACATCCCTGTTTCGTTCCGGACCCCGAACGAGGATTTTGCTGAAACTGCATGAACAGTCCGGACCGTGAGATTTCGTTCCGGACCCCGAACGTAGTTTTTGCAGAAACTGCATGAACAGTCCGGACCATGGCATTTCGTTCCGGACCCCGAACCTTGATTTTTCAGGAATTCTCTGAAAAACAACGACAGTCCTGAACGAGCCTAATCCGGTCCGGACCGTCGTGCGGGAAAAATTCTGTTACAATCAGTTTTTGATTCTTATCCTCTTCCAATGGTTTCTAACCTATAAATAAACCCTACGATTCATTTTTTAGGGTAATCCGAAAAAGAGAAAATCCACATGTAGAGAAGAAAGGAAATAACTAGATTAATTCTATGTTTCTTCATCTATATTAATTAATTTGATTCTAGGTTTTGAAACTCAGATTTTGAGTAGAATCAAATTAACGAATACTTAGATGGTATTTCCGATCTATCTTTGATCTAAGTATTCGGCGGATCATCACCACCCAAAAACAACGATTTTCCCAAAATCGGCGCGTGGACTCGCGTGGCCTTGTTGATCCAACGTGCTACCGCTCTCGTGGATTCAGAGCGATGTACGTTCGTGGATTCGAGACGTACTACTGGGTGAAGACCATGGATTCAGTCAGACGTCGTGGACTCGACGTTGGACGCTGTGGATTCGGCGTTGAACGCTAGTCGTGGATTCGAGGCGCGTTGCGGAGCGAGCGGAGAAGATCAACTAGGAGCGTATGGAAAATGGTTGAGTCGTCTGTGAGTACGTTATATCACCTTTGTACGTGTTATAATTCTAGTGGATTTCACCGTGTTATCGGTCCCGTGGTTTTTTACTCCTGTGATGGAGTTTTCCATGTAAAATCTCTGCGTGTTATTTATTTTTTCGCATTGGGTTTTATTACGCAAAGATTTTTGAGTGTTTATCGTTTACACCTATTCACCCCCCTCTAGGTGTTTTTCCCCTATTTAGATCCATATTATTGCATAACCCAACAATTGGTATCAGAGAGGGAATAGGGTTGTAAACAATGGTTGAAGGTGGAAACATCAAAAGACCCCCGTTCTTCGATGGAACAAACTATGCCTACTGGAAAGTACGGATGAAAGCCTTTTTAATTTCCATCGACGAACGGGTGTGGCAATCTATCGAGTTAGGATGGTCAAATCCAACTGAAGTTATTGTTGATGTTCACACCTTCAAACCTAGGTCGAAATGGACCAAGGAAGAGATTGACTCATCTTCTTACAATGGCAAAGGAATTAACGCTTTATTTAATGCCTTGTCTCAAACTGAATTCTCTCGCGTCTCGGCATGTGAGACTGCGAAAGAAATCTGGGATGTTCTTCAAGTTACACATGAGGGAACTAACCTTGTGAAGATTTGTCATGCCCCGAAGGTTAGAACATTGCGGAAAACGTACCCATTTTTTTTTTCTAAAATATCTTACGGAACCTTGCCTCCGGCGCGTATCAGACCCGCCGCATATACAGATTCACTCCCCGAACGGGTGGAGTCTCCTTTGTATATGCACGCCGTTGCCAACAAGTCGTACACCTTAACCATTCCAAACATGACGGCAAAGAGGAGAGAACATATTCATTCATATCATCACCGCTATTCTAAAAGACTATAGCATAAACCCATGGGTTTTGAAAATCGGTGCCCACTCGACACCAAGCTTTCTAAAACGTTTTCGCAAACTCTTTGCGCGGCCATTAACTTGAAAGGATAAATCCACGGGTTTTAAAATCGGTGCCCACACGACACTTGCTTTGAAAACACTTTTGAAACCGGTTTGTATTTGAAAACAAGCCGCTATTACACATCCTAACATTCACAGTTAATTACATGAAAAGCCTCATCCCAACATCCATCAGAAACCACAGTAATGAATCACAACTAAACTAACCATAGTATAACTAAATAACCAAAAGTAAAGAAAGAACGTAACGTTTTACTAGCCCATTCGGCTAATGTCCTCTAACGGATGCCTCACCGTCGTCCCGGGTTCCACCCCTACTCGAACCTGTCACAGAGTGGGTTGTCAGTGACTGATAAAGTAGAAACATGTAAGTAAACGCAATAACAGAACGAACACACCGAATCACCGGAGCATTTACTTTTCCCGTCCCCCTCATGTATCGCTAAATCCCTGTTGAAAGTCCTGCTGGGCACCTACCCCAGTATTCAGAATAATTTGGGCCCCAACCCCAATACCGTACTCATCTCCTTAGTGCCTCTAACCCCTCGACTGCCCAAGTAGCAGCCGCCTCCCCTTGAGGGGTCCCCACTAACCTCACCTTGTGGGGTACACGGGTAAATGTCTTACCATCTTTCCGGAAAAATACACCCTCTGCAGTGGCCAAACTGCCGGTGTGCGTGTAAGCAATATGAGTGTATTTATTGCCTTGCGACCTCAGCCACTTTAAGCAGGATAATATACCACACCTGCGACCGCAGCCGCTTTGATTGACATCATATGAGGGATTCACATGCTATGGAGTTAGTCAAACTTTAAACATATCTACTTTATCAAACGAGTATCCGGAAACAACACCACACCGGTAATAACCAACACCTACCCACCTTGATTATGCGAAACGCGTATTCCGGAGACTGAGCCTTGCTCTCTGTTGACGCCCGGACCTAGAAGTAGTCCCCAAAAGAGCCATGGTCAGATCAACAATATAGTAGTGGATAAACCGAGCCCAAACACTCAACAACACTAAGGACACTTGACCCGGCGGTGGCGCCCGCGCGCGTAGAGCGATGCGGCCGCCCCCCCGCGGAGTTGCGTGTCGAACGGCCGCGCGGGCACCGGCCCCGTGCGGCATTTATCGCGACCGCGCGGGCCCTAGCTACGCGCGACGCATACCGCGGCCGCGCGAGTACCTACCCCGCACGGTTTCATCCACCTCCGTGGGGACCTCAGCCCCGCATGTGCTACAGCCGCGCGGGCAACGCCCCGCGCGGCATGCAACGCCGCCGCCGCGTGGGCACCCGCCGGCGCGGCATGTGCTGCAGCCGCGCGGGCAACGCCCCGCGCGGCATGCAACGCCGCCGCCGCACGGGCACCCGCCCGTGCGGCATGTGCTGCAGCCGCGCGGCATGCAACGCCGCCGCCGCGCCGGCACCCGCCCGCGCGGCATGTGCTGCAGCCGCGTGGGCAATGCCCCGCGCGGCATGCAACGCCGCCGCCGCGCGGGCACCCACCCGCGCGGCATGTGCTGCAGCCGCGCGGGCACCCGCCCCGCGCGGCATGCAACGACTCCGCCGCGCGGGCACCCGCCCGCGCGGCATGTGCTGCAGCCCCTCGGGCAATGCCCCGCGCGGCATGGCATGCAACGCCGCCGCCGCGCGGGCAACCGCCCGCGCGGCATGTGCTGCAGCCCGCGGGCAACGCCCCGCGCGGTATGCAACGCCGCCGCCGCGCGGGCACCCCCCCGCGCGGCGCGCGGCATGCAACGCCGCCACCGCGCGGGAACCCACCCGCACAGCATGTGCTGCAGCCGCGCGGGCAACTCCCCGCGCGGCATGCAACACCGCCGCCGCGTGAGCACCCGCCCGCGCGGCATGTGCTGCAGCCGCGCGGGCAACGCCCCGCGCGGCATGCAACGCCGCCGCCGCGCGAGCACCCGCCCGCGCGGCATGTGCTGCAGCCGCGCGGGCAACGCCCCACGCGGCATGCAACGACACCGCCGCGCGGGCACCCGCCCGCGCGGCATGTGCTGCAGCCCATCGGGCAAAGCCCCGCGTGGCATGGCATGCAACGCCGCCGCCGCGCGGGCAACCGCCCGCGCGGCATGTGCTGCAGCCGCGCGGGCAACGCCCCGCGCGGCATGCAACGCCGCCGCCGCACGGGCACCCGCCCGCGCGGCATATGCTGCAGCCGCGCGGGCAACGCCCCGCGCGACATGCAACGCCGCAGCCGCGCGGGCACCCGCCCGCGCGGCATGTGCTGCAGCCGCGCGGGCAACGCCCCGCACGGTATGCAACGCCGCCGCCGCGCGGGCACCCCCCCGAGCGGCGCGCGGCATGCAACGCCGCCGCCGCGCGGGCACCCGCCCACGCAGCATGTGCTGCAGCCGCGCGGGCAACGCCCCGCGCGGCATGCAACGCCGCCGCCGCGCGAGCACCCGCCCGCGTGGCATGTGCTGCAGCCGCGTGAGCAACGCCCCGCGCGGGTACCCGCCCGCGCGGCATGTGCTGCAGCCCCTCGGGCAAAGCGCCGCGCGGCATGCAACGCCGCCGCCGCGCGGCACCCGCCCGCGCGGAACGTGCCGTGGCCGCGCGGGCACCGGTCCCGCGCGGCGCTTGCCGCGGCCGCGCGGGCACCGGCCCCGCACGGCTTTTACCCTAGCCGCGGCCACGCGGGGAGCTTGATCCCGCGCGGCTCTAGCCGCGGCCGCGCGGGCACCGTCCCCGCGCGGCGCGCATTACGGTCGCACGGCGACGCCTTAGGGCTTCGCGGCGCGACACGTTGGGTAGCAAACGGCTATTCCTAAACTCCATGAAAGACCGATACCCAAAAACCGAGCGAAACTATACCAAAATAAAAATAGTTTACCTCTAATCGTAGGAGACGGCTATCCGTTCTCGCTCCCGGTTTTGGCGCGTTCGTCGGGAGGGTTTGGATCCTTTAGCTTTCACCTTCTTTTCCACCGTTCTCTTCCAATTAGGGTTTCGCCTTTCTTCTTGTTTCCTCCGGTTAGGGTTTCGTCTTTCTTTTTGTTTTCTCCGGTTAGGGTTTCGTCTTTCTTTTTCTTTTTCTCTCTCTTTATTTCGGGAGAAGATAACGAAATATCTTTTTGTGCGGTAATAACCACCTTGGGTATTTTAAAAATTCCCAATTAATTAATTCCCCGATTAATTTATTCCTCAATTAATTAATTCCTTAATTAATTAATTCCTCATTTTAGATCCTTTAGGATAATTTCTTAAAGATAATCCTATCTTTTTCCTCGGAAAGCATGCCAAATCACTTACGCGGATTTCGATGCACCCCTGGCCATTGCGATCACTTTCTACCCCTTTTCGGGAGTTCCGTAAGTCGGAATCCGGATCCGATCGCACTGCCGTTCTCCGTTTTCCGAGCTCTATCGCAGAAAAATACCCGCACCTCCGAATTAACAACTTAAGTAAACCCGTTATGTTAGTTACATTAAACGGAACCTTTATTAGCAGGAGGTATTAAGGGTTACAAAATCTATGATATTACAAGATTCAAAAGCTGCAAATGCTTACGAGCAAATTTGACTCTATTTTCATGGCAGAAAATGAATCTTTTACAGATTATTATACGCGATTGCAAGACATCGTGAATACATGTGCTAACTTGGGAGAGAAAATTCCAGAATTTAAAATTGTAAGAAAGATTTTAAGGACTCTTCCTGAAAGATTTCGTTCCAAGGTTACGGCCATTGAAACTATTAAACACCCGGACGAAATCCGTGTAGAAGAATTAGTTGGTTCATTACAAACATATGAAATGACATTTCCTACTAACTATTCTTCGGGAAAAGCATCCTCTTCTAAGTCTTCAGGTTTTGCGTTGAAAACAACAAAAGAAGAAGACACGGATTCATCCTCCTCAGACGACGACGAGAACCTATCTATGGAGGATTTTGAAAAGCAGCTTGCTCTTTTGACAAGAAAATTTCACCGAAACCTTCGAAGGGGTAATTCAAGTAAAACTTCATCCTTCGTAAAGTCGAAGAAAGGCAAAGGTTCTTCAAGCTACAAGTCAAGAAAGCAAGAGAGTTTTTCAAAGGATAAGAAAAGCTCAGAGGGACAAGTCCAATGCTTCAAGTGCCGAGGATACGGCCACATCTCAACGGAGTGTCCCAATAAGAATCCGTCGAAGAAGAAAGCGATGCAAGCCGTCACTTGGGATGACACCTCATCGTCAAATGAGTCATCTTCAAGTGATGAAGAAAATAACGCAACGGCGTTCCACGCGTCCACAACTTCACCTTTCGTGTGCTTAATGGCAAGTACATCCGATTCATTGTCCAACACCTCCCAGGTTGAAAAAAATGCAACGGATGATGAATCGAGTAATTCCGAAGGTGAAGACTTTGCTTTAGCCTACCATAAACTTCTAAAGGATTCAAAGAAACTGGCTAAGCAAAACAAGGGGTTGAGAGGGAGATTGCAGGATCTCGAAGAAGAAGTAAAAAGGGCAACTTCTCTCTCAACCGGTCTTGAAGTGGAAAGGGATAACCTGATCAAAGCAAATGTTTCACTTCAAGAGAAAAATGAGCATTTCGAGAAGGAACATGTAAAAATGGTTGATAAAGCAAGTTACTTCTTGAAGCTCTACTCCGAGGCTCGACAGGAAAAAATGGAAATGACGAAGACCATTTTCCAACTCAAGGATGATTTAAAGCGATTTTCTTCTGGAAGGAGTAAGTTGGATAAGATGCTTGGTCTTAGTCAAACAAACCGTTTCGGCCTCGGATACAGTCGAACTGGAGACAGTCCTAGTTCGAGTCAGACAGTTTTTGTGCCCCAGTCGGTAACTCCTCCGACGACGACGGAATTCACTGCATACAACGACAACAACCCTACCTCACCTACTTCGGGATCGTCAAGTACAAAGGTATGTTTTCGTTGTGGTTTTGCAGGGCACATAAGAAGAAATTGCAAGATTGGAGCGAAAAGATCACATCAAGCACCTCTTGCAACAACTACCAATGAGTTCACTCCACGGAAATCAAAGAATGATTTTTCAAAAGAAAAGAACATTGGTAGTACATCAAACAAGACGACGACGTCAAGGAAAAGCAATCAATCAAACAAGACGTTTTCACCAAGGAGAATAACTTCACATTCATTGCCGACGCAGTCCAAAAAGGTTTGGGTGCGCAAAGGTGAAATCTTCCCTTGTCTTGTTGTTCATACTTCTTTGCATGCTTATGACAACTCGTCTTGGTAAGTGGATGTTCCCGTCACATGACCGGTGACAAAAACAGTTTTCAAACTTTAGAGAAAATCTCCGGAGGACATGTTGTTTTCGAAGACGGTCGTTCTTCCAAAATTGTTGGAAAATGAACAATTGCTATTCCAGAAGGTCCAGTTTTGAACAATGTCTTATTTGTTGAAGGCCTAAAGACTAACCTCATTAGTATAAGTCAACTTTGTGACAATGGTTTCTCAGATAATTTTTCATCTGCAGAATGTATTGTAACTGATAAGGACCATGTATTCTTTTTGAAAGGGGTTAGATCTGAAAATAATTGCTATGTTGTTTCAAACAAAATTTCTAAAAAATGTAACCTAGTTTCTTTGGATAATGAAACTCTTTGGCATGAAAGACTAGGTCACATAAATTTTAAAGAACTAGCAAGGATTTCAAATAAAGACGTGGTAAAGGGGGTTCCTAAACTTTCATTTAAAGAAAACATTGTGTGTGGAGGTTGTCAAAAGGGAAAACAATCAAGGGTAGCACACAAGAACTTGAACCACGTTGGTACCAATCGGCCCTTAGAATTACTGCATATGGACTTAATGCGGCCGACTCGTCAACCATCTTTGGGAGGTAAATGGTATATTTTTCTTTTGGTTGATGATTTCTCTAGATATTCATGGGTAACATTTTTAAAAGAGAAAGCGGATACTTTCGACTCTTTTCATGAGGTTTGTCATCGTATTATGATTGAAAGAAATGAAAAGATCGTTCGTGTTCGAAGTGATAGAGGTGGAGAATTCATTAATTCTAAATTCATTGATTTTTGCACTTCCAACGGCATAAAACATGAATTCTCAGCACCCTATACACCTCAGCAGAATGGTGTAGTTGAGAGCAAAAACAGGGTTGTTCAAGAGATGGCGCGTGTGATGCTTCATAGCCGGAAACTCCCGTTACATTTTTGGGCTGAAGCTGTGAACACCGCCGTCTATGTAATTAATCGAGTGTATTTGCGCCCGGGAACCTTAAATACACCATATGAGCTGTGGTTTTGTAGAAAACCGAATATCAAATATTTTCGTATCTTTGGGAGTCAATGTTATATTTTGCGTGATCGCGAAAATCTTGGCAAATTCGACTCTCGAAGTGACGAAAGGATCTTCATGGGTTATTCTACAAACAGTAGAGCATATCGGGTATTTAACTTGGAATCTAAAACGATGGTAGAATCTATTAATGTTAAAGTAGATGAAGCTTTCCATTTTGCATCTGATAAATCTACCCCTGATATCTCTCTAGATGATGATACTCCTGTAAATGCATCTTCTCATAATAACTCTTTTGATAAAGTTCATGCATCTAATGGTTCTTCTAGTTTATCTGATGTGCAGGAATCATCACGTGTACCTCCGAGTACTCTGTTACCGCAAACGTTACGCATCTCCAAGGATCATCCGGAATCTAACATTATTGGAGACCCAAAAGAAGGAGTCAGGACTCGGAGACAGTTGGTTTGTGGAGTCGCATGTTACGTCTCCATGGTAGAACCAAAGAACGTCGATGACGCTCTTCAGTATGACTACTGGATTGAAGCAATGTAGGAAGAGCTCCATCAGTTCGAAAGAAACAAAGTCTGGGAACTAACGAAGCCACCGAAGCAACACAACGTGATTGGTACTAAATGGATTTTCAAGAATAAGAAAAACGAGGATGGTACCATCATCAGGAACAAAGCACGCCTAGTTGCTCAGGGCTACTCACAAATAGAAGGTATAGACTTTGATGAGACGTTCGCCCCAGTTGCTCGACTCGAGTCGATTCGTATTTTGTTAGCGATTGCTTGTCATTTTAAAATCAAACTCTTTCAAATGGACGTTAAGAGCGCGTTTTTAAATGGGTTTTTGAACGAGGAAGTTTATGTGGCTCAACCGAAAGGTTTTGTAGACTATAAACAACCTAACCATGTTTTTCGTTTGAAAAAGGCTCTTTACGGTCTAAAACAAGCACCGCGAGCGTGGTACGAAAGGTTAACAAAGCACCTATTGGAAAAGGGCTATACTCGAGGGGGAGCAGACCGGACTCTCTTTGTGAAGCATTATCAGGATAATTTCATTGTGGCACAAATCTATGTCGATGACATTGTATTTGGTGCAACTAGAGACAATGATGCTTCTAAATTCGCAGAAACCATGGAAAGCGAATTTGAGATGTCTATGATGAGCGAACTAACATATTTTCTTGGATTGCAAGTGAAACAAAATGAAGAAGGCATCCATTTGTGCCAATCCAAATATGCAAGGGAGTTGGTGAAGAAATTCGATTTAGAAAATTCTAAAGATTTTCCGACTCCGATGGGAACTAGCAATAAGGGATTAGGAAGTGAATCTCTTAGTAAAAGTGTAGACGAGAAGCTTTATCGCAGTATGATTGGAAGTCTACTCTACCTCACGGCTAGTCGCCCGGATATATCCTTTATTGTTGGGATCTGCGCGAGATATCAATTAGCACCAAAGGAGGTTCACCTGAAAGCGGTCAAAAGGATCATCCGGTACGTCAAAGGAACACTGAATTTCGGAATTTGGTATCCTATGGGAACAACTCTTGACATAATAGGATATTCAGATGCCGATTGGGCAGGATCAGTGGATGATCGAAAAAGTATGAGTGGTGCATGTTTTTATCTTGGCCATTGTCTTGTTGCATGGCATAGTAAAAAGCAAAACTGCATAGCACTCTCGACTGCCGAAGTGGAATATATCTCAGCGGGTAGTTGTTCAACTCAACTCATTTGGATGAAAAGCATGTTGAGCGACTTCCGAATTTCAGCAACTTCGGTAACTATTCTTTGTGACAACACAAGTGCTATAAATATTTCTAAAAATCCTGTGTTGCACTCGAGAACAAAACACATTGAACTTAGATATCATTTTCTAAGAGAGCTAGTTGAATCAAATATTCTTCAAATTTCCTATATTTTAACTGAAGATCAATTAGCTGACATTTTAACAAAACCTTTGGATCAAAAATGGTTTATTCATTTACGTAAAGCAATTGGAATGCTTTCTTTGAAATAACACTTTTTGAAATCATTGCTTAGGTTAGGTTTTGTTTTGAGTTTTTGTTCCTTATCTATGTCTGTACATAGAACATTAATTGAGCATATGCAATTGACTTTACTTGCATCCTTTTATATATTTAGAAATTTATTATGCTTTGGATATCATAATAATTCATTTGATGCAATGATCATTTATGTCAATTAAGTCATCTTTAATTGATCAAAGTCAATTTCTCTCTCATATGATCTCTTGGTATAGTTTTTATCATATTTGAAAATTGAGTTAAGTATGAAACTCGAGATCAATTTTTGGTTGAATACCTTATATCTTAAATAATTGATAACCAATTGAGGGGGAGTTTGTTAAAATATTTATGCTCATAAGATGTGGAAAGAGTTACATCCCAATGAGGAGTGTGAAAACTACCACCACATGGAGGAAAGAGCTACCACCTCGGTCGTCCGAGTACTGTGTGCAGCTACCACATGAATACCAAGCATGGTTTTTCGAGTTGATTAGATAAAATGCTTTTTGGAATACTTGACTTTGTCAAATTCCAAGGTTGGTATAAGGTGGGGATTTTATTGAAAGATGCTCAAAGAGCCACTCCTTACAATAAATTGATTAGATATATTATCTAACATATTTGGGATTTCAAACATCTATTGATCTTGGTACTTCATTTTCTTTGCAAGATTAATGATTTGATAAACGCATTACTCATAAGATCATGATAGATGTCATTGAACTTGTTCAACTTTAAGGGATTTAATTTTTATAAATTTTCATTTCATTACTTGGATATTATTGATAGATTTAGCATAATCTATTTCTTTTGATGTGAAATGATGACTTTTGTTTAAAGTTGACATGTAAAAGTGCTTACATACTTTTTCTGGATTTTCTGGAATTTTCCTAAATTTTTCTAAAGAAAAAGTTTGGAGCCGATCCGGACCGGAATATCCGTTCCGGATCCCGAACGCAGAAATCTCTGTGGGTAGCCGATCCGGACTGGATTTCTGATCCGTTCCGGACCGTGGCTAGGGTTTTATAAGAAACAAAAGGGATTTGATTTCTTTTTACAACAATCTTTTGTTTCCAAGTCTCCAGAGCTTCTCTCTCTAGAAATCAACCAATTTAGAGCCTTTCCAACTCAAGTTCTTCGGATCAAAGTAAGTTTTTATGATCAAAACATTGGTTTTTCACAGTTTTTCTCTATTTTACTCAAAACGTGAATGAAATCTTGTATCTTTTTCGTTTGAGATTGGTTTTTGGTCAAATTTCTTTTGAAATAAGAACTCTGAGTAGATTAGTTTTGATTATATGCTAGGTATTCTCTTGATTAATGGATTTTTAGGCTTCGATTTCTGAAAATTCGGTTTTAGGGCATATAATAGGAATTTTTGAAAATCATGGGATTGATCTATTTTTAAAATTCTTTTTGCAAAACTAATTTGATTCCTAGTCTCTCTACATGATAATGATTGTTTAGGTACAATTTTTCAAATTTTTGAAAATAAATAATTTTTCGTGTTCTTGAGTCTTTGCTCGCAGGTTTCTCACGTTCAATAGCAGAGATGGTGTTCACTTGGATAATCGTTCTTCTTGCTGCTATGGTTCACACTAGAGCAACGAACAAATTGAAAAGAGCGAAGAAAACTCTACGAAAAGGTGAGTTTGTCCTCGTTAACGACTCAGAGACGAAATCTGATAAGGAAGATGTGAACTGGGACGAATTGATGGACGATGAACCAACACCTGTTAAGTCAAAAGGGAAGTCCCCTGGTTCACCAAAGGGAAAGACAGCACCTACTGCTGTGGAAAAAGGCAAAGCACCAATGCCATCATCCTCTATCTCGATGAAAAGAAAGAGACTAGCTGGACGGGTAGGACGAGCACGGGGGGTTGAAATTAACGAACCAATAGCTCCTGATTCACCACCCCGTGAGGAACAAGTGTCTCTTAATACTGACCGTCTGAGGGCTTTTGAAAATCGAGAATGCATTGGCGAAAGACATGTTAACATTGGCGCTCTTCGAGACCACTCCCCGGAGTTTGGTAATTTGATTGAACAAGCCAATCTTCTTCAAGTATGCAGATTCCCAGAAATGCTTGGATACTGTTTGCATCAGGTAAGGACTTTTTACACAAATGCACGGTACCTTTAAGAAAATGAAGACGGTCCGATGGAGTTTTATACGAACGTCCAAGGGACAAGACTTAAAATAACTCCACAATTGATTGGGGAAGTCTTAGGAATGCAATCTAGCAGGTCAGGGATAAACTACTTAAAAGGAAGGAGTTTGACGAATATGATGTGGCAAACTGTTGTAAAGTGAATATGTTTGGAGGAAACTCAGTCAACGAGCAATTCTATCAAGTCCAAAGAACTTCGACTTGAGTATCGGTTCCTCAACTTCATCACATGTTATAATATTCTTCCAAACATGCAGACGAAAGTCTTAAGATGGGATCGAATGCTGTTCTTATATCTCTTGGGGCATCCGTCAGAAGCAGTCGGGTTAAATATCAACATTTCATACATCATTTGGAATAGGATGACAAGGTATGTCAAGCATCCTCATCCCACGGAAAGACTACCATTTCCATTGATCATAATGAGGATTTTGAAGAAATTCCAGGTTGATATCAGCTCGACAACTTATCAACACTGTTTAAGTATGATCAATGAGTCCACAGTTGTTAAGTCGTTCCATAAACTGCCTCATGCCACCCCAACTCCTCCGCGCACGACGAAACCCTCCGTCGGCACTTCTGCGTCACCTTCACGACAAGTACCTATGTCAGATGATGAAGCGTCTGTTACTTCGATCTATAAGGAGCAACAACGTTTATCGTTTGAACAAGAGCAAATAACTAATGATCAGAAGCGAATTTCTGATGAACTTGAACTCATTACAGCAGCCCAGATCACCTCGACAAAGAAGTTCACGTCAATGACTAAGTTGGTCAAGAAGATGTTTTCAAAGATGGGTTGTAATAGCTCTGAGGACTCTGAGTCAGACGATTGATTCTTTTTAATAATCTGTTTTGCATTTCTTTTAGTTTTAGTTCTTACATTCTCTTTTTGAACTTTTAACTCTCCTTTCGCTTTGAAATTTTGGCTTGATTTAGTGACAAAAAGGGGGAGAGAGAACAATGAACAATGGTTAACAATGAACAATGGTTACATGGTTTGTCAGAGAATTGTGAACTTTGAACTATGAAGGTAAGTACAACTCAACTTTGGTTTTATATTGTGGTTGAATGCATGCCTCGACTAACTATTCGACTAACTATTTGGGCATGTAATATATCTAACAAGTTGTTGTTGACTAACAAACTTATGACATTTGGATTTTTAATGCTTAGAAGATATGTCTATTTTTTATTGTGATCTTATTACATATCTGAGTTCATAAATGTCATGGTAAGTATAAACACTATCTCTGTTTGGTTTTTGAATGCTAAATATTCTTGAGGTATCTAATGTTTTTGTTTTGTCAAGAATTACTTCTTTTTGCAGAGAGTACAGATGTCTAAGTCTAGAGTCTGTTTTAGGAGTTTATCTCATGTATTCATTTTTATTTGGATCTCAAATGTAAATTTTTGTTGTATGGTGATAGCAACAAAAATATCTTTTTAAATTTTCTTAAGTGGATCTCTGTTTTGTCACGAAACCGCAAAAGGGGGAGATTGTTAAAGAATTTGTCTTGGCGTATTTCCTGAAAGTGTTTGTCTTGAAGATTGAAGATGAAGAACTTTGGATCATATACCTCAATCTCAAGTAAGAAAAATTCAAAAGGATCAGGTATGTTTAAGTAAATAATTTTGGTGATCCGAATACTTCTTATAGTGTAGAAACACTTGGATGGGTTTTTAATCGCTTAAAAATCAAAAACTGGACAAGTTACATGTTCAGGATCCGGAACAGGGGACTACGGTCCGGACCCCGAACGTTGGTAGTTCATGCACAAATCCAGTCCTGAACATCCCTGTTTCGTTCCGGACCCTGAACGAGGATTTTGCTGAAACTGCATGAACAGTCCGGACCGTGAGATTTCGTTCCGGACCCCGAACGTAGTTTTTGCAGAAACTGCATGAACAGTCCGGACCGTGGCATTTCGTTCCGGACCCCGAACCTTGATTTTTCAGGAATTCTCTGAAAACAACGACAGTCCTGAACGAGCCTAATCCGGTCCGGACCGTCGTGCGGGAAAAATTCTGTTACAATCAGTTTTTGATTCTTATCCTCTTCCAATGGTTTCTAACCTATAAATAAACCCTACGATTTATTTTTTAGGGTAATCCGAAAAAGAGAAAATCCACATATAGAGAAGAAAGGAAATAACTAGATTAATTCTATGTTTCTTCATCTATATTAATTAATTTGATTCTAGGTTTTCAAACTCAGATTTTGAGTAGAATCAAATTAACGAATACTTAGATGGTATTTCCGATCTATCTTTGATCTAAGTATTCGGCGGATCATCACCACCCAAAAACAATGATTTTCTCAAAATCGGCGCGTGGACTCGCGTGGCCTTGTGGATTCAATGTGCTACCGCTCTCGTGGATTCGGAGCGATGTACGTTCGTGGATTCGAGACGTACTACTGGGTGAAGACCGTGGATTCGGTCAGACATCGTGGACTCGACGTTGGACGCTGTGGATTCGGCGTTGAACGCTAATCGTGGATTCGAGGCGCGTTGCGGAGCGAGCGGAGAAGATCAACTAGGAGCGTATGGAAAAAGGTTGAGTCGTCTGTGAGTACGTTATATCACCTTTGTACGTGTTATAATTCTAGTGGATTTCACCGTGTTATCGGTCCCATGGTTTTTTACTCCTGTGATGGAGTTTTCCACGTAAAATCTCTGCGTGTTATTTATTTTTCCGCATTGGGTTTTATTACGCAAAGATTTTTGAGTGTTTATCGTTTACACCTATTCACCCCCCTCTAGGTGTTTTTTCCCCTATTTAGATCCATATTATTGCATAACCCATCATAGGGAACACGAGCCCTACAGACCACTTTTCCAAAAAAGTACACCCTTGTAGTGGTGAAACCGCTGGTGTACGTGACTGTGCCATGAGCCACACGATCCCATACACGTGTAACAATTGCGATAACTGAAACTGATAAGTCAAAAGATCCATCTATGTCCTTTACGAATGTACCGTTCTGTCATAGTAATCGTGACAATGTCTTTCCTTTCATTTAAAATAACAATATCAAAAGAAACAACAAAAGAAAGAGGATGGTTGAACACCACCGTTCAACAACGTCCCCTACCTCGGTTCCGTTACCCACCTGAACCGACGATGAAAACAAAGCCCCGAAAACTCTCCAATCCCCCACGACCTTGTCCGGGCGAAAACGGCGGACCCCTCGGTGGCAAAAGTAGAGTCTGGGCTCCTATTGCTGTCTCGGCGAAACCCGCGACGAAAAACCAGTAAAAACACCACCTGATGATAAAATATATCAAAAACCATCATAAAAAACACACCTGAAAACTAATTTCGAAATCGTATGTCAACCCGGGATTCCATCAGCGAAAATGACGATAAAAAACCCAACCAAACCTAACGATGGTGGAGACCAAACAACCCCACTCCCCGAAAAAGAAGCAAAACGAGCTGAAACCTGAGTTGGAGCAGGCCGGGCGGAGGTGGGCGTGCGTGCGGGCCGGACTGGGCCGCGCGCTGGAGCATGCTCTATGCATGAGCCGGGTTCAGGCCAGAGCATGCAGTGCGTGAGCCGGCCGCACGCTTGGTGCAGGCGGCGCACGTTGGCCGGGTCGGGCTGCGTTGGACGCGGGCACGCATGGGCTGGGCCGGGCTGCGCTGGATCCGGGCGCGTGCGGGCCGGGTGCAGCGGCTGGGCAAACCGGGTTCACGACTGAGGTGGCGGGGCGCGTGAGCCGGCTGCACGCGCCCACGCAGGAGGCGTGCACCGCCGGGCCAGCTCAGTTCGCACAGTAACAAGTAAGGAATAGAGTTTTTTTTTTTTTTTTTTCTGCCTTCCTAGGCACCGGCGGCGGTCCTGCGACAACGGCAATGGCGGCGGCGGCCTCCCGTTTAGAACAATGGTGGCGGCGACCTCCCGTCTCTTCAACGACGGCGGCCTCCCGTCTCTTCAACGACTGCGGCGGCCTCCCGTCAAATCCGACTGCGGCGGCGGCCTTCCGTTTTAGCCCATGGTGACGGCAGCGGCTCCGCACAAAACTACCACTCCGACGGTGATCCCAAGAAACCCAAATGAAAGCATGAAAAACCCCACAAAAACTGAAACGATGTTAACGAAAAGCCAAGAACCAACCTTTTACCGACGGGAAAGATGATGCGATGCCCGGACCCGCTCCCCGATCTTCGGTGTCCGACGGTGATGGTGCTCCCGCTCCGATCTCCCATGATGACGGCGTTTCTGATTCCGAACTCCGGCGCGCACCTCAAGGTTGAAGTCGAATTGCTCTTTTCAAAAACGGGAAATGGAGGTTTTCTTGTTTCTTTTCTCTAATGTGTAAAAATAAAACCGATCCCCGAATCCCCTCCTTTTATAAGAGATTTTGTAACAATAATAACCGCTCTAATCTTTTTATAACCGTTTTCTCCTCGATTTACGTGCAATATTTACTAAAACGCCCCTTATGCATCAGCACGCATTTCAAAGCACCATAAAATATTAATGGGTATTTTAAAAACCGTTTCTACCTATTAACTTCGAAAAATCATACTGGGAGATCCGTTCGTCGGATTTTCGAGCCGATCGCACCGCCGTTCTCCATTTAACGAGCTCTTCAACATGAAAGCCAAAATAGGTAAAATTGATAAAAGCAAAAAATAAGCAAAATAATACACACACCGAAAGTGACTCAAAGGAAAAAACCGTGGGCACTACAATGACGATGACATGTCCTTGTATGAAACTCTCCTGCAACAGTCTGTCGCCAAGGTGATGTATGAAAGAAACCGACCTACAGGTCAAATATAGTACTAACATACAATTTACCCACAATTGTCCTTTGTCTTACTACTATATAGCATATATTATTTAATTACCGAAAAGTACACTTTTTTTGCTTATACCGTCCGACAATCGGATAAACCACACAATGCCCGTGTTTAGTGCACACCCTTCGATAATGAAAGTATGATTATATACTACGTCGTCACGATAGCCGTGATCGACGACCATCCTACTGACGCACACAAGTCATGAGAAAATGATAATAAAAAGGAGTAAGGTCAGATGTTACCGATTTGCCAGAGTTTCCGACTTCAGATCGGGGTACCCACCTCTACCAGAAGGTCATTCTGAGTTCGTGACTTCTCTATGATCACCTGTGAACCACTCGGACCTATCCAAGGTCCGCAAGTAACACATTCCTAATTTTACGTTAGCAGGCTCCATCTGTGGCACCCCTTTGATGCACTATGGGCCAGACACACCAATGATAGGTGTTTCACATAGTGGATTCACGGGAAAAAGCTACATGGGGTTCTGGGGCCCTACACCCACGCTTGCGCCGCCGCGCTCCGCCGCCTGCCCATTGCCGCCGGCGCTGCCCCGGCCGCCGGAACAGTAACTTTGCCTCGAAATCCGTGTTTGGGCATCCGGGCTCCAAAAAATACAAGTAAATAGTCCATTTTCATCGTTTTCGCGCGCTGAGTCTAAATCCGATGTCATTTTTGCCAAATTCCAATCCTAAAATTTGCCAGAAACCTACGGAAAAGCAAACTTGATCCGATTTTCGCGCCGGTTCCAAATCTGGGATCCGATTCGTGCACAACCAACTCTAACACACAACATAGGCCTCCAGGAGCCACTGCTCATCCTGCAAATCCATCACGGAGATCTGGATCATCACAACTGGAAGGCAACACATCGGAGGAGGGAGAGTCATCCCACGTGACCGCTTGCATAGCCTTCTTCTTTAACGGATTCTTGTTGGGACATTCCGTTGATATAGGACCAAAGCCTCTGCATTTGAAGCACTGGATTTGTCCCTCGGCGTTCTTCTTGTCCTTTGAAGAACCCTCTTACTTTCTTGATTTTGAGCTTGAAAATTCTTTGCCTTTCTTGGACTTAAAGAAGGATGATGATTTACTTGAATTTTTCTTTCTAAAATTCTGGCGAAATTTTTTTGTCAAGAATGCAAGTTGTTTCTCGAAATCCTCCATTGATAGATTATCATCAGCATCTGAGGAGGATGAATCCGCGTCTTTTTCTTTTGTTGATTTCAATGCCTTACCTGAGAACTTAGAAGAAGAGGAAGACTTTCCAGTAGAAGAGTTAGTAGGAAAAGTCATTTCATAAGTTTGAAGTGCACCAACTAGTTCTTCTACTTTGATCTCGTCTGGGTGTTTTACTATTTCAATGGCTGCAACCTTAGCGCGAAATCTCTCGGGAAGAGTTCTCAAAATTCTTCTTACAACTTTAGATTCTGAGATCTTCTCTCCCAACTTTAGATTCTTGCAATCGTAATCTATGAAGGTTTCATTTTCTGCCATATGAATTGAGTCAAATTTGCTCGTAAGCATCTACAGTTTTTGAAGCTTCACTAAACTTGTACCTTCATGTGTAACTTGTAGAGTATTCCAGATTTCTTTCACGGTCTCACAAACCGAGACGCGAGAGAACTCAGTTTGTGACAAGCATTAAATAAAGTATTAACTCCCTTACCATTGTAAGAAGATAATTCTATTTCTTCCTTTGACCACTTCATCCTAAATTTAGGGATTTGTGAATTAACGACAATTTCAATAGGATGTTTCCATCCGGTTTCGATTGATTGCCACACCCGTTCATCGATGGAAATTAAAAACGCTCTCATGCGTACTTTCCAGTATGCGTAATTGGTTCCATTAAAGAACGAAGGTCGATTGATGTTTCCACCCTCAACCATTGTTTACAACCCTATTCCCGCTCCGATACCACTTGTGGGTTATGGGATCCAAGGATCTAAATAGGAGAAAAACCACCTAGAGGGGGGTTGAATAGGTGTAAACAATAAAACTCAAAAATCTTTGCGTAAAAATAACCCAATGTGGAAAAAAAAAAATGTACGCAAAATTTTTCATGGAAAACTCCATCACAAGAGTAAAAAATAACGGGACCGATCACATGAAAAATCCACTAAGATTAAACACGTACAAGGTGATATAACGTAACAGACGACTCAACCTTTTTCATAAGCTCCAAGTAGATCTTCTCCGGAGTCCGCAATGCGCCTCGATACACGATTTGCGTCCAACTTCGAATCCACGAAGTCGATAGCACCTTGAATCGCAAAGCCACGCGAATCCACGCGCCGACGTTCCTTTCGAAAATCGTTGTTTGTTTATTGGTGGTGATGATTCCAAATACTTAGATAATCATAGATAGACAAGAAAGCACAGTCTAAGTATTCATCAATTTGATTCTAATAGAAATAAAGAGTTTGAAAAATCCTAGAATCAAATTGATCAATATAGATGAAGAAACATGAAAATAAACGAGTTTTCCCTTTCTTCTCTATATGTGGATTATCTTCGATCCTTTTTTTTGGAATACCCTAAAAGATGATATTAGGATCTATTTATAGGCTAGGAACCATTTGGAAAGAGATAAGAATCAAAAAATGCCTTAACAGAATTTTTCCCGCACGGCGGTCCGGACTGGACTTTATCTGATCCGGACTGTCGTCACAGACAAAAAAATTTCCAGAATTATAGTTCGGGGTCCAGACTAGATGGGGTCGGATCCGGACTGATCCATGCGATATAAAAAAAATAATGTTCGGGGTCCGGACTGGATGGGGATTGATCCGGACTGGTATTTCTTATGAACCAAACCATGTTCGGGGTCCGGACTGGATATTCCGAATCCGGATCTAGAACACTGAAAACGTCCAGTTTTTTATTTTTATGCAATGAAAATTATTTCCAAGTGTTTCTAGACTATAAGAATATATTCAAATCACCAAAAATATTTAGTTTAACGTACCTAAATATTTTGAATCCATTCTTCTTGAGATTGATGTATGTGATCGATAATTCTTCAACTTCAATCTTCAAGACTCAAATAACTTCACGAAATACGCGAATATAAGAATCCTTAACAGCACTTAAACGCGACGAAGTTGGTTGAAGATTCAACCATGGTGGAGCTCTCCAACTTGATGAAGAAGAAGAAGAAGATAGCCCCAATGTCCTCCAAATATGTCCCAGGATGAAGGGGGAAGAAGATGGTGTCACGCCCCGGGGTCGAAACTGCGACTCGGGCTCGCCAACAGATCCGCCGCCTATGCAAAGCCCCGCACAGGCGAAGCGTCCAACCTGCAAGAAAAGGTAATACAACTAACAGATATCAGAGCTATAAATAAAAATCTGCTGTAAAACTAAAATCAACCACTATACAACTGAAAATAATACAATAATGTCCATCTCCCAAAAAGATAATCATACAATATCCTCAGATACAAAACTCAGAACTCAATAGGAAGGTATCTCCAATAAATACATCAGTGTACAGGCTCTCAATACATAAGATATCCTCACTACATCAGTCTCTCAAAAGAGAAAAATAAAAATAACTAATCTACTGAAGATCTCCTCTGAAGGGGTACCGCTACTCTCCAACGACGGGTAGGGATTTAGCTCGCGACTCCCTCGCCTCGATCAACAACCGCAGAGTCAGCAACACCCGGTAAGACTCTGCAAAACGCAGGAGAGAAAAGGGAAAAGGAGGGGGAAAACCCCCAATGGGTGTGAGAACTACACCGAAAAGGGAGTTCTCAGTGGGTATCACCGCCAGGCCCGACGATTAGCCCACTAAGACCACTAGAGGCATAAGATAACCAATGCAGTAAAAACTGAACAAGAACTCTGAAGACACTCAACAGCTACCATGCCTCTATCTAAATGCTCAAGAGGGGAGAATCAAAGAATGGTTTGCAACCACTAGCACATGAAGTGCACAATCGACCCAATCGAGCTGACTGCCACATCTGGTCCAGTCAAACCTGCGCCCACCTACAACCACCTCCCACTGACGGGCAGGAATTACGTAGGGTGTCCAAATGGACTAACTCGCTATCGAATAGTGGCACATGCAGGCTATAGTCGAAATCCACGTTCTCTCTCTCTGAACGGATAGACTCAAGGTCCACAATCTCACACACAACGGTCAAAGTACTCACAACGACACGGGACCACCGTCAAACCAAACGGCTCCCAACAACACTAGCACTGGTCTAAACACAGCTACTAGACTCCACTAAGCCCCCAGGCACGAGTGCAACAATAAAACTACCTGACCGAACAAACCCAATCGAATGAACCGGTATAAAACCCGGTACTGCCTGCTTTGTCATCAATCTCACGAACTCAGTATCTCCACTATCCAAATGACCGGAACCCAACACGGGTTGACCGGCACCAAACACGGTCTAAAGCCTACTCCGGAGTGGCACTCGAGGGGAGCGACCCACACGAGTAAAGTATCACGGTAACCAGTATCATCAGTATCACAAAATAGCAGGACTGGATCATAACTCTGATCAAAGTGGGAAAACCCATCCACTAAAGGGAAACTCAATCCCTAATCTGATACAACAGTAAACAATAAGTGTGAAACTCCATCCACTAAAGGGAAATCTAATACCCAATCTGATGCACAAGTACATATCCGGTCAATCGCCCAATATCCGCGGTCGCCGCAAAACCCCACAAGTCCACAAACTAAACCACCTGTCCCAGACACAAAGTCCCGACTACACTATCCCAAACCCCTGCTCGAACCCGAGCAACATGTAACAAAAGACTAAAAGAAAGGAGAAAATAAACAATCATGGTTTCTCCTAAGTCAATTCCAGCATGATAGTGTAGCGATAATAAGATGGCCTATCTAGATGTCCATACAAGCATGCTTTTGTCCTCATAAACGATAAAAGAGAATGAAACACATACTAGCACGGCATGCTAGCAATTCTCATGTAATGTTATGTGTTAACAAGGCATGCTAAAGTATTCCTACTATGATATACCAATCTCACATAAATAGGCTAATAATTAATCCAGCATGATCCCTACAATATGCTAGGTCTCCAATCCATCAAATATGTATAATAATCAAGTAAGCATCAATCCACATGATCTAGGCCATTCCATGCTTACATCTCACTTATATAGGTTGTACATTAAATTATGCATGCTATCAATCATAGAGGGTGGCATTCCCATATGTAAGCCTACATTAACCATACATAAACATCCACTATTACAACTCCCATAAGGCACAGCATGCATATAAACCTTGCCATTTCCTTATATAGTTACCTTTACTAAACTTACCCACCTGAAGTGCTTAATCCAAGGCAAACCTGAAGTTGGTGAAGAGCGTGGCCACTTGCTAAAAAATTCCACTGAACCTGCATCATCGGTACATGCCGCGCAAGCCTTGGCTCCAATCAACATCACGCCAACAATACAACACAACAACAACTCAACATCACACACAATCAAATATACAAGTACCCTCATGAACATGCTGTCACTCAAGAAACAGTCCAGAACTGTGCCATTTTCACCTGCGAGATAAGCTCAGGAAATTCCAGAAAAAATACCGCCGCGACCGTCGCGGCGAGCCGATCGAAACGAATACCTGCACGTCCCAAACCGAGTTTCCTACATCAAGATAAAAATCCGACAAGGTGACCCTCTCAAAAGAATCCTGTACAAAAAATCTGTAGCACTTTGCTCTGGAAAATGGGATTTTTCACCTTCGGGAGAAAATCAAAAAAATCCAAGAAAATTCGAGGACATTCCTTGCACCGCGTAGATGCAAAATGACTATAGGCACGCCTCCATCCGATGCCTGAGCGCAAAGTTATCGCCGAAAAACTGATGTGCTGTCCAAAACTCCGCAGTGGAAAATGGGTCATAAAAAGGCTTGGGAAACTCCAAGAAGAACTCACAAAGAGGACAAGCTCAAATCACGAGAGTCGTAGCCCTACCTGTCGTGAAACCAATGGCGCTAGAATCGCCGGAAACGGAGGTCGGAGTAAGCCGGGGGAGCTCGTGTACCGAAACACGACGAAGAAGAACACCCAAGAAGAAACGTCGCGCCGCGCCGAAAAAATGGAAACCTCAAAGTGCGTGCCCCCAAAAAATCCTCGGAGTCTTCCAAAAGGTGCGGCTCAGGGTGAGGAAGAACCTTGCCGAAGAGCTCCCTGCGAAAATCTGGCCAGAAGAGGAGAAAAAGCGAGCACAAGGTCACTCGGGTCCTATTTATAGGCCAGAAAAACTTTTCGAGAAATGACGTCCATGTCCTAGGTTCCGGGCGCCCGAATCAATCGGGCGCCAACAGTGCGCCGTTCCACTACCCCGCGGAGCGCCCGAATTAATTCGGTTCTGCCACGTCACCCGCCAAACAGCGGACAGCGGAAATGACCACCCGCCTAACGCCGCGTGGCCCGCCGTGGTGCTGCCGCGTGGCGCGCACCCGGTCAACGCGCGCCTGCTGCGCCCACGTGAGCGCGCCAGCGCCGCCTGCGACCCCTGCCAGGAAGACGACACTCCTGCTCCGTGGTCCCAGTCCACTGCACCGACCAATCCTACGCGGCCACGTGTCCCAAGGCAAACCAATAGGAAGACGACACGTGGCACGCCGCCCCGTGCACCGCGCGTGTGACACCCCCGGAATTTGGATTAGTCCTCTATATAAATGATATAATAGGACTAAATCTCTAACTCGGCTATAGCATTTTGGATGGTAGCAAGATCCAAGAGGAACATGAGAGTTAAGCGTGCTAGAGCTAGAGTAGTTCTAGGATGGGTGACCCCCTGGGAAGTGGGGCGTCACAGTTGGTATCAGAGACATTCACCAGCCGGAAATGTGAGATGAGTCTCGGCTGAGCCAGGGTTATATAGCGGGTAGAGCGAGGCTCCCCGGCTAATGACCGTTGTGAGTGGAGTGCAGCTCCTCACAAGGTCGGCTAAGGCTAGCGAGACGAGTCTCACATCACCTGGTGCTTGTGAGTGTGCTTGAGCCTGACGTGGACGTCAGGGCTTAAAGGGGGAAGAATGTGACACCCCCGGAATTTGGATTAGTCCTCTATATAAATGATATAATAGGACTAAATCTCTAACTCGGCTATAGCATTTTGGATGGTAGCAAGATCCAAGAGGAACATGAGAGTTAAGCGTGCTAGAGCTAGAGTAGTTCTAGGATGGGTGACCCCCTGGGAAGTGGGGCGTCACAGTGCCTGCGCGCGCACCGGCGCGCCTGCCCGCGCCCGCTCCGCCGCTGCCGCCGCTGCCCGCCGGGCGCCGGAACAATGCCAAGTGCCTCGAAATCTGTGCGCGGCGTCCCGGCTCCGAAAAATACGAATAAGTAGTCCATTTTCATCGTTTTCGCGCGCTGAATCCAAATCCGCTATCCGTTTTGCCAAATTCCATTTCTAAAATTTGCCGAAGGCATCCAGATAAGTGTTTTTAACCCAAATTTCGCGCTGAGTCCAATTTTGATATCCGTTTCGCGCGAAACCACTTCTAGACATCCGGCAGGGTCAATCGATTACCCAAGCAATCCATTTAACACCCGGAGTCCATCACTTATGTCCAATTGGTGCACCAACACCGCCGACACGCCACATAGGCCACCAGAAGCTGCTGGTCACACTGTAGAAGCCCTGCAGAGATCCGGGTCACCACAGATGGATTCCCTCTGTAAAAGCTCTCCATGAAACAAAGTTCAAAAACTTCTCCAATGGTGGTGGTGAAGTCCTATTTATACCCAAAATCTGAACAGAAAAAAATCCCAACTTTCGGGCCTTGGGAGCTTTTTTAGGCGCCCGAATCCTCTCACAGATGCCCTACGACGAGCGCCCAGATCAACCATAGCCATCCATCGCCACCACTCGTCGCCCATCCGCGCCTAAGCCCACGGTCAACAGCCCCGCCAATCAGAAGCCGCCACATGTCAGCCCTATCCAATGAGTGCCCGACAGCGCAATCCCGCTCGGCAAATCAGAGGCTACCACGTGTCCACCTTATACGATCTGTGCCCGCGCCCGGCGCCCAATCACGCGCTGAAGCGTGTCCCAGCCTGCCCGCCTGTCCGTGCTTGCATGCACTGCCCGCGACACTCGCGTGGACCGTGCCTGCCGAGCCCTCTGCACTCTCCAATCCCGTGCCGCCATGTTGCCGTACGACACCCGTGAAGCCGCGCCACTTGTCACCGCCAAAAGCCCCTGTGGTCCAGAATCCGTACACCCAATTTCGAGCGCCCGAATCCGTCGAAAAATCCTACTTTAGCTCAAATTGATCCGTTTTTCACCCTGTTTCCAAATCTCGTATCTGTTTCGCGCCCAAACAACTCTAACTCTCGACAAAGGCGTCCAAATAGGTAATCTTGATCCATTTTTCGTGCTGAGCCCAATTCTCGTGTCCACTTTGCGCGCAAACACCTCCATCACACAAAATGAGCACCCACAAGCTACCAATCACGCCGAAATCATCCACGGGGACTCGGGTCATCACACCACCCCCAACCGAACCTGTCACACAGTAGGAGTCAGTAACATGAACCATAGTAAGGAAATAAATAGAGTTATAACAACAACTGTAAACAAAGATATAGTGATATAAAAGGACACCAAACCGTAAATCGGAATGTCCGAATCTCCATTCCGCTACCACTCAATTCCCAAATAAGGAATCCAAACATACCCGTCGTGTCGGTCCACTAACCTCAGGCACTAAAATAATCCTGCTCAACGAGCCGGTGCAAAACAACCACAACCGCAATAGCCGCAACACTGCACTATCCGCAAGGGTCCCCTCACGCAAATTGCCGCGTAGGGATCACAGGTCAAACAAACCACCTATCCAAAAAAGTACACAGATGCGGTGGCCAAACCGCTGGCGTGCGTGAAAAGCGCCAAGATCATGACGATCACATATCCATGTACAAAACTCTCTTACGATAATTAGTTGCCCAAGTGTTGCATATATCAATAATAACAAAAAGGGTTAATCGTCCAGTCTTGTCCTATTTTGGTGTATCGTTCTGTCACATTACCCGTGACCATGTCCTTTTCCTACTGTCAAAGTAAGCGTCATCAAAATAATAGTAAAGAAGGAGAGAAAGGTTGAATTAAACCCATTAAACATCGTTCTCTTCTTCGGATCGGGTTACCCACCTCTATCGGAGATAATCAACCGCGCTCGTGACCCTCCTAGGCCTTCGGGACGCTACCCGGACCTATCCAAAGTCCAAAATTAATCAATTAATATTTTTATCTTAACCGGCGATTTAGTAGTCCCGTCCACTTTACCAAAATCTTCTCTGGTCCAAATTATCGGAACCGCCTCTGATGTCCAAATTGTCGCACCGATCGCTTTACCGATAAAAAATATGGCCCGAACTACTCTACCGTCATTCGGATGTGGACATACAATCCACCAGATCTTTCACCGCGACAAAACGATCATCCGGAGAGTAAAAACACAATAAAATACCCCTAACAGTAACCGATAGGAAAAATCGTGTAAAAACACAAAACTATGAAAAAAAAGGATTTCATAGGTATACCGTAAGCGATAGACGAAACCCCGGTGGTATTGGAAAAGACCGGAACGAAAAATGATGTACCGCTGTCCCAAAACACTGAACCGACGAACCCTCGCGTCAAGAACCCCTCCAGTCACTAAAATCATCCTCCGACGCGATCCGATGACCCCCGACGGCAATCCGACGGTCGATAAAACGGCGGGCGACGATCCGGACTCCTACCGTCTTCTTGATGAAGGCCCCGAACAAAACCTAGACGGCGACGGAGGCCAAACAACCCAATGGCACGGCCCTGCAAGCGGTGCGCCTTGCAGTGCGCACGGGCGGCTCGGCTCTGCAGCACGCGCGGGCGGTGCGGGCTGGGCAGTGCACGCGGCGGTGCATGCTGGGCAGCGTGGGCGATGGCGCGGGCGATGCAGCGCGCGGGGCGGCGTGGGCGGTGCAGAGCATGTGGGCGGCACGGCCTGGGAGCGCACGCGGCTGAGCAGCTCGACAGCACGCGACAGCATCATGGCTGCGCGACGCTGAGGCTAGGGCACGGTGGCAGCGGCCTTGCCCACCGTCGAACGACTCTGCTAACCACCTCCGCTCCGACGGGGAAAACAATGCGACTCCGATCTTCGGCAACGGTGATGATTTCAGATCCGGTCTCCGGCGATGATGACGTTTCTGACTTCGATTTTTGGCGCACACAACGAGAAAGAAGAAGACGAACAAATATTGGGAATAAGAGAATTAGGGTTTTCTTTCGCACGTATGAAAATTCTTAATCCCATAATATTTATAAGGAATTCTCACCCTCTTTTCTCGAAATGCGTGCAAAACATCCGAAACATTTCATATCCGTTATCACGGATTCCGATTCACCAATATGTCTTAATGAGTACCAAAAATTCCCGATTTTGCCTTTTCATACCCTCTAACTTCAAAGTGTCCTTCCGGGAGATCTATAAGTCGGATTCGCAATCCGATCGCACCGCAGTTCTCCGTTTAACGATCCTGACAACAAGACGATGCTAACAACATAAAATTCCCACGAAAAATGCAAGCAAGAATTTTTCGAAAAACCAACTTTATTCCAAACACCGAAAGGTTTACACAATTCCTGAAATTTAAAAATCGTTGATATTACACCTACAGCAACAGTTATCAGGCGGGCATCGGGATGGTGCCCTATGAAGCACTTTACGGTAGGAGGTGCCGATCTCCTCTATATTAGGATGAGATTGGAAAAAGGGTCACCTTGGGCCCGGATGTGGTGCAAGAGGCTGAGAAGAAAGTGAAGATTGTGCATTAAAGGTTGTTGACCGCGTAGAGCCGGCAGAAGAGTTACTCCGATAGGCGACGACGAGATCTAGTCTTCTGTATTGGAGATCAAGTGCTCTTAAATGTTTCGCCAATCCGGGGAGTGAAATGATTTCGGATGCGAGGGAAGCTGAGTTCTCGCTACATTAGGCCCTTCGAGATTCTTGGATGAGTTGGCCCTGTAGTTTATCGGGTCGCCTTACCGCCAAGCTTGGCTGGAGTACACGTTGTGTTCCATGTGTCGTCACTTTGCAAGTATGTGTCATACATGACTCATATCCTGAGTAATCCACATTTAGACCTCCAAGATGATTTGAGCTACGAGGAGTAGCCGGTTGAGGTCATCGACCGATGTGAGAAGAAACTGAGGAACCGAGCTATTCCCTATGTGAAATTGCCGACATAACGAGCAGGAAATGACTTGGGTGCTCGAGAGTTTCATGTGGGAGCGCTTCCCTTAGTTGTTTGGCGAAAGTGCATAAGTCGGTTTCGTTGACAAAACTCCTTTTAAGGAAGGGAGGATGTGGTGAGCCGAATCAGTTGTAGTGAGCCGAACCAACTTGAGGAGGAATTGAGTGCTCTAAGGCGATGCGGGGACAACATTCGATTCATGAAAGCGCGATTGGCTCATGCATAAGTCAACGAATCCTATTGGTTATGGGACAGCCGCCGAAAACTGCGCTGACACTGGGGATTGTTATTATGAGGATAACCTGGGGTGACATGCCGTAAACTCAGCTCTGTCACGCCGCATGCGCTGCCTGGTCAGCACCGCCCGGTCACTTTTGTCCCTTCCGTATTCAGACGATTTTCCCTATAAATAGTATTGGGAGCAAGTCTACCCAGAGGAAACCCTGTTGATTATTGTGAGAGGCTAGCTCGAGCGAAGAACCTGAAACCTTCAGCAGACCGTGGAGTTCAAAAACTTCTTCCTCTAATTGGCTCATGCCCGAATAAGCATTCTTTGTTTATCCAAGCAACCAACTACAACTCTCTATAGTTCTTCAGCCTGAGGTGGGGGATATCATTAAGTAGGGGAGATATCTTACCTTATCTACTATCTTGAGTTTTGTCTTGCTGATAGTTTCTTACCTGTAGTTATAAGTGTGTTTTGTGGAGGGAGTGTTGTGTAGATCTCCTTGAACCTCAAGGTTTTGGAGCTATAGTGGTTAGTGACACTCTGTTTGGGTGTTTTGTTTATGGACCTTAGGATAGAACCGTGAGGTTGTGGAACCAAGGGTTAGGTTGAGTGAGAGAGTTGATAGAGTCTATGTTAGGAGTAGCCTAAGAAGGACCAGAGGTGAGTACTTTGATATGTTGTGAGCTAGGTAGTTGGCCTTCGGGCTGTGGAGTGGCGTGAGAGCGCTTGACTGAGAAGTAGGTCGATACTATTGACTCCTCGAAAAATAGGTGTACAGAGCTAACGATGAGTGTGGTGACGTGGGTGTAACCCGGCCTCTCATTCTTTAATTTGTGGCGAAAGATCCACCGAAGGATGACGTTGGTTTCGTCCCGGTTTCTCCAGGCGCCGCGCAGTATGCGGTTGAATACGCACTGAGGGTGACGTGGGCTGGGTCCCGGCTCTCCTGGCGGTAAGTTTGTTTAACCAGGTGGCGCGCGTGTGAAACTCTTCGGTGCCCTACATGGCACCTAGGACCAATATGGAGAGCGAACGGTCAACCGATTCCGCCAGACGAATGTATGGGTCGCCGATGGGAGTGCAGTTCGAGGATTCGACCTCCACTCGGGGCTTGTACAGGTGAACCGATCGGGAAGGTGAGACTCTTTTGGTTGTTGCACAGGTGAGTGAGCTCGCCAGATCTGAGCCGAGGGGCTGGTTTGGTTGGATGTTGGTGAAGCATCTAGAGTGTTCCTTTAACATTTATTGCTTTCCTTTTCTTCTTGCCTTATATTCTGTTTGGCTTTTGTAGATACCTCCTGTAGACCAAAAAAGTGTAGAATATTCTTTCTCTATGGTTGAATCCACTGGTAACTTTAATTAGTTCTCACTCCCTATGGTTTACTTATTTTAGGTGTTGGATCGATTGGCGAAGCACACGATCGCGGTAAGAACGTGGTCGAGTAGTGGAGTTAGGAGTCTACCCGGCCGTTCGTTGTGTTGTGTCGTTCAGTTGTTGCTTTGTCGAGCCGAGTGCTCGATTGTCTGTTCATTTTTGTAACTGAATCGATAGATGTAATAAAGTTGTATTTTGTTGTTTTATCCCTTATACTCTGATATTGTGCATCATTTCGCTTCCTTTTAATTAAGCGTGATTGAGACTGACCGTTCCGTTCGGGTGGAGCGTGGCTTATTTGTTCGGCGGAAAGTCTGCATGTACTCCTGAACTGATCAATCGGCGGTATTAATTAAATTAGTGATCAGGAACGGAACATATATAGATCCAAAACTGACCAAGACGGACTCTCCTCACCTTTTCAATATTTATTTTATAGTATTTTAATAGTTTATAAATTTTTAGTTAATTTTTAAAATATATGAACCTATCTTGTAAAATTATTTTTGGTGCTAGTATAGCACTGCTCTTCTTGTGTGTTTTGTAGGTGAAAATGTACTTTGAACCTCTTAATTATAGAATATTTTGAAATAAGTTCTTCAACTTTAAATACTTTATTAGTACATTCTTAGCTTTCTAACTATTTTGGATAAATAATTTTATTTAACTAAATAAAATATGTATTATGCTAAATTTAATAGCTCTGATAGATAATAGTCATTGATTACTAATTCATTTACAAAATACTTAAAAAATTAAATTGCAAACTGAATTACATTTAGATTTAGTAAAATATTTAAGTTATTTGAATGGAATAATACAAATAAAATAATTAGAAGTTAAGCAAGTGTAAATAAAAAAATAAAGCTATATTTTTTACAAATTAAATATCTAATTAATAAATATTTTTATTAAAAATTTGAGAAGATAAAATTTTATTTAGCCATTAATATTTTTATTTGTATATATTTTGACCCTTTGTAATTAAATTTTGACTTCATCCTTGTTAGAGATACAAAAACATTCACCTACAGAGCGTCCTACTACAGTGGAGAAGGAAACATATTTATATTATAAATATATAAAACACACCGGAAATGATGAGTTATGTATGAATTTGGGTCTACTGTTTTCTCCTCTCTATTATCTTTACAATTTTCTTGTATGGTGTGGAGTTTCATGAAAGCTATATTAAAATGCATAGAGTTAGACATTGAAGGGGTCTAGGGTTTATTAACCTTTTTTTGGTTTTTTGTTGAAAAAAAACAGAAAGTGACAGGATTAGTGAAGAAAAAATGACTTTTAATGTGAGTGTTGTAGGATTACAAGCCATTTTGGGTTGTAAATTAGCCTAGCATTGCTTGAGAATATATGTGTGTTATTATTGTGAGAGCCAAAAAGGAGTTAATTTAGGCTTCATTTTGCATTCTTTATGTAACCCTTGCTTTCAAGATATTATTTTAGTAATAAAAAACAAAAATTTTAGAAACAATTCATTTTTCGTTTTTTTAATTTTACAAATAAATAATCAAATCATCCAAATAAGTTATATTGCATGCTAACCAACTATGATAACAAAAGAAAATAACATCTACATATATATGAATTATATAAAATCAATGTTTTAAAAAATAATAGAAAGGTAACAGCTAGTGTAAATAAGTTTAGTATTTCAATTTCTGTAAAAACATTTTATAGCATTTTTATTTTATGTCACACTTTTGTTGTTGAAATTGAGCTGTAAAATAACTCTAGTGATAATCAAACAAAGACTAATTAGATTTATTTGTAGTTAGTAGTAACTTTGTTACAATTTCATAACAAAAGTATAAATATGCAACTGCTTCTAATAATCCTCAGAGATTTTAAAATGTTTTTGAATATAATTGCATAAATCTTGATATGTTACACCTAGAGTAAATTAAGTACAAGTAATGCTTGAAAAACAACTAACAATTAACATTTTGTTTATAGGATCTTTTTTTTTGAGGAAAAGGCAGCATGCTGCCGCTTCATTTATTGGATGGATGAATTAGGCTACAGAGTTCAAGACAACGAGGTCTCGGAAAAAAAAAAAAAAAAAAAAAAAAAAAAAAAAAAAGACTCTAAGGGCAGGTGGAGGCCCAGGATACGGAAAGAGAACGTGCTTCGGAGCAGAGGTGGCCCAGATTGCGTGAGACCGACCTGAATCTTCTGTTGTTGCGTTCCAACCAAATGGTCCGCCAGATAGCCGCAAGAGCGACGAGTTCTCCTGGATGTCGTGCCGCCCCACCGTGACCGCACAAATCCCACAGCGCGTTCACGGAAGAGCAGCAATTGGCTGGTCCAATGGTGGGGAGCAGGTTGGTTACCAAGAGACGAACAGCCTCGCATGAGGCGAAGAGGTGGTCCGCGGATTCCACCGGTCCGGGGCAAAGGAGGCAGTTGGTGTTTACTGACCATCCCCACTTGAGCAGCCTATCCATTGTAAGTAATCTGCGACGGAGCAGTATCCAGATGAAGATTTTGACTTTTAGCGGTGCTTTGATGGTCCAGATTTTGGGAGGCCTCTCTGACGCACGCCGGTATCCTGCAGGAAGCGGTACAATGATCTCACCGTGAAGGTTTCGGATCTTGACCAGCGCCATTTGAAAGTGTCATTTAGGTTCGTCAGGCGGGTATCTGAAAGTTGGTCGGCTAAGCACTGAAGTGAAGCCCCGTCCTGGGCGTTGGTAATAGCGTAGCCGTTGAGGGTCTTTAATCTTTTCCAACCGCGTCGGCCGAAGCAATCAGAAACTCTCAAAGCTTTGCTGTGGACTGCCTCGAAGATGCGAGGAAAGAGACAGCGAAGGGATGTGTTCCCAAGCCAGATGTCAGACCAGAAGCTTGTCCAGCTTCCGTTGCCGACCGTTCTGGAAGTGCAGCAGCGGTAGAGGTGTTTCGTAGCGAGAACACTCCTCCACCATTGGGAGAAAGGTTTGAAGGAAGTCCCTTCCCAAAGGGGCCGCCTTCGGGTATAGTACATTCTGTGAATCAGGTGGCCCCAGGCGGTCGTCTTGGAAGTGAAGAAACGCCACCACCACTTCGCCAGCAGTGCGGTGTTAAGGTGCTCCAAGTTTAATACACCTAAGCCCCCGTCTCTCTTCGCTCTACAAACCGTCTTCCAATTAACAAGGCAGGGGCCCCCGTTCGTAAGACTGGAGCCGCGCCAGAAGAAGGCCTTTCGTAGCGAGTCAATGCGACGAAGGACCCACTTGGGTGCTAAGAACACAGAGAGGAAGTAGAGGGGGAGATTCGAAAGCACCGAGTTAACGAGGGTGAGTCGCCCCCCCTGGGAGAGGAGCTTAGCTTGCCAGCCTTCTATCCTTTTTTCGATCCTAGAGATGATGTCTCTCCAGTCGTCTTTCTTGATCTGTCCCCGCGACAGTGGTAGCCCAAGGTACCGGATAGGTAGAGAACCCAGTTTGCACTCCATGAGCTCAGCTAGTCGTTTCCCCTTTGCTATGTTTTTGCCATTGTAAAACAGTTCGGACTTGCTTCTATTGATCTTTAGCCCTGAAGCCCATTCAAAGATCTGCCAGATGAACTTTAGATTTCGAATTTGCCGTTTCTTCGCTTCACAGAAGAAAATAGTGTCATCCGCGTACTGGATGATGGCGATTTTTGTGTCTGTGGCTGTGTAATAGCCGCGGGTTTTCGAACCGCTTTTAGGCAAAGGGGTCCGGGGGTTTGATCTTCTTTTGTCATTCTGGGCAGGCCGTCGGGGGCTCGCGGGCATTTTTTTTGAGAATAAAGCTCGCGAAGCGGAGGCCGGCGGCGCGATCGGATCGGATTTCCGACCCCGGAAGCTCCCGGAATAAATTTTCGAAGTTGCTGCGGTTCGGGTGTCCGGCACGTCCCTTTTGAGGTAAACCAGACCCGGATTTAACGATATTTTTTGATTCAAGCTAGTTAATTCTTTCGCACCGGCTCAGTCTAATTTTCTGTAAATTTTCGGGATCCGACATAAATTAATTTAATTTATTTCGTTCTATCTATCCGGGTTAAATTGGGGCTAGGTTAGCATTTGGAGTTGGACGCGGGTTGGGCTCGATCGTACCAAAACAGCTAATTAATTGGGGGTTTGAGAGGTGAGGGTTGGGAACCCCTTCTCAGTCTGCTACCCCTTTGGCACGCACGACCCGAGCGAAGACGGTCGAGGAGAGGGAGAACGCCGCATCCCCACCACCACCACACCGGACCTACGAGAACGGACGATCCCCTCTTCCCAAACCTTCGTCGTCCTCATCAAGGTGAGACGGGAATTTAGTTTCTTTTTCCTCGTGTTGAGTTCTTGATCATCTTGACCGGAAGGGGTGAGGCACAGGCGGCGGATTTCCCGGAATCCGCCGCACGTGCGAAGAAACCCCCCCCCCCATCCGGCGCCCTCATGCGACCCGCACGGGCCAGGCGGCGCCCAGCCCCCCCCGCGTGCGGGATGACCCGCACGGGGCCGGGCGCACGCCCAGCCGCGTGCGGGATGACCGCACGGGGCCGGGCGGCGCCCAGCCCCCGCGTGCGGGATGGCCCGCACGGGGCCGGGCGCACGCCCAGCCGCGTGCGGGGTGACCCGCACGGGGCTGGGCGACGCCCAGACCCGCATGCGGGGTGACCCGCAAGGGGCCGGGCGGCACGCCCAGCCCGCGTGCGGGGTAGGCCGCAGGGCTGGGCGGCGCCCAGCCCCGCGTGCGGGGTGACCCGCACGGGGCCGGACGCGCGCTCAACCCCACGTGTGGGGTTGCCCGTACGGAGCTGAGCACGCGCACGGCCCGCGTGCGGACGGGGAGCCGCGAACCCGACGAGCGGTTCGCCCGCCTCTCGTCTTCATCCGCGTCTGAGCGTCGCTTTTCTCCTCGCGGCAGGTGTGCGAAGGAGCCGAGCGGGGAGTACCAGGACGCGAGGGAGCGGAGCGTTGACGCCTACTAGCGACAGGTGGGTTGAGTGTGATATTTGGCATCGAACCACATTGATTGTTTTAATTTAAATATTATATGTTACCGTTCACTTCAGTAATCATTATTCTAGATGCTACGGATTATTGCTACACATCGATAGTTACGTGGTCTCGTGTTTTGATGCTTCAGCTACCGTCTTTCCTTCGACTATGCTAATAGTAGGGCAACATGAGTTTACACGCCTCTACCTTATTCTGATTCATGCATCATGGTTACTGCTTTACTATTTCATATACATTGCGATTACTGCATTACTATTGCTCATATATTGTGGTTACTGTGCTCGAGGCTGCAACACGTGCACCCGCGGTTTGGCCACCGTGAGGGGTGCACTTTTCCGGAAAAGAGGTCGTAGGACCCGTGTATACCCACGAGGTGACGTAGTGGGGCCCCTTATTAGCTGTGGGGTTGAGGCGCCGAGGTGCGAGCGGAGCGACCCGCCGGTTTAGTTGTCCGGCGCGGTCGCGGTGCTGCAGGTACGGTATGGGCCGTCGGTAGTGGACCGACGCGGCAGAGTATTACAGGATGCAGATATACAGGTTACCATTTCCCCCCCCCCCCCCCCCAAAAGGGTGGTTGCTCCGGTTGTCGCCACGGTTTTGTTTTTATTATTCCCCCTGCACGGCATTTATTAGTCACTGACTTCCCACTTCGTGACAGGGCCCAGGCGAGGGGAGAGGTAGGTGGCGGTGAGGACGGGGCGGACACAGCGGGACCGTTGGAGACCCTGAACTTTATACTTTCCTTTTCTTTTCAGCTTTTCATTTATATTGTGGGCATGTGTGAGGTTCCCGATACCCTTGTGGGGTCGACGTAGATGTCGGTATTTGATTATCTGTTTATGCACTACCTTTCCCTTTATTTCCTACTGGCCATTTGAAAAGCGAAACAAAAACAAAGAAAAGATTGCGAAAACCGTTTTCAAAGTCTAAGTGTCGTGTGGGCACTGATTTCAAAACCTTGTGGATTTATGGATTGCGAAATGAGCTTTCAAAACTTGGGTGTCGTGTGGGCACCGTTTTCAAAACCCTGGGGTTTATGCTGATTTCGAAACTCGTTTTCAAAACTTAAGTGCCGGGTGGGCACTCTTTAAAAACCGTGGATTTATCCTTTCAAGTTGAAGTGGCCATGCGCTTAAATATTTAGAATACTGGTTGTATGTAATTGAATGTTGTGATTGAATGGTTATGTTTGCTTGGGAGATGTATTCAACCACACGCCGTGCACGTACAGGGGAGACTCTGTCCGTTTGCAGAGAGATCCTGTATGTGCGGCGGGTCTGGGCACGCACCGGGGAAGAAAGAGACCTTTCAAAAAAAAAAAAAAAAAAATGCCGTTTCCGCTAAAACAAACCCCCGGGGCGTGACAGATTAAGATGGTATCAGAGACTTCATTCAATCACAACAGCTAGTGCCGACATCCGTGGGAATGCCTCACATACCTACGAATAAATGAAATGGGTGGGGCATAGGATTTTAGAACGTGAGTGAACGGGGGGCGGGAGTTTGAATCTTTCCTCGCATAAAAGGGTACACTGGTTGTAGTTACTGTCTAATTTTGACCTTCTTGTGAGTGACAGATATGGCCCGTACAAGGTCATCGGCGGGGGACGCCGAGGCGGATGCGACAACGTCGACGGCCGCGGAGAACCAACTCCTGCGGCAACAATTGCGGGAAATGGCGGGGCAATTGGCTACCCTCACCGATCACGTACGCCAGTGACGCAGCAGCAGGCCGCACCTGTGACGGCCGCCCCGGTCCCTCCGCCGGGGCCGACAGCACCGGCCGCGGCACCGCCGACAGCACCACCACCAGCGGCGACTACGGGGCCGGCGCCAGGGACAACTAGCCGGGTTATTCTGGAGGAAACGGTGGTCACGCCTACCCCTATCGCGGCTGCCGCCGCCACGAGTGGAGGGGGGGTTGTGATGACCGAACGGGATCGAGTGCGGGCCAACTTGAAGGACTTTAAGAAGCACGACCCGCCCACGTTCGAAGGGGACACGACAGATCCGTGGGTCGTGGAGAACTGGGTGGGGTCAATGGAGAAACTCTTTGAAGACTTACTTATGGAGGATCACGAGCGGGTTCCCCTAGCCGTCCATTGCTTGGAAGGGAATGCCCGCTTGTGGTGGAAGACGATACGCCCCGATCCTGCTAAGGGTACCGCTCTTCCGTCCTGGACAACTTTCAAGAAGGAGCTGTTCGAGGCCTTCTTCACCAGCAGCGTCAAGAAAAAGTTGGAGGATGACCTAAACCACATTCAACAAGGGGACCGGACGGTCATGGAATATCAACGGGAATTCGTCCGACTAGTAAATTGCGTCCCGTTCGTCGCACGGGACGAGGCTCACAAGGCACAACTCTTCGTCGATGGCCTGCGAAGCGACATCTTCGAGGTGGTGAACGCGGCTGGCCTGCATACCTTTCAGGGAGTGGTCGACAAGGCCACCACGGTGGAGCGGGGTTTCGCTGTGACCCGTGCCAGCAGGGAGAACGCGGCGCGGCTAAGGGATCAGAAGCGACACCAGCAAGGCTGGGGGGGAGGGTTCTTCCAGCGGGAGCCGACCCCCCAAAAGATGGAGACCGCCGACAGGACCTCCGGGGCGCGCCAACAGGAGGGCCGAGGCCGTGGAATAGGCCTTGTGTCATATGCGGGGGAGGACACCTGACGGGAGAGTGCCCCCAAAGAGACGACCATTGTTTCAGGTGCGGCAAACGGGGGCACTTCCGCCGCAACTGCCCCTTAGGCGGGGGATCGGCGCCCATGGGAGCACCTACGCCCAGGCCACAGCACTCAGGGCGGGAAAAGCTCCTATGGCGTCGGCTTCCAGACCCCCCGCACCACGGCGTGAGGAGGACCGGCAACTACAACCAGGCGGGAGGTTTTTCTCAATGACCCGCCAAGGGACTGATCCACCGGAGGACGCTCTTGCAGGTACTACTTCCGTTTTGAATTCCCGTGCTAGAACTCTTTTCGATACCGGAGCAACGCACTCGTTCATTTCTCGTGATTTCGTTTCATGCATAACCTCGAGGAGACACCCCTCCAAGCCTCCTTGACGGTGCAAACGGCGGGAGGGACTCTGGAGGCGACCAGTTTTGTGGCCGCCTGCCCGATTATGTTGGGACGGTTGGTCTGCCCTTGGGACTTGGCGGTGATCCCTTTGAAGGAGTACGACGTGTGTGTTGGGCATAGGACTGGCTCACAAGGTACCAGGCACTCATTGATTGCGACAAGCGACAACTGCGGCTGCAAGAACCGGGCTTCCTCCGACATGTGTACATAATGGGCAAGAGCATCTCCTTCCCGGCGGTTATTTCAGCGGCACGAGCCAGAAGACTGGTTGAGGGGGGGTGCGTGGCCTATCTAGCATCGGTGGATTTGGCTACTCGACCCTCGAAGCCACTTGCAGATATCCCAGTGGTGAGGGACTATCCTGACGTTTTCCCCGCGGAGTTGCCGGGGATGCCTCCGGAGAGGGAGTGGAGTTCCCTATTGAGCTGCTGCCAGGCACGCAGCCTATTACGAAGGCCCCTTACCGAATGGCCTTCGCGGAGCTGAAGGAGCTTAAGGCACAACTGGAAGAATCTCTTGGACAAAGGGTTCATCCGACCGAGTGTGTCACCCTGGGGCGCACCGGTACTCTTTGTACGGAAGAAAGATGGAAGCCTGCGGCTCTGCATTGACTACAGAGGGATAAACAAGTCACGGTGAAGAATAAGTACCCCCCTACCCAGAATCGACGACCTCTTCGATCAGTTACGGGGAGCGACGGTCTTCTCCAAAATGACCTACAGTCGGGCTATCATCAACTCCGAGTTCGAATGAAGATATCCCCAAGACCGCCTTCCGGACTCGATACGGCCACTACGAGTTCACGGTGATGCCTTTCGGGCTTACGAACGCCCCCGCTGTTTTCATGGACATGATGAACCGGATCTTCAGACCCTTCTTGGATCGGTTCGTGGTAGTCTTCATCGACGACATCCTGATTTACTCCACTACCGACGAGGAGCACGAGGACCATCTACGGTACGATCCTGCAAACCCTCAGAGAGCAGAAGCTGTTCGCTAAACTCAAGAAGTGTGAATTCTGGCTGCGGGAAGTTGGCTTCCTAGGGCATGTGATCTCGGCACAGGGGATCGCTGTGGACCCCAAAAAGGTAGAAGCAGTGGTAGACTGGCGGCCGCCGACGTCGGTGACAGAAGTACGAAGTTTTCTAGGGCTGGCAGGATACTACCGACGTTTCGTTGAGGGTTTCGCAAAGATCGCTACCCCTTTAAACCGATTGACCAGAAAAGGCGAGAAGTTCATATGGACGGCCAAGTGCCAGGAGAGTTTTGAGGAACTCAAGAAGAGATTAACTAAGGCACCAATACTGGTGCTGCCGACGCCCGGAGAGGATTATGAAGTGTACTGCGACGCGTCAAGGATCGGTCTTGGAGGTGTTCTGATGCAACAGGGGAAGGTGATCGCCTACGCGTCCAGGCAGCTGAAGGACTACGAAAGGAAACTACCCGATACACGACTTGGAATTGGCCGCCGTGGTCTTCGTTTTGAAACTGTGGAGGCATTACCTCTTCGGAGTCCACTGCAACGTTTTCTCAGATCATCAAAGTCTTAAGTACATCTTTACCCAAAAAGAGTTAACTTGCGGCAGAGGACGGTGGCTCGAGTTGCTGAAGGATTACGACTTGACGATCCAATAATCACCCCGGGAAGGCAAATGTGGTGGCATACGCACTGAGCAGAAAAGGGCATCGGGACGGGGCGTCGGAGAGCGCGCTGACAAAGCAGGACCACCTGATCGGCGGAGTTCGCGCGAATGCAGTTGGAGGTGGTGCCTGCGGGCACAGTTCTGCAACTCCTAGCCTTGGTGGTCAAGCCGACGCTATTCGAGAAGATCCAGGAGGGACAGCAGACCGATCTGCACCTACAGCGCTTACGAGACAAGATTCCCCAGGGTCAAGAGATTGACTTTGCGGTGAAAGACGACGGCACCCTATGTTTCCGCGGGCGGGTCTGTGTGCCGGATTCACCAGAGTTGAAGAATGAAATCTTAGCGGAGGCACATCGAGTCCCTTATGCGGCACACCCGGGGGGCACGAAGATGTACAGGGATCTCAAACAGACGTTCCTGGTGGCCTAAGTTAAAAGAAGACTTGACGCGATACGTATCCCACTGCCTAGTATGTCACAGATAATGGCCGAACACCAGCGACCAGCAGGGAGCTACAGCCCTTACCGGTACCAGAGTGGAAATGGTACGCAGATCACCATTGATTTTGTCCACTGGGTATCCCCGTTCACACAGGGGCCCAACGACGCGATCTTGGTTTTAGTTTACCGTTAACCAAGTCGAGCACACTTCCTACCAATTCCCACACCACTTGGAACCCGCGAACGGGCTAGCTCAAGTCTCATCAGCGAGATCGTGACGACTACATGTGGGTACCGGCAGCGGATCAACCTTTCGTACATAGACAACGCGCTATTGTCTCGAAGTTTTTGGCAAGT